>BSBK01011428.1:0-171724 GCA_027943335.1 Chamaecyparis obtusa
TTCGGGATGGAAACAAGTTCCCTAGGGACAGGAAACACATTTCCGTGTAACATAGGTGTTTTTTTTGTGTTTTTACAAGTATGATCTAGTGCATGCAGCTATTTTCCAAATTTTTAGAGCTTGTTAAATATTTTTGAGAATTTTATTTTTAATTGTATTTTAAAATCTTGTTTGACTCAAGTGTTAGTTTATATAATGACAAGACCTATATAGTAGTACTATTTTTGACAAGTATAGGCAAGGGACATCCATGAGATTCCTCTAAAGGATATGCATCTGCAGCAATGTATTTCATATTTCTTTGGCTGGATTTTAAATTTTCTATAGGTTTTTTGTTGTCGGTTAGTTTTTAGGATTCCGTTTCTATTATATACTACATGCTAGATTCATTTTTTTTCTAGTTGATTTTGTCCAACTTACACTGAATTTAGCAATAGTTGTGTCTAGATTGCACATGATTCATGTAATATGCTTGCGGGAAACTTATTGCCCCGCTCCTTCCTCTGCCCCCACTTTTTAAACTATATTGCTAATAGCATGATTTTTTTGAAACCTTAGTCATATGTTTGGTATGTCATAAAGACATAAACATATAAATGAGTAATAGATAAACACTTAACAGTTACATATTTTGATATGGATATGCCATAGAAATTGTGATTAAATATTGTATATTCATATATAGCCATCACTTTTCTTTCTGTGGGATGAAAAATGTTGCATTGTTATTTCACACTAATAATGTCTATTTCTACATTTTATACTCCTAAAGGCTAAACATTTGTCTACATTTGTGATTTAATGTTTTCCATAATTGACTAATTGTAAGATAACTTATTAATGGTTTTTAGAGTTCAAGCATACAAACATATTTATACCGAGTATATGAAACATGCTGGATTTATTTGTCTTCCTGTATAGTGAGGAAAATATAATGGTGAGTGCATGTTCTTGAAGGTGGCTCTCGTGGGATAGTAGATATGAAGGTAGGTCCTCAGGATGTTGTCTGCCAATGTGAAAATGAAAGTTCACATACCCTTGCCTTGCAACAACACAAACTATCAGAAGTATCAATGGCTTGCAATAGTAGAGAAAATATTCCTTTATGGGAGTGTTTAGAGCAACTTGATTTGCCCAATGGTCAGTTACAACAGTCCCATAGCTCAGAATCAGTGTCCACATCAGACACAAGTCTTGATTTACTTACTAAGCATGATGTGGTGCGTAGATTGAGGCAGTAGGTGAGAAGAAGAGATGACATGATAGTGGAGATGCAAGCTCGAATTATTTATCAGCAACAAGCAATAACTAGTCAATTGGTGCATGTGGAAAATTTACAAATGCAACTTGATGTTGCAAACAATGATTTATTTGGAGTAGAAAAGGAAATTCAGCGATTGCACAAAGCAATTGCAGATCACTGTGCATGTAATACAGTGGATATGTCTTGTTCCCCTGGACTAAGGACCAATAACCATATATTGCTAAATCATGAAATAAACAGATCAATGGAAGATGCATGTGGTTCTATAGTTGGTGATGCCAAGCATTGCAATGGAGAAACTCAAAGATTTCAAGAATAGGAATAGGGCTAGAGGTATGATTTGAGAACTTCAGATGTTAAAATATGTAAGACTAGAGAGGACCTATCGTGTTTTCCTTCAGACAGAAAGGAAGTGATGGCTACATATGAATACACCATAGAAAGTGTAAAAGACTTGGAGAGAGAAGTGGCTGAACTGAAGCAATTAGTTAGTGGAAAAAACTATCTTCTAGAGGCATATGAGAGGCAACGCATTGAACTATGCTCTCAACTCAAAGATCTTCATCTGAAATTGGGTACCCAAGTTGGAAGTGTATTATGATTATGTAGCTTTGATGTATCCTCTATCTTAAGCTGTTATTTGCAGTGTCATTATTGTAATTATTTTCCCAAAGGAGCTTGCATATGTGATAAATCACTTATCCAATCTATTTGAATAACTCAAGTCGAACCATACCAAGCCCAATCAACTCTTGTCATTAGTTCCTATGAACGTTTGAGAGCATTGAGGAAAGTATATTGATGTTTTGTGGTTCAAAACTAGGAACTTGAAAGGTCTCTACAAAAGTCTAAGGCTGAAAAATTTAGTTATAAGAAACACAATGAATTCACTAAGTCATGTTCCCATGTTTTCCTGCCCCATTACCTCTCGTTCACCTACGTTCGCCCACCTACGCTAAAATGGTAAAGTTTGTGAAATGAAGTTTCATTGTCTTTCTCGAAAGGTCTGTACAAAAGTCTAAGGCTGAAAAATTTAGTTATAAGAAACACAATGAATTCACTAAGTCATGTTCCCATGTTTGCCTGCCCCGTTACCTCTCGTTCACCTGCGTTCGCACCGCCTAACGCTAAAATGGTAAAGTTTGTGAAATGAAGTTTCATTGTCAATTTTTTTTTACTTTTATGCACGTGTTTGTTCTCAATTTTGACCAACACGGGCATAAAAGTAAAAAAAAGAAAATTTTTTCCTTTGTAATGCAACCAAGCCAAACATTTTTTTGATATGGTTGAATTTTAAGGTCAAATTTAAGGTGAAATGTACTAGTGACATGAGTTATCCCTTCTCGAAGAACAGAGTGAGATTGTATATTATTGAACCAAGTCATTAAACTCTTCTCTGCTATTTAAATGCATTGCATAGCAAGCTATATTTCTATTTCACATGCTCAAGATTTTGCACAAAAGAATCATGCAAAAGTGATAGAAGACAAATGATTCAATTTGATGGATTAAGAATCTAGGCTTTCAAATAAAATGATTGAGACAACTTAATGCATGTGATGAATACCACAATAGATCAAATTATTAATTCCAACAATACTTAATGCATAAGATCGAATGATCCTTTCTTTCTAATAACAATAATAAGAATGCATCTGATCATGAAAATGACAAACAAAAGAGCAAGGTTCCATGCCTGCAATCAAAGATAGTTTTCCAAGTTGGTAGACAAATGAAGAGTTCAGAATGATACACACTTCCTAATTAGCTATTGCAGATCAATTGCTGTGACCCTCTCCCACCATAGTTTTGAAGCCTATTCAAAAAAAAAAAATTAACTTCACAATAAGCCTACCAAATGCTATCAAAAACATAATTTTCTCAAACTAAAGCAACTACTAGAGCAGTGATATTGCCTAGACAACATGCAATTTTAATCTGAAGAACTGAAATAATAAGTCAAATTAGCCATAGGACATTATTGCAATATAATACACAAGGATTTTAAACGCAATATAATACTTAGAAGAGGAGTTTAGTACTATGGCATCCTATAGAGATCCAGAAATTTTGCGAGTTCATGTTGGCATTGCTATTCTCAAGCTTCTGGCTTTGGGCATTCAGGACCTGGAATCTTTTGATTTTGTTCAAGCCCCAAGTCATGATGCTATTGACATGGCTTTAAAGAATTTATTCCACCTACGTGCAGTGGATTTTTGCCAGGAACATTTAAAATTGACTGAATTGGGTTTGAACATTGTAAAACTAGGAGTAGAGCCTCGATTAGGGAAGGTTATCCTAGAGATTTTTTCTAAAGGTTTGGGTAGAGAAGGCCTTGTTCTGGCTACTGTGATGGAAAATGCAAGTAGTATCTTTTGCAGGGTTGGTACAGAAGTAGAAAAATCAAAGCCTGATCGATTGAAACTCCGCTTCTGTCATCCGGATGGAGATCTTATTACTTTCCTTGTAGTTTACAAGGAATGGGAGAGTGAACCCCCAGGGAGAAGAAACAGATGGTGCTGGGAAAACATTCTCGGCATAGCTCTCTAATTGTAGGCAATTTTAACTCCATGGGTGGAGAAAAAACTTAAAAATCTCATGGGTACTCTATTAATAAACACCAACTTCATAAATTGTATG
Organism: Chamaecyparis obtusa; assembly: GCA_027943335.1. NCBI lineage: Eukaryota > Viridiplantae > Streptophyta > Pinopsida > Cupressales > Cupressaceae > Chamaecyparis > Chamaecyparis obtusa. The sequence goes on from BSBK01011428.1 coordinate 3,905, forward strand.
TCTAAATGTAAATATCAAAGGTTTTAAGTGAAACTTTTGGTATTTATTAATAGATGTCAACATTATTTAAACACGAAATTACATATCTAAATGTAAAGAATAGAAAAGGTTTCAAGCATAGTTCATCAAATTTCTTGATGAGAGGACTTGGGGACATAGGGATGAGTTTCGAGGAGGAGAGGACTAAGGACCTAAATTTGGGGATGGAAAGGAGATAATAAAGGTATGGTGGTAGAGAGATAAAATGAAATCTTCAAGGAAAATTTTGTAATATAACATCTATGTAAGTGTCTCCTGAAAAACAAACTAGTTTTTACAAAGCTATAGGTTACAATCAGTTTACATTGACATGTTCCATATAACAAGCAACTTAACAATATCTCTAATAAAAGTAAGAAAGGTGTGAGTGTTATAGAGGATGTTTTCCCAAATCTCAAGTCTCAAAAACATCCCATAGAAGATACAAGCTTTTTTTAAAAAAAACATCCCCATTCGAATGAAACTTATGCTATTTTATTAATAGAGACTAACATCATAAACTAGAAGTGTAATTAGTAGTCATAGAGAGAATATACAAATTTGAAAGAGAGCCCACCCTTTAAAAGTAGATCTCTAATTCTCGGCATAGCTCTCTAATTTGGGCAATTTTAAGTCCATGGGTGGAGAAAAAACTTGTAAATATCATGGGTACAACTCAAAGCTCTCATTTGTATCAAATGTTTAGAACACGTTTTTGTTACTCTACTCCACTCTTTTCTAGGATTGGCACACAAACTTGGCCAAACACAAAAGAGGAAAAAAGTGAAGGATAGAAATAGATGGAGTACTTACTACTTATCTGATTTGTATCAAGGGAATAATAATAAAGACTTATTTTATTCTACACCATCTATTGTAGTGGAGACGCTTCAGAAGAGAAAAGTGATGAATACCATTGAAACTAGTCTTGTATTCGGATTCTTCCCATAATAAGCCTAGATGCCATCCTTCCCATTCTGAAAGCTATAAAAGAGAGATTAGGATCATATGTTTTAGCATAAGATTCTTTCCACCACGTAAAATTAGGATTACCTCTCATAATAAATACTGATAATAACCTGTTTTCTATTTTTTTTAGTTTCATGGATATGGTGTAGGCCAATGCATAAACTTGCAATTAGAATATTCATTACATGTTCATTTTCTAAGTATTAGGGATTTGAATAGCTATTTGGCCACTAGAAAACATTCAATAGACTAATAAAAAATGGTATTTTTAATGTGAAAAGCAATATAATAGAAACTTCTATTCTAGGGTTCAATACTCGTCAACTTTCTTCTTTTTTCCAAAACCTAGCATGAACATTTCTTTACTCCTAAGACTAATGAAATGGGTAGCGTGTATATTGCTTCACTTCATCTTTTTTCAAGTCATTTTGATCCATATGCTACATTTGCACGAATCTAATCAAGAATTTGTAATGAATTCAATGATCATGAAGGAAATGAGATGTTAAAACTTAAAACCCATGAAGAAAATCAAGTGAAAACAAGTTCTAATCACATTTTATCAGTACAGGTAGGTCTAATAAGATGAAATTGCAAAAGTGGTAGAAATGATGTAAATATATAAGCTATATCTGACTTATCGTGATGATGAAAGGAAATTTATGAAGAAATTTTTTCTAAAAATAATGATAATGGTGATTTATTGATATGAAAAAATTGTCATGTATCAGATTATGGTGAAAGCATTAAAATTATAGGATCTACAAGAAAGACTATCATAATGGTTTAAGTACATTAAAAAGTAGTGATTATGGTGCAGAGAATTCAGATTATAATAATATACTACACCCAAAAAAGCAACAGCTTTTATTAAAAAAAGTAGGCCTTCAGCAACCTACAGGGATTAAATTCATTTACAATAGAATTTGAGTGTCTTATAATTCACTCAATGAATCAAGCTTTCAGATTCACAGATATCATCCATATATGATTTGATTGTAGCTTGTACTGTTGAAGTGTACATTTCAGGTTAACCCATTTCAAAACTATTATTGGTATTGAGTTTCCATAATTCAAAAGGTCAAGAATATGGATGAATTTTAACCCATTTCGAAACTAAATTGATATCAAGTTTCTACAGTTTGTACATTTGATTGTATTGGAATTTTTGCATTTGGATCACATTCCATAATCCATTCCAAAATGTGAAGAATATGAACTAAGCTAGGACTGATCAGCAAGGCTCTAATGGACATATGGAAGTTGTGCTCTGCTGAATTATAGAGTATATCCCAAGCTTACCTAGCTAATAGCTGCACACAATCCCTTTGAATGAGAAATTTTGATCAGCTCTACAAGTTTTGTTAACACTGAAATGCAAAATGCACAACAGTCTAGACAAGATTAACTTTTACTCATCTGTGTTAAACTAATCTTGTAGCCATCACATCATGCATTGCCCCTACTAGTTTTACATTGGACTGATTTCCTGGGAGATGTTTCGATGTATTGAAAACCTACTGCAATGACCATTGTCACATCATTTTTCATAGGCTAAATTGAAACTACAGGCTCACTAGTTTTGTACTGAACTGAATTCCAGGAATTATCATTTTGATGTGCCAAAAAGTTACTGTAATGGCTACTTTCATAAGTTAAAACAATTTCCTTCTACAAAACTGCAGATACAAGTAAGACATATTGAAATAATAGATAATAGCTTTGAAATGTGCATTCCATGATCAATGCCCCTTAAATGCTAAAATGGCATGATTGAAATTAAGTGAGATTCAAGTATAGAAAATAGAAGTAGGTTTTAAAGGGATATATATGCCCTTCAAATGTTGTTTGAAAATGGATTTCTATTAGGATGGTTGTCATTCCTACTCACAGCATGGCTATGACTCTTTTATTACTTAGAACTCAAAATTAAACTGTATCATCTCCTCATGATCTTATGTAATCTGATTTCATATAGTAATTGTTAGTGTCTGAAAGAAGCATAACAAAGACCACATTTCTGTATTGGCATGGATCGCACTACTTTACTATGTATGATGAAAATTGAATGCTTCTCATGTCAACTAACACAATGTAGTCCATATATCACCATAAATTTGACATAGTCAAGGAATGATTCCATTAGGAAAGCTTTGGTGCTAAAAGTTAATTCAACTGATAAATTATCTCAGTGAATAGATAAACTATTAAACTTTATAAACTATTATGAATCATTTGGATAGTGATGTTTGGCTAACCTGAGTTTTAGCTTAGAAAATGGTGTGCAAGTTTAGGTGTTGAAGGTGAGAACTAATTGATCCTTAGCAAGGTCAAACGGAGTTAGTATAATCTCCCTAAGGCGTGATCCTTTCGATAATTTTAAGTCCAATAAAATTGCTCAGTCTCCATATCAAGTGTATTAAGGTTTATAATCTTTTTGACTTGGATAAACTTGTCATCCATCACTATCTTGTGCAACAAGGGAAAGTGATTGTGTTGTTGACCACATCCCTAAGTTGTCGATCCTGGTTCTGATACAGATTTGGGTTCTTGGATTCGGCAAAATTATTTTGGGTGGGATCCACTACCACGGGTATATATATAGATATTTTCAAATATATGTTTGTATGTTCATAGATTCATACATGTACCATGTTCAATGTTCATTCATCATTGGTTCAACACTTCAAACATATAGCGCTATTATCCTACCTTAAATTATAGTGCTAATAAGGTTTAAATAGATAGTTTAATGTTGCTTTAAGGTCCTCAGTAGAAGACTTTTACCAAATATATTCAGATGGTAGGTACTTGAGGAGATAAGGTAGCACTCATTTAGATACCTCTTACTAGTTTGGGCATAATTCTAATATACTGTGTATTAAGGTTTTATAATCTTTATATTATGGATAAACTTGTTGTCTATCACTATCTTGTGCAATAGAGAAAAGTGGTCCTGTTGTTGACCATATCCTCAATATGAATAAAGTGTAAAAAGATCATTAATGTGATTTAAATTTTAAGATAATGAAGGCAGATTAGGACAGAAAATGAGATTATTTATTTCATTGATAGCACTAATAAGGTTCAAAACTTCAAACAAATAGTGTAAAGTTGCTTTAAGGTCCTCAGTAGAAGGCTTGTATCAAATATATTTAGATGGTAGGTACTTGAGGAGATAAGATAACACTCATTTGACAGATTCTGGGATTGAATTCAAACTGTACAAACTGTGTAACTTGTTTATAATCAGATTTGTCAAATTTTCACAATAGCAAGTTTGGAAAATAATTTGACTAAATCTAACTACAATATACTCATTGATGGGAGGGCCAAATCTTATCATGGGAAATGAATTTTGACAAGGTTTGGTAGGAAAATCTTACTGTATTTTGCACATTTTCTTCCAAAAATAATTCTATTTACTCTATTTATGAAATCTAACAGTTCAACTGACTAATTGATGCAAACAGAAAGGCCTGGTAATGTGTCAAGAAGACCAAGGGCTTATGGTGTGGAATATAAAGATTCAAATGGGCTTGTTCATAGGGTTGTATTATCACAAAATGGAGGAGACATTATTATTTCATCTGGTACTCTGGGGAGTCCATAGCTGCTAGTATTAAGTGGGGTTGGCCCTAAAGAACACCTGGATTCTTTAGGAATTCCTGTAGTCCATGATCTGCCTAGTGTAGGACAGGGAATGGTAGACAATCCAAGAAATGGTATTGCACTGTTATCATCTCTGCCTCTTGAATATTCTCTAATCCAAGTGGTGGGAATAACTAAGACAAATTTCATTGAAGCATCCAACACACCAATTCAGATTTCATTTTTAGGTAGATATGTCTACTTGGGAACAATAATTGAAAAAGTTGCAGGCCCCCTCTCAAAAGGAAAGTTCCGTCTAAGGAATGGAAACATTGAAGACAAACCTTCTATCAGTTTCAAATATTTTTCACAACCTCAAGATATCCAAAACTGTGTTGAGGGATTGAGAACCATGGAAAGATCCTAAAAACAAGCTCCCTAAAGCCATATATATTGAGCTTCATAGGTCCTCCCCTGCCTGCAAACACAAGCAACTTTGCAGCCATGGAAGAATTCTATAGGGAAACTGTATCTACCATATGGCACTACCATGGAGGCTACCAGGTTGGTTCTGTTGTGAATGAAGAATACCGAATGCAAGGAATTGATTCCCTGAGAGTTATAGATGGCTCAACCTTCAAGAAATCCCTAGGGACCAATCCCCAAGCTATAGTAATGATGCTCGGAAGGTATTACAAATTTTCAAATTTTCAAATATTTTAAGTTTTTTGGACTTCTTGAAATAGAAATATTCTTGGGATTATTACCCTATAAGAAAATAAAAGACCCAATTATTTTAATGGAATCCATCTTCTATGGAGATCTATTTAAATGTCTACTACCCAGAAAGAGAATGCAGAACTTTGGGGTTTTTAAATTCCTATAAGGTGGACTGGAAGTATTTCATCATGATATTGTAAATTTTTTTACTTACATTTTTATTAGATTTTTACTTTAAGGTTTCCCTAATACCTGATAGGATTTTATTTCCAATTATTCAGGTACATGGGGTTGAAAATTCTAAAGGAGAGATTGTCAAATTAAAAACAAAATTCTCAGTAGCATAATTTTTCTTTAGTTGACAGATGTATATTACTTGATTGATGTTAAGGCAAATGCAAAGTATCATCATTTATTACAAATTTGTAGCTATTTGAGGGTAAACAATATTCGTTAATGAATAGATAAAAAAGAAAGAAATTCAAATGAGTCATATGATGAAATTTTGTTGAATCTCAGTTGTATGTGCTCATGTCTCTTTTCACATTGTCCAAACAGTATTTCCTATCTTTTGGTTTGTTCATAATTCTAACCTGGTTCATATTGAAAAGTAATCTATGCATGTTTTAGCATAGACATCAGATATGCAACCCGGTTTGAATTCATCAGAGCCCTTGGTGGGAAATGCGGTGCCTTTAATTTTAGGATCCACCTGTGGTGAGAGAAAGCTAATCAACAAATTGATGACATAAAACTAATCACTAATATTGATAATAAATGGAACAAACAAATGCACAACCAAATGATATCATAAGACTGTTAACCATTCCATGAAATGATGCATGACTAGGTTTTACACGACAAGGGGTTGTGAGTATTGGAGACAATAAGAAGGCACCCAAAAATGGTAGTTTACCAGCTAGGGTTTTAGTGTAGACATCAGATTTGCAGTGAATTAAGATGTATTTCCTACCACTTCTATTGCAACATTGTATAATAGAATAAATACTCAAACAAATTTCTCTTACCGTGACTGTAACAAGATATCATTCGACATACCTAATTTCTCTTGCAGTAGGTTCTCCTTTGCTCGCATTCGCTTGCGCTAAAGTGAATAGTCAAATGAAGTTTCATTTGTATTTTTTTTACTTTTAATTCCGTTTTGGTCTCAATTTTGACCAACACATCGTTGGTCGAAATTGAGACCAACACGGGATTAAAAGTTAAAAAAACAAAAGTTTTCCTTTGTAATGCGACCAAGCTAAACATTTTTATGATATGGTCAAATTTTTAGGTTGAAATTTAAGGTGAAATGTACTAGTGAAAGTCTCCAAGAATTCCTGTAGCATAAGATTAGTATTCAAAAAGTGGATCCTAAAATGAGAAGAGAGCTCCCCTTTTAAAGGAATCGAAAAGGAATGGACCATGGAGATTAAGAGGCAAAAGATTTAATCAAGCGTGGAGCTTGAAAGAGGAGCAATCCATGTGCACAAGTCTCCTCCAATCAGAAATAAGAGTTGACTTTTGTGTCCCATGTGAGACAAAAAGGCCTTTTCTTCTTTTTATAAAATAAGAATAATGCTTTATTTGTGCAACTTAGGATAAGAGGAAAATAGGGGGCTTTTTATTTAATAAAATGGGAGGGAATTCCTTTTAATTAAATAAAGACTTAGGATAAAATAGTCAGCCCATAGAAAATAATCGAATAAATGATAGAATAGGATTTGATCAAAGAAATTGATATAATTGAAAATATTGATTCAGGGATTTGATAAATTGCAAGAATGGGGCCCAAAGTCTAGGTGACCATTTTAGGGTGCATACACTTATATATATATATATATATATATATATATATATATATATATATATATATATATATATATCCACTTGATATAGATTCTTTCCTCTACTGTACATATTTTTTCAAAAAAATTAAAATAATTTTACTTGTTTTCAATGAAAAGATAATCAATTGTATAATCACTTATAAAGTTTTTTGTTAAAATCATGAAGGTGCTACATCTATTATAGCGGTCTATACTACACATCAAATGGATAATGAAAGCATTCAATTTAATTTGTGTAGTCTATTTTTTAATAATTTACTTGAAAATGTCAAGATGTCTTTGGAAGATGGTTATGTCTTCTAGTTTGGCTCTTTGGTCATGTGTTTGGTTTTCTATTTTTTGAGGTCTTTATCGGGTAGAGAAAATATGTAGTGGAGGTCCAACATCCCTATCAAAAAAAAAATGTATGGGTGAACCCACAATAGTGGGTTACACATTTTTACGTGAACAGACACTAAACTCTACATTTTGAACAAAAAAATTGAGATTTGGATGCATATTGTCGTTTAACTGTTTGAAATCTGAAGATAAAGTAAATTAGAGTCTTTTAGGATTTTCTGTCTAGATTCTAAATAAATTTTTTATTTTTATTTTTGAATTGATTTGAATAGTTTTTTTCTTTCACCCACAAAAACTGGTATTTTTCTGAAAACGTCATTTTCAAAGAGTTACATTATTTTCATAGAGCGTAACTTTTTTTTCTAAAATATATATCAATTTGATTCATTCAAATTTAGTTTTTTAACATCCATATAGAGGGCATGCAATTGGTTTGATGATATTATCATGATTATTGCATATGTTATTAATGTTTAAAGTTGACTAAACTATAATTTTGACATACCTTGACTATATAGCTTATAACTTCTTGTATATTTGTTCAATTTCATTTTTATTTTTTTTGATAGAAAGAGAACTTCAATACGTAGGATATAGATATTTTTTAGATTTTTCTCTCATTTACTATGTTTCCATAAGCGTCAAACATAGAGGTAGACATACGGTGAAATATCTATGTTTAGTAAAACTAAAAATACAAAGTCATAATTAACTTAATATATATTAACATTATAATCATTCAAAAGATTTTTCTCAGTGGTATCTTAATACATAGATAGGTTTATGAAATGGATTCATTTGATTTTTTGAAAGATAAAGTCGAAGTGATTTTTTGTGAGCATTTTAATAGGTGTGAAGGAGACTCCATTGTAGGTATGAATGAGTAGTATACATGTTATATCAATGTTTTTTTTTATCTAAGAGGCTTTGAGCTAACCATTTGTAATTAATTTCTTCAAATGGAACCTCTCAAGGCTTAAATTATCATATTTTATTAAAAAAGTGTTATTTCAACAAAAATCAACATGTCTAAAAAAGTATAACCCACTATTGTGGGGCCACCCATGTATCTAGGGTTTCTAGAGAATAATGAATATTCATGCAAGATATCTCACATTATTACAAATAAATATTTTTTTCAGTATGGTGGTGTGTGGTATTGTACCAATAACTATTATTTAGGAGGTTTCCTCCTCTTCTCTGAATAATTTATATATTTCTATTGGCGGTTCTCTTCTAGAACCAAAGAGAAGAAACACTAGTGACAAGGTTAAAGAAAATTTTACTATGTCCAAGGATGAGGAATTAAAAGGATAACGTAATCAAAGTAAATAAAAGAGAACGAAGAAAAGGAGATGGAAAATAATTTGTCTCCCCCATTAGAATCTGATAATGTGGATTCTCATCTTGTACAAACAATGTTGTAAGATGGGGAATTTGATAGAGTTGGTGATTTATGGATTGGTTTCTCTCTAGTGGTAAGAACTGAGAAATTTAAGATATACTGACTGATCAGGTTATCAACAAGAAGATTATTGTTTCTCATGTATTAGATGTGCTACCTATTGAGTTGGTTAAGTTTTTTGAGGGAAGATTATTTTAATATGGTGTAGAGTATTGAAAAATCAGAGAGTGCATTAAGAAGAAGGGTATCAATATAGGACCACACATAGACTATCCATGATTATCAGTAAAACAAGATCTTACTATATAAAATATTGTTCAGATATTTATAGGTATTGTCTATTGTGATCTATTGTTGTTGACAATTTCAGAGGTAGAATTGAGGTTATTGAGGCTAGAATTGAATGATTTGGGAAAGACTTATGATTTCTTTAAGGATGTAGTAGGAAAAAATAGAATCAAGATTAGTTAGCTTCATGATGAAATGTTACAAGTACAGAGATAGAGAGAGGATTTAGTGAAGATCTTTTGGTGTTTGAAGGATATGGCTAAGGTCTAGTTAGAGCAGGTCTCCATTATTTTTTCTAATGAAGAGGACTATCAACATTGGTTCATGTCTTTGGATTGGACTTCATCTTTTAACATGTTGGTACATCATGATAGTTATGTGCCTAGATGAGTATAATTGTGGATGAGTGCAAGAAATATATTATGTAAGTAATCATTCAAACCCATCAAGAATTTAAGTACAAGGAATCCATCAATCATTTAAAGTATTCTTCACCTCTTTCTTCCTCAATTCAGCATTATGGAAAACTAAGGATTCATCATTCAAGGGTTTTGTTTCATGATTTCCTATTGAGTTTTTTTGGAGTCCAAGATATTGCATCAAAACTTGTGATCATGTTCAAAGAGACATTGCATCACTAAGGTATAAGGTAATTTACACTAGTAGAATTTGGAAAATAAATGACTAAGTGACTAACACTTTTAGCCACATGACTAAAACTGATCAAATTCTACTAATTATTTACAATTCAAAAGTATAAATGACTAATTTGGTCATTGGGTAAACTCACAAGGCCAGAAAACTAAAAATGACCAAATAAATGACTAAATAATTAGTCACTAATAATTACTCACCCAAATAAAAATTACTAAATAATTAGTCATCCAAATAAAAAGGACTAAATGAATGATTATTACTCCTTTATAATAACATTTGATAATATCATAGAATTATATACTTAGAAGCTTCATTTCACCAATAATTCCTGTTCATCAATAGGCTTATTACATGAGAAATCCATCTAGACTTGTCTCATGGGAGCTTTCAACTGATTTCAAAATTGATTGACAAATAATATTTAGAGATAGAATCACAAGGAATAGTTAACATCAAATAAATTATTACTTATGGTTTAATGTTTTGAAGTAGTTATTGTTGGACTAACTGCCAACGTCTCCCTTCGGGATTCGTGACATGGTTTAACAGCCTCCTATGTTCTATAAGTCTAGTGGTTTTATCGAGCATTAAAAGGTCGATCTTTTGGTGCAACGACAACCACTACTTGTAACAAGTGGTATCAGAGTTTGGTCATAGGTTTGAATCCCCTTGGGTGACACTAAGGGGTGGATTGTTAGACTAACTGCCAACATCTCCCTTTCAGATTCGTGACATGGTTTAATAGCCTCCTATGTTCTATAAGTCTAGTGGTTGTATCAGGCATTAAAAGGTCAATCTTTTGCTGCAATGAAAACCACTACTTGTAACAGTTATTTCTAGAAGAAATTAGATTCAATTGACAATATGGATTGTAGAAATGTAATGGTTCAGTCTACTGAAAAATGAAGCTTTTTCCCTTAAAGAACAAAAACATTTTTCCCTAAAAATGGAGATTGATTCACTTCTATCTTTTCCTGTTGATATACTTGACCATCTTAATAATGTGAAATAGAAATAATAATGATAGATTTTGGTAAGAGAATTATAAAAATAGAATTATATTATAATCTGTGATTATAAATAAGATAGACAATTTGTATATCATACAATGAAATTTAAACAAACATTATTTATTAGTCCTTTTTTGTTAAGGCAAGAGACTAATGTTTTCACATGGTTCTTTCTTCCAATTAATCTGCCCTCAAAAATTGTGGAAGAAAATTTTAACCTATAGTTTTGGTCATTTCATTATATTAGTTGATTTTTTATTATTACACCAAAATTATTCCCTATATGAACAAAATGAGCTAAAAAAACATCAATGGTTCACAACACATGAGCAACCTACAAGACGATTGAACTAATGCTCATCGTTGGATTGTCTACTCACTATTTTTCTCTCTCAGCATTTATTTCATTTATTATGGCCATGGCGAAACTCATAAATTAATTTAATAATTTTTGACCTTGACTTTTGTTCCTTCTATTTGAGTCACACTCATTCAGGCCCATTTACGTGGATTGTACGTAGATATACAACTGTGTCCATCTATAGTGGATAGCTTAGTGTAGATCTATCATTGTGTTTTTGTGTTTTTTGAGTGTATTTGGTAGTTATCGTGTTGATTACAATTTTAATATTTGTTTCTTCCCACCTATGCACGTGTTTTCCTTACAATTCCATGCTTATCAATTTAATATTCATCTATTAAAGAGATTATTTTTATTGTAAATGCTTTTGGTTTATTTTACCCTCAATTGAAGTAAATAGGACCATTGGATTGTTTCACAATTTTAACTTTATTTCATTTCCAGCAGATTCATCCCAATTTTCTCTCGCCACGCCATTCACTGCTAATACAATTGACTTGATTTTGTACACCGTCAGAAGGACAAAATGTGACAAGTGATTTCGTATGTCTAGAGAGGAAATGATAAGAAAAGACACAGATAGGTAAGAAATATTTAAAAATTAAAATTCAATTGCTCATTCATTACAATTTTAAAAATATTTTAATATAAGTTATTAAATTTAGATTTAAAAAACATATTTATTATTTAAGTTTATTTTCATACATAACATTACTACATATTTTATGTATTATGAATTATTATATATTTTATGTATTATAAATTATTATATATTTTAGGTATTATGAATTATTATTAAAATGAATTTAAATAAATTTCTTTTAATATAAATATATTTATGTATTTTTAATATTTTAAAAAAGTGGATTACAAAAAATTACAATTAACAAAGTAAAAATCAAAATACAAAATTTTGACAAAAAATTAAGTTTTAACTATCTTTCATTTCTCTTATGTATATTGTTATCCTCATCAAAAAATATAACAATTAGAGTACTAAACAACTAAGGTAAAATAGTAAATATAATAGTTTCTTATTACATAAAAAAGGTTTTACAGGGTTCTTGAAACCCACAACATCTTAAAATATAGCAATAAAGAGAACAAGCTTTAATAAAGCAAAGGTTAGGAGAGATTCATGAGCATCACAACAACATTGGTAATTTCAAGAAGCTCCATCTTCTCTGTCACGTCCTTGATCTTCTGGATGTCGTTGGAGTCTTCTTCATCCTTTTTTTTCTTGGACTTGGCCCTAGTACTCTTACCTAGACCTTTGTTCGGCTTCTCCTTTTTTTCCTCTTTAATTATTTGCACTTCCTTACCATCCAAACTTTCTTCCATTTTGTCTATGAGAAATTTGATGTGCTCATTTGAGGCCTTCAAGATGTTTAAGTTCTCCTCAGCAATACCTTTGAGGGTTTCCTCAAGGCTCTTCATCTTATCCTCAATTTGGTTAACCCTTGAATCTAGGGGACGAAAATCTTCAAAGGCATCCTTATTTTTTTTAATATCATGGATGTTTTCCTTGAGGTATTCGAGTTCATGAAAAAGCCATTTAAATGACCTCAACTGATCTAGCATAGTGTTCTTAGCGTTATTGAAAAGATTTAGCTCCATTTCTCTGGCCTTGTTGCTGAGGATGACTAGGGAATGGTCAATCAGATCCTCTTTCTGGATTCTTCCATCCTTATCCTCAAGAATTTTGGGATTCAAAACTTCCCTAATTATCCCCATCCGCACTATGTTCATGTTGAAGCTACACCAAATTTTTTTCCCCTTGCCAGAGTCATCACTGTGATACTCCCATCTAGACTAGTTCTTATCTTCTAAATAGTCTTGTGGGTTTGGGGACTGGATTTAGGGATTGTCCTGGTCATCATCTAGCACCTCATTTTTAGGGTCCTAGGTCTTATCATGGGCTCTAGAAGGGGGAGGGGGAGCATTATCTTTACTGATAGCTAGATCAACAGATAGTCAGCCAGAGCATTCCCCCATTAAGTTAGTATTCTTCCTTGTGGCATGATCCCTATTCTTCTTGGCCTCACCTATTGACTTATCCACCTCTTCATTAGTGTTCGTATCTTCCACATTATCATTATATTCCTCATCTGAGGAGATATCCATTCTTGCCTTCTTTTTGAAGGGTTTTTTCTTTTTTGACCGAGCTTGCAGTTTTCTTCTTAGAGGAAGAGTCGTGTTTCTTCTTTTTGACCTCTTCTTCCTCATGGTCCTCTAAATGCATACCCACACTATCACCCGAGTATGAGGGGACATCGTCTAAACTAAAAAAATCTTCTTTTTCCTTGTTGTCCATAATCTCCTTCCCCAGGGTTTGGGCTTTGAAATACTTGTAAATTAATAGTAATAATCCCTCATGCAAAGTAGGGTTAGCTATATTCTTCTCCCTAAAGCCATTTATGTTATCATTTATAGAAGAATACAAGTAGAATGGGATGTAAACCTTCATATCGTGTCTAAGATGATTTAGAAACATGAAGTGGTAGGTCCCGATCCTGTCAAACCTAGTGTCTAGCATAATATAAGATATCAGGGCTTCGAGAACAAATTTCCATAGAATTTTGATTCCTTCAGGCTGGTAGTACGCACCTATTTTAATAATAGCTTTCTTCTCATCCTCATCTCTCACAAAATTATTGATGGTTGTGTTAGAGATTTTGCATTCCATGTAGAATTTCTTGCCCACAATGGGGATACCAGTGAATTTTGAGATGACCTCCTCAGTGACTGTGAAATTATTTCCATCTATCTCCACAATCCCTTCATTCCATGTTTTCATGAAGATCTTAGTGACCCCTGACTTACTTCCATGTAACCTTTCAATGAAGGTCATGATATCCCCTTTTTGTAGAGTGTTCCAAACCTTGGGGCATCTTCTCCATTTCCCATTATCATTCATGGGCTCCCTTCTGTCTCTTTCCTCTCCCATCGCACCGAGATGGATTTGGACAATGCTCTGGTTTGAGAGATAGCTGTTGTTTTGATTTTTTCTCACAACAGTCATCCTGAACTTTCTCCTATTTTTCCTTTGGAAATAGATATAAATCTTAGAAATGAACACCCAGAAAGTGTGCGAGAGGGATGCGTAGTTATTAACCTTCATGTCCATACGTTACCTACCTTTTATGTAATAGAACATTGAATTAACCACATTACAATTTATTATTATCATTAATGATTCCCTCCTTTCCTTGGTATTTGTCCCTCTCGACTAAATTCTTCACCTCATGAGGTAAATCTTTGTCATGATGCCATCTCATCATTACATCCTTTTTAATAGCCAAGTTGGTAAACCAGTCAGCAACTTGGTTAGCTTTCCTGTACATGTGGGATATGTGAACCTTTTCAAAAGAATTTAAAAGAGCCCACGTTTCTTCTATCATGTTAGATATAGTCAATGAAGGTGAGTGGTTTAAATTTAAATAGTTTTTTATGTTCTTGGATTCTCCTTCGAGCTAGATATTTTTGACCCCTATGTCATGGGCTAGTTTAGTGACTTGGAGGGCAACACTAGCTTCAACAAAGTGGTTTGTTTGAGAGCCGAGAGGAAAGGTGACAACTGCAATCCCAAAACCATAGTAATTTCTGATCACACCTCCACTACCTACCTTGCTTGGATTTCCTTTGGCCGCACTATCAAAGTTGGCCTTGGACCAACCTTCCAGGGGACAACTCCAGGTGCAATTCTACCTTTTCTCAATGCTCCTCTTAGAGACAATAGTCTAGTCCTTTCCTAGAAAAGAGTTAGAACCACCATAGAAAAAAAAAATTCTTTCATAGCAAAGTGGATATTTTCAAAGATAATTTTGGGAGGTGTAGAACTATCTTGGAAGATATAGTTATTGTGTTCTTTCCAAACTCCCCAACATAAATGTGGGATCATTCAGGAACAAAAATACCGATATAATAAATATAATAGTTACAACTAAACAAACAACCAATAAAAGTAAAATATTATAGTGGATGATTTAATTTAATGATGACACTAATTGGTTTCATCCTCACTATTTAATTTAAAATATATATACTTTCATCCCTATTATTTTTTAAAAAATATATTATTTATTTGTAATTGCATAGTTTTTTAAAATCAAATTTAATAACTCAAATTCAAGAATATTTAATAGAATATTTCACAATTTGAAACAATATATGGTATTTTAAAAATAAATTATTTAATGTGTTTATCTTACTTATAACTTTGTTTTATAGCATACATTTATTATGTCATTCAACTACTTCACTTTTCCTAAACATCTCAAAAATATCTTTTAATGATTAAGATTTAACAAAAAATATTTATCTCAAGATGGTTTACATTATGGTTAATGGTTAGAGTAAGACCTTTGATCATGGTTATAGTTCATGGTCAGGGTTATGATTATGTTTTAAGATTATCATTAAGGATATGATCAAGGTTTACAATTACAATTATGGTTAGGTTTAAGATTTATATCATGTTTGTAATTATGATTAAGGTTAGGGTTTTGATTAGGGTTAAAATTTTAGGTTAGGGTTAGCAGAAGAGTTTAGGTTTATGTCATGGGTAGAGTTATGATTGGGTTTAGAGTTGTGTTATGATCTTGTTTAGAATTAGGATTAGGGTTAAAGTTATAGTTGGGGTTAGGGTTGTCAATAGGATTTAGTGTAAGAATTATGGCTCAGGTACGTGGTTACTGTTGCCCAAAATTGCCTATTTTATACGATTTGGCTAAAATCCACTCCAAGGTCTCTGTTTTCCCCTGCCAATGTGTCCCAAAAAAATTTCATGCTACATTTGTCAGTTAACTCTGCATTGGTTGGTAAACACTACACTGACCTAGCTTAGTAAAACACTGCAATGCTTGGTTAACACTACGGTGGTTGGTTAGCACTAAAGTGGTTGGTTAATTCTAGACCGACCTAGCTCGATTAATACTAGACATAGTTTCCTGTGACCCAAGCCAATTCTTCACCTTTTCTTTTTTCATGTTACTTTATCCTAGCCTCTCTGTTAGACCAAGTTCCATCAATGTAAAAAATTCTGTGAATTGGTCTTGTCTTTGAAGTTTTCCTGCATTTGTTCTACCTTGCTGCAACTTGTTTTCATTTGTGAAGTAGATCCACAAGGTTTCATGCTTCACAATTTGAACACCATGCTCTTCAATGTTTAACCATGCCCTAGTTTAGATTGCACATGCTAATTCACAAAACTCTCAGAGATTTTCAAGTTTGAATGGTTGCAGGAAATGCTCAGGTCACCACGTTCTAAAAATTGTTCGAAGTGTCAAAAACCTTCTGTGTTTTCGACCCCTCATGTTTCGCACTTCTTCCTCTGGCATCAAAATTTCACAAGCATGCAACTCTGATGAGGTGGGTCCCAATTCCTCATAATCATTGCCAGTGCGAAAGATCAGACGGTGGTCGCATGTTCGCATGGGATCTTCCAACCCCATGCGATCATGCGACAATCGTCTAATGAGAATCTCAGTGGGTTGTGGGTCCGATGTGTTATGGTGGTCATTTCTTAGCTACTGGTGGGTCCTCTAGTGGTGATGTGTCCATTTCTTAGCGGTCGGTGAGGTTTACATGTGGCCCCATAGATTCAAGATCTACGGTGGTCGCATGTTTGCATGGGATCTTTCGATCCCATGCGATCATGCGACCACCGTGAGATCCTTCTGATGCTCCCGAGTGGTATTTTTGTGGGTCTGACTGACATGTGGTTGAGTTTTGGTTGGTCCATGTGGTTGACAGGTAGAAATTTGTTGAACCTAGATGTCTTATGTGGCAAGATGATAGG
This sequence comes from Chamaecyparis obtusa, assembly GCA_027943335.1. Lineage (NCBI taxonomy): Eukaryota > Viridiplantae > Streptophyta > Pinopsida > Cupressales > Cupressaceae > Chamaecyparis > Chamaecyparis obtusa. The sequence continues at coordinate 20,913 of BSBK01011428.1, forward strand.
TTCTAAGAGGCTTGTCGCATGATCACATGAGGCTTTTTGAGCTCATGAGATCATGCGACCAACATTATTTTAAAGTAGAGTAGGCTCGGGGTTGGTAAAGTAGATGTCTGGTTGCACGGTTAAGAGATTTTATGTGGTTGCTAAATGAGCTCGGGGTTAACGAAAAGTTCACGTGACTTGGCGACTAGGAAGAAATGAACCTGAGATAAACCAGGGTTAAGTTTGGAGTGCAATCTTAAGCTTGAGGTGTCTTGCGTGGCAGAGGAAAGTTTTCAAAGGCTTGTCACATGATGGTATGAAGGATTTTGAGCTCATGCGACCATTGTTATTTCAGGGCAGTGTGACTATTTTTCACGGGCTTTCTTCCAAGGTGAACATTGCAGGCGGCGGGTAGTTGAGAATTGATGTCGCTAGGACATTTGCAGTTGATGGAAAATGATGAAGAGGTCTAAGCGGTCATTAGGGGTTGATTCTTTATCTCAATGAGGTACCAATCAGTGCATTCATGGTGACTTTTTTGCACAGGAAAATGATGAATCTAGGTTGTTGATCTGCAGGTTGATTGTGGTACAGTGATGGGTTATTTATCTGATCGGCCATGATGTTGTAGGAAGAGATTCATGATCAGATTTGATTGATCATTTGGATCACCCTAGGGTTTAGTATTAAATTAAAAATCTTGTAACCCTGGTTAGTTTTTTGACTCTTGCCTACGTGCAGTGAGTGTTGTATATATTGTTTTTTGAGAGCCTTAGTGCTCAGAATTCACATTTTGTAAAGAAGAATGACTCTTTCTTGGGAAGCTATCTATGGAATTTCTTCCTGCCCTCTGGTTTCTCACATTTTGTAAATTCACATTGATAATACAAATATTTTAGAGGTAGTTTGTGACAATCCTTCATGTCCCTGTGCTTCCTTGTTTGTATTATCTCTTATTTGATTAAGGTTTATGAATGCTTTCAGTGATATTTAGGGTTCCTGATCCCTCTTACTTTCAGCTTATATGTGTACTCCTATGTTTGATCTAATTTGAGTAAGTTTGTGGGTATTCTTTAGCCCCCTATCATTTTGTCTCATTCCTCTGCCCTTTTGCTAAAGAGAATGTCTGCTTGCAGGTCATAGGTTGTGTCTAATATTCAGGCCCTCTTATGAAATACTTATGCAAGCCTATTCAGTAAGTTGTGATCTACTAGACCTAGGTCTTTCACTAATTTCATCCCTCTATACTGAGATCCAAACCCTATTTTCGATGCATCACCTAGTAGGATAGTTTGGTTTTAGTCATTTCCCTTTCATGCACTCCTTCTAACCCTTTCCCTCAAAAGATTTAATTTCCTATTTAAGAGCGAACTAAGGTGATAATCTAAGAGGAACCAGCCTAGAACTTGGAGGTCTCATCTTGGTTAGCAAAGGTCCCACAACCTTGAGATGATTCCCATGTTATACTGAGTTATCAAGACCAAGAGAGCTTGAGACAAAGGCACAAACTCAGTATATAACAACTCTGGCACGCTCGGTGGGACCACAAAAGAAGTCTACTTGAAAATAATATGATATCTCTGATATGCTGATAACATATTATAGACCTAGAAGAGGTCATTTTGCTACATATTTGGCGACTCTTGAAAGTCTACTGGTTTCAAAGGTCAAGTGTTGGTATGTTTTCAATCTTCATATTCAAATTATAGTTGATTACATGAGTAGACATGTCAAGTTTCTATGGACAGTCAGGTTACCAACCATCCTATTATGAGAGTGATGGTCAATGGGTTAGTTCTTAGCCTTATCAAAGCCACCCAAAGCCTCCTTTTACCCCAAGTTATTATACTTCTCAAGGGTATCAATATATCCAGTATGCCCCAAATGAGTTCACCCTTGTGCAAAGTTATGAGAGGGCCCTCCGACAAGATGGATCATGGGCACAAGAGGCACAATAGAGAATGCAAAGCCAGCTTCCCCATCCTATTTACCACCCACCCTCCCCTTATCAGCCTATTAAGCAATAGATGCAGACTCTGAGCTCAGACTTCAAGAGGATGTAGGAGGCAAAGAGTGTGTTGCTTGATTTGATTAAGCAAGTGTCTAAGATCAAGGAGTAGAGAGAGTAGGAGGCTCAAAATTATTATGAAGAGGTAGTTCCATACAAAATGACAGAGGCTCTTGTTGATGAGCAAAAAGTAAGAAATTTCCAAGAAGAGATCAGGCACCGAGCTGATGTTGATTCAGCAAGGTTGAGATCACTAATTGCTCAACAAGAGGCTCCTAGGGCTAAGATTCCAAGCTGGAGGTCCCATATGTCTCAAGAACCTACACATGTGGAGCTTGCAAAGTATTCATTTCCAAGCTTCAAGATGGGTATGCCTCCTATGTCTCCTTGTGAGCCCCCTTAGTTTCATATCCCAAGTTTCAAGGCAAAAAATTCCTTTCAAGAGCCTGTGCTTGAGATTCAGCCCACCACTCTACAAGAGCAGCCTATTCAAAGAAGTGAGTTATCCCAAGAGACCCCTCTAGTCTCTCAGGATGATGAGGTGATTCAGATTCCCTAATGGACTCTCCCTCATGGCTGTCAAATGCCAAGTCTTTTCAAGGATACTAGTCTGGTGTCTGAGCAAGGACTCGTAGAAAGTGAACTTTCATGTGATCAGAAGGAGAGGACATCTGAGGTGTCAGTGCAGAGTGATGACTGTGGTGAAATGGAGCAACAAAGTGTGGAGGTGGACATTGGTGCTTAGCCTGAGCTCTTGGCTGGTTTGTATGATGAGCTCCCTCTTTTTGTTGATGATGAAGAAGAGACCATGCCATTGCCTATGGCTGAAGGTCAATCAGAACAACAGGTTCACCATCAACAGGAGGTTGATTCTATGATGAATGCCTTGTCTTTTTTTGATGAGATGCCTGGTTTTGATGAGCAGGGAGATAAAGATGTGATCATAGCCACCTCTTTGAAGTTGCAGCAACTAGAAGAGATTGATCTTAAGGATATACTGATTCATGAGCTTGATCTCATCTTTGAGGAGGAGACTTCCCAATGTGCAGAGGATAGCCAAGGCCTTGACAAAGATTATTTGGGAAGCATCATAGATGGCTTGTATATGGAGCCTGATTGTAATGAGCTCTTAGCCTATTTAAAGGAGGAAGATGACAATCCCCTGACTGTGGATGATGAGTTGACTTGGTTGTCCATGATGGAAGGCAACCATGAAGATAAAGAAGAAGCCATTAAGGAAAGTCCTACCTTCAGACTTTCAAGAGGCTTCCCCATCAGATATTTGGCCCAGAGGGAGTTCACTAAGACACCTCCATATGATCCATTTGAGGTGAGTGAACTTGATCTTGTTTTTGTAGAGGTAGTGCATCCCCATTTGCCAAATCTTTGTATGCCTCTTATCTTCATAGCTATCCTCATGTGCCCGATGCAAAATGTCTTATTGAGGAAAGGTAGCTATTTTTCACAACTAATGAATGGTTTAGTTTAACCATGTTTCTACACTTGTTAGTTTAGGCTAGGTTAGTTTCCTTGCTTTCTAGCTTAGTTTTCCTATTTTCCAAGAAGTGCCTATGCACAGTTTGTCTTGCTAGTTTAGTTTTTTCTCTGTCAAATTTTTGTTTTCAGAAAGACCCCATGCCCAATGGATATGTCAAGGCCACTGATCCATGTCTAGCAGGCTGACATCCAACAGAAATCGCCAAAATGTTGCTCAAAATTGCCTATTTTATATGATTTGGCTAAAATCCACACCAAGGTCTCTATTTTCCCTTGCCAATGTGTCCCAAAAAATTTTCATGCCACATTTGTCAGTCAACTTTGGATTGGTCGGTAAACACTACACTGACCTGGCTCAGTAAAACACTGCAATGCTTGGTTAACACTATGGTGGTTGGTTAGCACTAAAGTGGTCGGTTAATTCTAGACCGACCTAGCTCGGTTAATACTAGACATAATTTCCTGTGACCTGAGCCAATTCTTGGCCTTTTCTTTTTTCATGTTACTTTCTCTAGGCCTCTCTGTTAGACCAAGTTCCATCAATGTAAAAAATTCTATGAATTCATCTTGTCTTCGAAGTTTTCCTGCATTTGTTCTACCCTGCTGCAACTTGTTTTCATTTGTGAAGTAGATCCACAGGGTTTCATGCTTCATGATCTAAACCCCATGTTCTTCAATGTTTCACCATGCCCTAGTTCTGATCACACATGATAATTCACAAAACCCTCAGAGATTTTCAAGTTTGAATGGTTGCAGGAAATTCTTAGGTTGTAGGGTTCTAAAAATTGTTTGAAGTGTCCAAAACCTTATGTGTTTTCAACCTTCGCTCTAAAAACCCTCTGTGTTTTTGACCCCTCATGTTTCACACTTCTTCCTCTAGCATTGGCATTTCAAAAGTGCACAAATCTAACCAGGTGGGTCCCAGTTCCTCATAACCATTGCCAGTGCGGAAGATGCGACGGTGGTCACATGTTTGCATGGGATCTTCTGACCCCATGCGATCATGTGACAACTATCCGATGAGAATCTTAGTGGGTTGCGGGTCTGATGTGTTATGGTGGTCATTTCTCAGCTACTAGTGGGTCCTCTAGTGGTGATGTGTCCATTTCTTTGCACTTGGCAAGGTTTGCATGTGGCCCCATAGATTCAAGATCTATGGTGGTTGCATGTTCGCCTGGGATCTTCTGATCCCATGCGATCATGTGACCGCCGTGAGATCCTTCTAATGCTCCCAAGTGGTGTTGTCATCGATCTAATCGACATGTGGTTGATTTTTGGTTGGTCCATGGGGTTGACAGGAAGAAAGTTGTTGAGGCCAAATGTCTTATGTGGCAAGATGATAGGTTCTAAGAGGCTTGTCACATGATCGCATGAGGATTTTTGAGCTCATGTGATCATGAGACCAACATTATTTTAAAGTAGAGTGGGCCTGGGGCTGGTAAAGTGGATTTAGGGTTGCGCGGTTAAGAGATTTCACATGGTCACTAGATGAGCCCGGGGTTAAGGAAAAGTTCACGCAAATCGGCGACTAGGAAGAAATGAACCTGAGGTAAACTAGGGTTAAGTTTGCAGTGCAATCTTGAGCCCGAGGTGTCTTGTGCGGTAGAGGCAAGTTTTCAAAGGCTTGTTGCATGATCACATGAAGGATTTTGAGCTCATGCGATCATGCAACCATTACTATTTCAGGGTAGTGTGACTATTTTTTGCGGGCTTTCTTCCAAGGTGAATGTTGCAGGCGGTGGGTAGTTGAGAATTGATGTCGCTAGGACATTTGTAGTTGAGGGAAAATGGTGAAGAGGTTTGGGCAGACATCAGGGGGTGATTCTTTGTCTCAGTGAGGTACCAATCAGTGCATTCATGGTGACTTTTGTGCACAAGAAAATGATGAATCTAGATTGTTGATCTGTAGGTTGATTGCGGTACAGGGATGGGTTATTTATCTGATCAGCCATGATGTTGAAGGAAGAGATTCATGGTTAGATTTGATTGATCATTTGGATCACCCTAGGGTTGATTATTAAATTGTAAATCTTGTAACCCTGGTTAGTTTTTTTACTCCTTCCTGCGTGCAGTGAGTGTTGTATATATTGTTTTTTGAGAGCCTTAGTGCTTAGAATTCACATTTTGTAAAGAAGAAAGACTGTTTCTTGGGAAGCTATCTATGGCATTTCTTCTTGCCCTCTAGTTTCTCACATTTTTAAAATTCCCATGACAATACAAATATTGCAGAGGTAGTTTGTGACAACCCTTCATGTCCCTGTGCTTCCTTGTTTGCATTATCTCTTATTGGATTAAGTTTTATGAATGATTTCAGTGATATTTAGGGTACCTGATCCCTCTTACTTTCAGCTTATATGTGTACTACTGTGTTTGATCTGATTTGAGTGAGTTTGTGGGTATTCTTCAGCCCCCTGTCATTCTGTCTCATTCTTGTGCCCTTTTGCTGAAGAGAATGTCTGCTTGCAGGTCATAGGTTGTGTCTAATGTTCAGGCCTTCTTTTTTAATACTTATGCAAGCCTATTCAATAAGTTGTGATCTACTAGACCTAGGTCTTTCACTGATTTCATCCCTCTATATTAAGATCCAAACCCTATTTTCTATGCATCACCTAGTAGGATAGTTTGCTTTCAGTCATTTCCCTTTCAGGCACTCCTTCTAACCCTTTCCCTCAAAGGAGTTAATTTCCTGTTTAAGAGAGAACTAAGGTGATAATCCAAGAGGAACCGGCCTAGAACCTAGAGGTCTCATCTTGGTTAGCAAAGGTCCCACAACCTTTAGATGATTCCCATGTTATACTGAGTTATCAAGACCAAGAGAACTTGAGACAAAGGCGCAAACTCAGTGTATAATAGTTACATCACTAGTACTACTATGGTTAGGGTTAGAATTTTCATTAGGATTAGGGTTAAGCTTACAATTGAGGTTAGATTTAGGAATATGGTTAGTTTATGGTCAGAGTTAGGGTCTTTATTATTGTTAGAGTTAGGATGATGGTTTAGGTTTATGTCATGATTACAGTTAAGGTTGTCTTTATAATTTGGATAATGAACTTGTTTAGGATTAGGATTAGGGTTACTGGAAATGGAGCATGATTAAATAGTCTTCCAACTAACCTTATTAGTTGCACAAACATATGCAAAATAATAGACCAATTTTATATCAATAATTCAAATTCAATGTCTCTTTGGTGTACCCATTGCACCCTAAGGTGAGATTGCTAGTATTATTAGTCCCTTCCTTCTAATTGTGGGGACTAATATTTTTTATACTCTATTATGTATTAATCCCTACCTCAGTTGTTGTGCACATTCCCAAATTTATTTCTTAAACCATAGTCTACCAAAAATTTCTCATTAAACGATATCTTTGCATTTTTTTGTTTTTTGGTTGGATTTCTTCCTTTTTCTAATAGTCTTATTATTTTATGGCCTAGAAAATTTGAACGAAAATAGGGCTCCCTGAAGTGTGGCATTCTAAAGTTCAATTCAGATGCCAAATTTGTGCTTCCACAGTTTTCAAGGATGAGATGGCAGTGGCTATGCAACCATAAAAATAATTAACCATACGAAGGGGAAACACTTTTTTTTTCAAAAGTTTATAAAAGGTTATATAAACAAAACCAATTTCATGGCTAGATAGCCTCTACTAGATGACATTACCCGCCTAGTTTGTGTTTCCATAGTTTGTATGTATACATTTACTCAACTCCTATCTAAATACTCATTTGGCATGCATGTCTCTGTAGCTACAAATACAACATTTAACAAAATCCTTCATTCCTTTTAGGTTCCTATTTTTCTACATACATTGTTACAATCTTCCTTTATTAGCACAAATAGAGAAGATATGGGGAAGCCAAATGTTGTCCAGTTTTTAGGGGTGAGAGATATGAAATAAATTGGTTTCCTTGACTCTTCATTTAGATATCATATGGTAGGATTTCATGTATTTTCTTCTAGTTGTATGTCTTATTGTCATTCTTTATTTGAAGTTTAATTTCACTTCAGGTTGAGGTTATGTTTATTTTTCGTGTATGGAAAATAAATTTGTAGCTAAAAAGACTTGATTTTTTGTGGCTATTATAGGTCATTTTGGAGGTGATGTATTTACCTTCATCATTTCATAGTCTCCCTATTTGAAAGGACACTTTAGAGAACATGTGGGACAAACTTGTTGGAGAGAAAAAAATAGACTTTCAAAATGTAGAAGATATACCCAGACACCTTGAACAACAAATTTTGAAGGTAGAGAGGCCATCTATAGTGATTCTGGATGAGGACTAGAGTAGATAAAGCCTAGAAAAGTATGGAAAATTTGAAAAGAACAAGCTCAAATTTTTTTCTTTCATTTCTTGTCCATTCTCTTTTTTTAACAACCCATTTGATTAGTATTGATGCCTACCCATTGAAACCCTTACATGCTCCACAAAATCAACTATTTTATCTGATCCATCATACAATTTTAGCACTATATTCTATCCCTACCGAAACCCTAGGGAGAGAACCACAAGGATTTCTTGGAAGAGAAAATTAGAAATAGCGGAGGCCACCTTCAAACCCTAGCTTCCCAAGAAAGTGATCAATTCCATATCTCCCTTAGAAAATAGATGTAGATACTCATCCTTATCAAATCCTTCCCAAGAGAGAATTGGAAAGCTATGAATTTCCATTTTCTTGTTTCTTTATCCATTAATTAATGTCTGGTGGCCCCATTGAGATGGGATATGTCAGAGTATATATAAGGTCAGCTTTCCACATTGTTAGATATGGATTAAGGTTATGCCTATGGAAAAAAGAATTTAATTTAACCCTATTCAGATTGTTATACCTCCTCCTATTTCTAAAAATTAAATAATAAAATACTTTCCATGCCATTGTCGATGACCACCATATCCTATCCTCTACACTCTTCCATCTAGTTGGTATATACATCTTCAATGTATATCTCATTTAATTTGAATTGTCCATATATTTCTATTTCTATTTTAAATTATATCCCCTTCCAATGTGTGTATATTCCATTTCAATAATTCTTGTGAAAACATATGCCATTTTTTTCATAACCTAAGTTTGTGTTAAATTAATTTGCTAGCATCGCTACTCTGATATTTTTTATTAAATTCATGACACTCGCCCATTAAAACTTAGAGACACTTATTGTCCAACACCTCTCTATGTGATATGGGATTCAAGATTGTACTTTTCAAGTTTTAAATTATATTTTTTTACTTAACTAAGGGGTTATGGGTAGTTTAAGTTTATTAAGATGAATGCTCTTATTGCGACTAGTCGCAACTCTATGAAAGAAGGTCGAGTTCTGAGGTTGGAGTCCAAGCTTGAACTGAGTTTGTTAATTCCATTTCCCAAGCTAGGGTAAAACTTAAATAAACACACCTTTCATTAGATTATAAGTATTAAACAGGTTTTCATAAAAAAAAATTGAACATCCTTAACTTTTTTATGTTATTTAAGTTTCAGTTTGTCATGATCTCAAGTGGGGTTTTACCTTTAAAATGCAATCAAGGATATGCCAACGCTTCTTATATATGGTTTAGTAAATGTCACAATATTTGATGATTTTAATCTCTCATTAAATTATGGTATGATAATTTCTCCTACCAAACATGACCTAATTGGATCCATCACAATTTTTTAAGGGCTGCCAAAATGCTTTACTATATGGAGTTCCATTAGCAAGTTGTTTTTATTTTCTTACATACAATCTTTTGACTCTATGATTGCTTCAATATTTTTGATAAAATAATTTTAAATCTTTTACTTTTGTCTAGATCATTCATAATTGTAGTTTTTCAAGCACTGAAGGAAGCAGAAAACTTCATTTCAGTCGAGTGACAGACTTTGATCCCTACCCCAAGTCAACTATATTATACCCAAGTGATTATCTGGAATCCAAATCCATCGTTGGTTAAATTAAATATGTACCTGATGGAAGTTTTATCATCTTTCTATAGTAATGGATTCCTGAAGTATATTGTGTTACTGTCACTAATTATTGTTGCACATTTTTATTGAGATCTAATTCTCAAGTCCATGGGAATCTCCCTCGTAAATTTTTTTAACACTTATTTACATAGTACCCATTCTCCTTAGAACAAAGGTTAAAAATGAAAGGATATGATAGATGGAACCTGCTACTGAATGTTTCATCTCTATAGCCCATGCATCATTTTCCTTTCCTTACAACAAGGAACTAAGTGGTAACTACATTTTTGGTATTCTTTGAAAATAAATCTTACCTTGGGAGGTTGAAAGTATTGGAGTCTAGTCTCATGGCTTCCCATAAACATATGTCAATTGGAAGCAAAAAAATTTTGATTCCATATTTAGTTGTAGACATTGATTGAACATGCACTGGCAGTGAGGATCATGTTTATAATGTTTCCTTTGTGTTGAATTTTTTTTTTCACTAAATATATCAGCCTAGTGCCTAAAATAGTTATGTGTCAAGTTGTGTATCTTAACAAAGGGGTAACTATTTTATCTAATTAGAGAATCTTGTGGACTAAGCCTGTATTTTAATTTGAGAAGCCATTTTTGGATTTGAGTCTGCAACATTTTGTTTTAGCTTAATTGCAAATTCTTGATTTAATCTGCACAGAGTGGTACATGTAAGTTGACATGTTTAGGGTATTCCATTCAAGTTTTTTTTTTGCATCTAGAAGAATTTTTCCCCTATTGACCCCTAAGGTAATGACAATAGGAAACTGTAGTTTAAGGTTGTTGGATATTATGCCTCACAATTTCATGTTTCTCATTAGTATTTTCACTAATATAAAACTTTACCCGTACTACTTTTACAAGTTTAGGGATCATAAGTTTCTTATATAAAGACTACAAGATTTAATATGTCGATAACCAATTTGGAAAGACTTATGAGTGGCTACATCTAATTTGTTATGTTAATTTATTATATTTTAGAGAAATATAATTGTTAATATGTTAAGATTTATTTACTAACATGGTGTGCAATTTCACTGAATGAAGACCACCTGGTGAATTTTGGTAGTCATCATATGCTGGTGTCAACATCATTAGTCAGTGCAAGATAGGGATCAAGAGGGGACAAACAATGGTGCACCCTAATGAACCAGCCTACTCAACAACATGCAGAAGAAAACAACAACACAAGGAGAGAGAGAATGCAAGATCAACCATATATTATTCATCAAATAGAACCATACATGCCAGGCTGTAAGGCCTTCCCAATTATGGCTAGATATTACAATGAACTACTGAAGTCCTCAAAGATGTGAGGATCTATCAAATCTCTAATTCTATCTTCTATGATCCAAAACTGCTTCCTAAATTCTAACCCAACAACTACATTTATACAAGAGTCTACTGAACTGAGTCAGCCTTCAGATCTATAATCAATGGAAGGAATGGTCAAATCTGGGACCACACACCTCCCAATGATGGATTCCAACATTAAATCTATGACCCCTAATAAATGCACAAGTCTTCCCAACAAGAACTCAAAATAAACTACTCGGTAAGCAAGGATGACCAAGCAACTGACAAGCAACACCGAGCGCCAATGAAAAAATTGACCACCCATGAGATAATTGACTGCACTTGGTAACCAAAGGAAACCAACCAACTACCAACCAAATCAGTCAAAGAAGGAACCGAGCAACACAAAAAAACTCAAACATATTTTTGGTGACAGAGGATTGCCAAGGACCCAAGATGCTCCTGCATCAGACACCTAGGGTTATTTTGAAATGATTCTCTGAATCATTCAGTAGGTATGATCCAAGCTACATCCATCTAAGACTATGAAATCCATGAACTGTCTTCCATCTGTCTATTCTTCCACTTTACCAGATATTCCATATACTCTTTCCCTCTTGTGCTTTTGCCAACTCTTTCCTTCAAAATTCGCTCCACTTCTTTATTCTGCTTCTTAGGATACTCTATCGGTACTGTCATTTCTTCAGTAGGTTCATGATACTCAAACAAATCAGCAATGTTGAAAATAGGTGATATGTACATGTCATAAGGTAACTCAATCTCATATGCATTTCCACTGTCAAATTTCCTCAAAATCTTGCAAGGTCCAAACTTCTTCATCTTCAGCTTTCCATATGTTGCAACAGGAAACTGACCTTTTTTCAAATGAACCATTACATCATCACCAACATCAAAAGTCTTATGTCTTCTTGATCTATCATCTCTATCTTTGTATTTTTGATTACTTTCTTCCAACTTGTATTTCACATCTTCATGCAATGTCTTCATGTACTCAGCAAATTTCACTCCTTCAACACTCCTCTTATTCTCATCATCAATGTCTCTCAAATTAGATATACCTCTCGGTTGTAACCCATTTGCAATCTCTAAAGGTGTCTTCCCAGTACTTCTATTGACTGAATTATTGTATGCAAACTCTTCTTGTGCTAACATAGAATCCCAATTACTCAGTGTGTCTCCAGCTAAGCATCTCCAAATATTACCCAAACTTCTATTTACAACCTCTGTCTATCCATCGGTTTGTGGGTGAAATGTAGAACTATATTTCAACTCAGTGCCAAACTTCATCCAAAGAGTTTTCCAAAAGTATCCAACAAATTTACTATCATGGTTAGAAATAATGCTCCTTGGTAACCCATGCAATTGAACAATTTCTTTAAAGAAAATATCTGCTACATGTACTGCATCTGATGTCTTTCTACAAGGTATAAAATGTGCCATCTTAGAAAATCTATCCACAAAAACAAATATAGAATCATTACCTCTTACTGTCTTTGGTAAGCCAACAACAAAATCCATACCGATGTCAATCCAAGGTTTCTCAGGTACAACAATCGGTACATACAATCTAGTATTCTGACTTACTCCTTTTGTAACTTTACAAACTCCACAACTTTTCACAAATTTCTGAACATCTTTGTACAACTATGGCCAATAGTACTTCTCCTTAAGAAAATTCTATGTTTTATCAATACCAAAATGTCCAGCCAAACCACTACTATGCTTCTCTTTTGTCAAATTAGTTCTCATTACACCTCTCGGTATACATAACTGAATACCCTTAAACAACATACCTTCCTGAATAAAATATTCATCCCATTTAGTATCTTTTTGATCTTCAATAGGTGCTCTACACTTTCTCCATGGCTCAGAAAAATCAGGATCATCTTCATAAGAATCTTTCATCTCATCAAAACCAAGAACTTCAATTCTCATCTTGGTCATCAAAGATCTTCTTCTACTTAATGCATCAGCAACTCAGTTAGTGACTCCACTCTTATGTTTTATCACAAATGTGTAACTCTACAAATAGACCACCCATTTCATATGTCTCTGATTCAACTTATTCTGACTACCCAAATACTATAAAGCCTTATGATCAGTATACAACACAAATTCAATTGGTATCAAATAATGTCTCCATTTCTACAGTGCTTGAATGATAGCATAGAATTCTTGATCATACACAAAAAATTTCCTTCTAGCATCATTCAACTTTTCACTAAAGAAAGCAACAGGTTTACCTTCTTGACTCAACATAGCTCCAATTGCACTTTCACTTGCATCACATTCCACTTGAAATACTTTACTCAAATCAGACAATGCCAAAATAGGTAATTCGGCAACCTTCTACTTTAGAGTCTCAAAAATTTTATTAGCTCCATTTGTTCACTTGAATATCATTTTGTCTCCCATCATAGTCTTAGTCATAGCATTACAAATTGCACTAAAATTTCTAATGAATTTTTTGTAAAAACTTTCCAGTCAATGAAATGATCTTACCTCACTAGCATTTTTAGGTGTAGGCCAATTCAGAATAGATCCAACCTTTTCAAGATCCATCTTCAAACCATCAGCTGAAATAACAAATCCCAAATACACAATCTCCTCTTTCATGAATGAACACTTTTTCAAATTTATCAACAACTTTTCTAACATGTAACAAATGTTCTTCTCTGGTCTTACTGAATATCAGAATATCATGAACATATACAATCATAAACTTACCCAAGAATTTCTTCCAAACTTCATTCATTAGCCTCATAAAAGTACTCGGTGCATTAGTTAAACCAAAAGGCATAACCAACCACTCATACAAACCTTCTTTTGTCTTGAAAGTAGTCATCCATTCATCACCTACTCTAATTCTAATCTGATGATACCCACTTTTCAAATCAATTTTGGTGAAATACCTTGCTCCGGTCAAACTGTCCATTATATCATCCATTCTCGGTATAGGAAACCTATACTTCACTATTATCTTATTGATTGCTCTAGAATCAGTACACATTCTCCATTCTTCTTCAGTGCTAATACAATAGGTACTACATAAGGACTCAAAATTTCTCTAATTAAACCTTTCTCTAGCAACTCTTGAATCTGTCAGTTCAATTCCTAATTCTCAGTAGGTTTTAACTGATGAGGTGCCTTGTTTGGTAAACTAGCTCCACGGGTTAGATCCATACAATGATCAATGCTTCTCTTCGGTGGAAAACCATCAGGTACATTATCAAAAATGATTTCACTGTACTTGGTGATTAACTTATCAATCTCTTTAAGAACATTATCCTCTATTTTCTTACTCGGTTTTTTAGGAATCACAACAAAACATACATCATTATTTTTTAAATCCTTAACAAACTTTCTTCCTTCCATCATGAAAAATTTCACAGATGTGCAAACATTACTAATAGGTTCTTCCATCAATGGTAACAAGATTTGTTTCTTTCCATCATCCATAATAGTATACTTATGCAATCTTCCATCATATGTAGCATGTTTATCATATTGCCAAGGTCTATCTAACAAAATATGAGAACAATCCATAGGCATGATATCACATAACACCTTATCATAGTACTTTGCAATCTTCAAATTCACATAGCATTATTCACTTACCAAGAGTGTATGCTCATCATTGATCCATGAAATTTGATAGGGCTTCAGATGTTCCAAACTTTTCAACTTCAATTTTGTGACCATTTCCTTAGACGCTAGATTCTCTGAGCTACCACTATCAATGATTACCTTCCAAACTTTATCAAAAACTCTACATCTGGTCTTGAACAAAATTTTCCTTACCGGATCTTCCTTTTTGCTTTCATTCCACAGTGATGTCCTTACCATCAAGTTATTTTCTTTCTCAAGTTCATTCGGTGACTATTCTTGCACCAAGGCATTTCTACTGCTATCAGCCTTCTTACTTACTTGTGTACATTCAATTGATCTATGTCCTTCTTCTCCACAATTGTAACAATTTCCTCGAAAACTTCCTCTGCTATAACCACCTCGGTAGTTACTTCCTCTACCTCTAGATGAACTTTCACCTTTCCGCTTGGTCTTGTCTTTGTCCAGATTTGTCTTTTTAGGTTCAGATCTACCATTCTCACCATTGGATCTACCTCTTCCTCTAGGGAATCTATCACCTTGACCTCTTTGTCTTTGTTCATGCCTCTTGTTTAGTTTCTCCTTGGCTTTCAATGCAAATTGATAAGCCTCTTCAATGCTCTCCAACATGACCATACTAATTTCCTGTTGGATGGAAACTCTCAAACCAATCAGGTATCTACCAATTCTTTCCACATCATCTTCATCATGTCCAGATCTGATATCCAATCTATAGAATTCCTCATTATATTCCTTTATCGAGTTATCTTTCTTCCTTAGGCTTTACATTCACTAAACTACGGTAATATGATAACCACAAGGTCAAAACTTTCCTTTCAATTTGTTCACCATCTTATTCCATACCTTGATTTTGTCTTTGCCTTTCCTCTTCCTATCTAGCTATAGATGTTCCCACCATAAGGATGCATGACTCTTCAACTTTATGCTTGCAATTTTCACCTTCTTGTCTTTAGGTATGTGCTCATACTCAAAATACTTTTCCATCTCAGTGATCTAGTCCACCAATTCATCAGAATCTAGCTTTCCACCATACTCAGGAGGATTGAAATATGGTGTAGACTTAAAACTTGTCAAAGCCTTCAAAAATCTTTCTTCACCTTGATCCATCATAGGTGAAGGTTTTGCATTTGCCTGTTCTTCCTCAACTTCATCATCACTAACATCCTTAAGATGTTTGCCTCTTCTCTGGGCTGTTTCAAAATCTTCTAACCTAGCAGAAATCTACCTTAGCATATCTGCCAACCCTGGATCCACATCTCACCTCCCATGAACCATCTTGACAACCGTCTACAATTGTAGGTTAGATCACAATTTACTACCCCACACCAATCAACTAGGGCTTCTCAAGAGGAACCTACAAACCTAGATCCATATCTCACCTCTCTCTAATACCACCTAGCACAAGACAGGGATAAAGAGGGGCCAAAAAATGATGCACCCTAATGAACTAGCCCACTCATCAACACACAAAAAACAACAACACAGGGAGAGAGATAGAATATGAGATCAACCATATATTATTCATCAAATAGAACCATACATGTTGGGCTGTAAGGCCTTCCCAGTTATGGCCAAATATTACAATGAATTACAAAATTCCTCAAACATGTGAGGATCTGTCAAATCTCTAATTCTATCTTCTATCCAAAATTGCTTCCTAAATTCTAACCCAACAACTACATTTATAGAAGAGTCTACCAAACTGAGTTGGCCTTCAGATCCATAATCAACAGAAGGAACGGTTAGATCTAGGACCACATGCCTCCCAATGATGGATTCCAACATTATATCTATGACCCCTAATAAATTTATAGGTTGGCCCAACAAGAACTCAAAATAAACTACTCGGTAAGAAAGGATGACCGAGCAATAGACAAGTAACACCGAGTGCCAGTGAAACAACTGATCACGCAGGAGATAACCGATCACACTTAGTAACCAAAGGAAACTCACCAACTACTGACCAACTCGGTCAAAGAAGGAACCAAGCAATATAGAAAAACTCAAACATATTTTTGGTGACAGGGGATTGCCAAGGACCTAAGATTCTCTTGCATCATTAGTGTCCTGCAAAAAGTGCTGACTAAAAATGTGTATACAAATTGTTGGTCTTTGGTGACTGATCAGAGAAGTACTGTACACTTTCCATTTATCCTCACTGGGGTTTGGGGATGACATGTTGTAACTAATTCTAACCTAAAGCGACAAAAATCTTATATAAAATGGCTTAGGATTAGGGATTTCATTAGGTATGATTTTAGCAGCTTCTTATGGTGGTATTAAGTTGTAAGGGATTGTGGATTGTAATCAGGTTGTAATCACTAGATAATAAGAATATTGAACTCGTTGTTGATGGACCTAGCCTAGGGATTGGGTGAACCACATTAAATCTTTGTGTCTTGTGTTCTCTTTTTGTTTATTATTTTCTGATATCGGCTATATTTGCATGTATCTGTTATTTTTGTCTTGTTAATCCTAATGAGTGGTATTAGAGCGAAGTTTTTTTTAATTACCCTCTGTAAGAAGGTATAATGGTTTAGTGAGAGTCTCACTATTGAGTGTGAGCAATGGCGGATGAAGGTAAGCTGAAGGTTGAGAAGTTTAATGGGTGGAACTTTCAGTTATGAAAAATACAAATGGAAGACTATCTATATCATAAGGATTTGTGGCAACCATTGGAAGGAAAATCAATAAATCATCAATAATGATTAATGAGGATTGGGATATTTTAGATAGAAAGGCACTTGGAAGTATTTGATTATGCTTGGCACAATCAGTAGCTTTTAATATTACTAAAGTTAAGACAATTGAAGATTTGATGGATACCCTAGAAAATTTGTATGGAAAGCTCTCCACTTCAAACAAGGTATTTCTCCTAATGCCTTTGTTTAATATGAATATGGTAGAAGGTGGATCTTTTACTATTCATTTGAATGAATTTAGTATAGTTACCAGTCAATTATCTTCTGTAAATATTAATTTTGATAAAGAAATTAAGGCTCTCTTGATTTTGTGTTCTTTTCCTAAAATATGGAATGGTCAGGTAATGGTTGTTAGTAACTTTGTTTCTACTTCTAATACCCTAAAATTTGATGATGTCATTAATGTGATTCTGAGTGAGGAAACTCATAGGAAAAGATAAGGAGGATCTACATCTGGAAGTATCCTAAGCATAGAAAGTAGAGGTAGAATGAATGAGAGAGGAAATAATTATGGAAATCATGGTCAATCAAAGAAAAATCAAAGGGCAAGAGGTCTCAATCTACAAGACCAAATGATTGCTTGTACTATGGAAAACTAGGTCATAAGAAGAAAGATTTCTTGTCTCAAAAGAATAAAGAAGGAGAAAAATAAGAAGGTAACAAGGAGGAAAATTTGGTAAGTAATAAATCTGAAGAGAATGCTTTAGATTTAGGGGCTTCATTTCATGCTACACCCCATAGAGTTTATTTTCTTAATTATGTCCAAGTGGATTTTGGGCTAGTTTATTTGAGATCTAATGAACCCTGTCAGATTGTTAGAAATGAGAAAATTAAGATTAAGTTGTAGAATGGGAATCATTGGCTACTATATGAGGTAAGACATGTTCCAAGGCTGAGTCATAATTTGATTTCATCAGGGCAACTCAGTGACAAGGGTTGCAAAGTTACTTTTAATGATAGAAATCATAAGTTTTCTAAATGTTCCTTAGTAGTACCAAAAGGTGTGTAAGTAGGTACCTTATATCTTTGTATAGGTCATATTGTTCCTTCTACTTTAATTTTTTTTAGAGAAAAAGGAATGTTCAAGAATAGTTATTGTAGTTGAGCAGGAAGAACATCAAACAATTAATGTAGATTCTGATAGAGCCCTATGTCACAACAGACTTGGGTGCATTAGTGAAAAAGTTATAAAATTACTTCATTGAAAAAAAATTTACCAGGTCTAAAATGTGTCAATATGGATTTCTATGAAAGTGGTGTGTATAAAAAACATAAGAGAGTTAGTTTTGTAGAAGAGTGGGAAGCAAAAGAAAAAAGAGAAATTAGAGCTTCTGCATAGAGATGTATGGTGGCCAGCTCAAGTATCTTCCTTTGGTATCTCTGTGTATTATGTTACATTTATAGATGATATAATGATAAAAGTATGGATTTATTTTCTTAGACAAAAATCTGATGTACTTCAAACTTTTAAGAAATGAAAATGCTTGGTTGAGAATGATATTGGTAAAAGGCTAAAATTGTTGGGATTATGGAAAGATAAATACTGAGAGGGGAGGGGTGAATCAGTACCCTCAAATTTTTTTAACACTAACACTTTGCAATAGTAGTGTTAGAATAACTGAGAGGGGGGTGAATCAATTATCCAGTGTCCCAATTCAAAATGTATAATTCAAAACAATTTCTTCAATTCCTGTTGCTTGGTAAACAATAAATACTTTAACTATCTGTGCATTTACTGATTATCAAACTAATACTTATAAATGTTACCGATCAAATCTAACATGTAATATGCAAAAATAAATATTGTAATCAACACATAACACAAGAGATTTAACGTGGAAACCCTATAAAGGGAAAAGCCACCTGGGACTGGCAACCCAAAATTGTTCACTCTTCTAAAGTGAGGTCAGTGAAGACCCAACCCTGTTAAAGGTTACAAACACACTGTCAGGTGTGACCTTGTTGGAGGATTTTAGACTAGAAGTTATCGTCCAACCAGCATTCAGTATGGGTTGATAGGATAACAATGTTCACTCTAATGAATGATACATCATAAGACTTTCTAAGTCCACTCGGTTAAGAGATTTGACTATGTACAATGGTTAAATATGTAATAGTAGTTGATCTTCCTTATTAAAACTTCAATTGCAAATTACAAATCAATATTATGCTCATACAAATCCTTCTGATCAATATATCACTTCAGATTCAATATTGTGTTAACTTACTGTCTGTGGGTAATTGCTCTTTGTAGCTTGGTAACTGTTCTGTAGCTTGGTTCTCACTTAACCAGTATGATCATAATGCATGGAAACTTATTCACGTGAAATTTCTACAGCATCTACTTCTTTCGGCATCCGTTTCATAGTGAAACCTTAGTCTCTTATATAGACATCTAAAACATTTTCTTTCTATCCATCAGATTTTGCGACTTAATCATCTCCATTTATTTTGCCACTTCAAGCTTCCTCAGCTAATGTGTCAATAACTCATTTCAATCTACTCCGTTAGATCCTCCTGATTTATGTTAGCTGTCAATCTTCATAACAAACTTTATCTGTTACCCCAGAATCATATACTTGCCAGCTCATCAATCTTATCGGCTAAACTAATCATTTAATTCATTTGGTTCTTGTTGGTTAACAAAGAAATGCATTGGTGAACACAAGCTCGATTAACACTATGCTCAATATACACTACACTCCCTCAGTGTATACTAAAATGCTTTAGTGTACCGACAACACTTCTTTGTAACTTTCAGCTCTATTCTTCATTGTAGATGAATGCAACATAATGAAGTCAATTCCATCAAGTCATAGACTCATCAAAAATTTCCTCAGTGTATTCTTTATCCTCATCTAACATGTACATCTTCTTCATGTAGATTTCTCTATTCTTCCTTTCTTTCCACCTTTCTTCAGATGTGTCGGTATAGTAACTTACCAGATAAGTACTGTCAAGCTAGTTGACATCAATGACAACATAAAAATGATTTAATCATCTTGCATTATCTAAACATCAACTTCTTAGTAATCTTGAATTACAGATTCTTCATTCTTGTTCCAAATCAGTTGTAGTTCATCAATGTCTCCCTTTGGCATTGATGGCAACTCAAGTAATATGAAATGTACCATACACATACCAAACATGTATTCTACAACTTTGTAAACAAATGTTGTAAGTCGAATAGACTTAATATGTTTAATTACTATGTTACTCAACATTTATAAAACTGTAATGCTTGTCATTAGATGTGCTCTTTTCAGTTCTTCTGTTTCTACTTCTTTTCTTAGTAACTGATCTTCAATGCTCTGTTCCAATCAGATTGTCTCTCCCTCAGATAGTTCTCATCAATGTTGTTTCTCTCCCTTTATTTATTTCTCCTGTTCATATTATTTATCTCCCCCTTTGACAACAATGACAAAGAAAACAAATAAACAAATAGATCTGTCGGTAGCCAAGTAACTCTTTACTTTTCATCATCTTCTTTGTATCTCTAAATACTGATATCTCAATCTGTTCTAGTTCTCCAAAATTAATCACAACCTTGAACATGAGTCAAAGTGTGAACTATGCTACATCAACATGAATGATCTTCTGAAAAAAGTAGGCTGATGAAACATCCAAATCACCTCAGTGACCGATAGACAGGGGACAGACCCCAAGTCTAGTCCTAAAGTATTCAAATGTGTCCTTCGGTAGGGGCTTTGTAAAAATATCTGCAAGTTGTTCCTTAGATGTAACAAATTCTAACTTCACTTGCTTGTCCTACACTTGTTCTCTTAAGTAATGATACTTAATAGATATATGCTTTATCTTTGAGTGCATCACATGATTCTTCAAAATGTTAATAGCATTGGTGATGTCACAGTATATGATGACCGAGTCAGTGATTACCTCATTCATTCCTTCCAACACTTGGTTGATGTATGCAATGTTTGAGAAATTTGTAGCAATAGCAACATACTCCACTTCAGCTATTGACTAAGAAATGCAAGCTTTCTTTTTACTTGTCCAGGTTACAAGTCTTTCACCAAAGAAAAATGCTCCTTCGGTGGTGTTTTCCCCATCATCTACATTTCCAGCCCAATTAGCATCAGTATAAACCTTCAGTTCAAAATTTCCTTCCTTCGGATACAAAATGCCATAATCTTCTATATTTTTCAGATATCTAAGGATTCTTTTAGT
The DNA here is from genome assembly GCA_027943335.1 of Chamaecyparis obtusa. Taxonomy (NCBI): domain Eukaryota; kingdom Viridiplantae; phylum Streptophyta; class Pinopsida; order Cupressales; family Cupressaceae; genus Chamaecyparis; species Chamaecyparis obtusa. The sequence continues at coordinate 42,189 of BSBK01011428.1, forward strand.
AGCTATCATGTGAGATTCTCTAGGGTTAGTATAAAATCAAGCAACAATCCCCACATCATGTGCTATATCTGGTCTACTGTGAACTACATACATTAGTTTACCAATCATGGATCGGTAAAGTGTCTAATTTACCTCTGTAGTTGCATCCTCCTTTGTCAATTTGCATCTAGTAGCCATCGGTGTTCCCACAGGTTTAGCATCTTCCATGCCAAATGTATTTAAGACTTCCTTTATGTATTTAGACTATGTGATGAATATCCCATCACTCTACTGAATCACTTGTAGTCCTAGAAATAATTTAATCTCTCCGAACATAGACATTTCAAATTCTTTTTGCATCTCATTAGAAAAGGCTTTGCATATATGATCTCATCCTCCAAAAATAATATCATCCACAAATATTTCAGCAATAAGAATAGTGTCATCAGTATTACCTTTCATATATAGATTATTGTTTTCACTTGTTCTAACAAATCCAATACTTAGCAAGTAAGTATGCAGTCTTTCATACCATGCTCTTGGTGCTTGCTTCAATCCATATAAAGCTTTATGTAATCTACATACCATGTCTCTATTGTCTGGATCAAAAAATCCTTCTGGTTGTTCTATGTAGACTTCTTCAAGTATACCATTTAGAAATGCTGACTTCACATCCATTTGATAAACTTTGAACTTCTTGTGTGTAGCATATGCAAGTAGCATTCTAACTCCTTCTAATCTAGCAATAGGTGCAAATTTTTCACCATAATCAATACCTTCTTCCTGTGCATATCCCTTGCATACCAATCTAGCTTTATTCCTTGTAACTCCACCATTTTCATTTAGCTTATTCCTGAATATCCACTTAGTACCAATAGCATTATTGTCTTTTGGTTAGGGTACTAAGGACCAAGTTTTGTTCTTCTCTATTTTCTCTATCTCGTCGGTCATTGCATTAATTCATTCCTCATTCTCTAGTGCAACTTTCACAGTTTTAGGTTCAAATTCACAAACTAAGCATGTACCTTCTCTTATTTTGCTTCTAGTTTGCATTCCAGCTTGTCTATCTTCAATAATCTGTGTCTCAGGATGATGTCTTCTGAAAAATCTAGCTATTATTCTATCTCTTCTTTCTTGTTCATCCTGTTTAGGTTCATTAGCTTGCTCGACAGCTCCATTTTGCTTGTCGATTTCCTCTTCCTGCTGTTGTGCATTATTTCCTTGCTGTTGTGTATTGTTTCCCTACTGTTGTGTATTGTTTCCCTGCTATTGTGTATTGTTTCCCTACTGACCGGTTGTCATAGCTTGCTATTTCAGTAGATACTCTGGATATTCAATGTAAGTGATTCTACCATAATCTTTTGGTTCCTTCCTACTTTCCTCTATGTTCTTGTCATCAAACTCATCAACACAAATGTTAGTACTTTCAATAATCTTATTTGTAACCTTATTCAGACATTTGTATGGTTTACTTGTAGTGGAATATCCAAGAAATATCCCTTCATCTCCTTTAGAATCAAATTTTTCATTTCTCTAATCTTTCAAAATAAAGCATTTGCTTCCAAAAATTTTGAAATAACTTACAGTAGGTTTGTGTCCAAACCATAGTTCATAAGGTGTTTGGTTGGTGTCCTTCTTCAATTATACTTGGTTAAGAACATATACAGCTGTATTGATAGCTTCTCTCCAATATGTCTGAGCAACATTCTTCTGTATCATCAGTGTTCTGGCACAGTCAATTATAGATCTATTCCTTCTTTTAGCAATGCCATTTTGTTGAGGTGTCCTTGGTGTAGATACCTATCTCTTAATTCCATGCTCATTACAAAAATTATTAAATTCATCAGAGATAAATTCACCTCCTCTATCAAATCTTAAGCATTTTATTTCTTTTCTACTTTCCTTCTCTACCTTAGCTTTATACCACTTAAACATTTTAAAAGCTTCAGATTTCTCTTTTAGGAACATAACAGTCATCAGTCTAGTATAGTCATCAACAAAAAGAATAAAGTATCTATCACCATAATAACTCTGAGTTCTCATAGGACCACATAGGTCGGTATGAACCAACTCAAGTATCTTCTTTGTTGAGTAGTCTTTACTTTTGAAACTAGACTTAGTCATCTTACCTTTCTGACATTCATGGCACATGGCATGATCGGGTTTTGACAGGTTAGGCAATCCTCTAACTCTTCTCTTTTTACTAATCTTGATCATGTTATCAAAATTCACATGACTCAATCTTTTGTGCCACAACCATGCATCTTCATCTTTCATTAACAAACAAGAAGACTGATCTATATCAAGATAAAATAGGTTACCTATGGATTGTGTACCAGTTCTGACAATTCTTCCTCCATCATCATAGATTTTCACCTTTTTGCTCTCAAAAGCAAGTCGGTGACCTGACTTGTTTAGCTGAGCCACACTTAACAAATTGTAATTCAGTCCATCCACCCAGTATGTAGTTTCACATTTAATTCTATCATTGATCATGAATGTACCTTTACCTCTTACCTTACAAGGTGCATCATTTCCCATTCTCACAGATCCTCCATTGTATTCAACAAGTTGATCAAACTTTTCTACATCACTGGTCATATGATATGTGTAGTCACTATCTATGATCCATGTATCATTTTTGTCGACTCTAGAAATTAGTTCTGTCTCTTCATGTTTTTCTTCTTCCTTTGAATCATCTTTCATAGCAACAAATACTACATCTACATCATCATTAGTGTTAGATTTAGATTCAATATCTTCGGCAATGTAACATACCTTTTTCCCTTTTCCATAACTATCTCGGTTATCTCTTTTGTTGTATCGGTAGCCTCTGTTGACTCTTCTCCCATAGCTTCTTTCTAATCGATCTTTTGATCTATCATCATCTTTCTTTTGTGGACATCTAGAAGCAATGTGGCCAACCTCTTTACAATTAAAACATGCCAAATGTAGCTTACCTCTATATCTTCCTTTTCCTTTGGGCAATATTCTAGCCATAAGAGCTTCAAGCTCATCAAGTTCATCATTGGTGTCACTATCACTATCATCATTCTTATTTTTCCTGCTAGACTTACTAATCTGCAAAGAAGACATGAAAGCTGATTCAATAGGAGCAACAATACTATTGTCAAAATTGTTTAATTCAAAGGTTGTAAACTTACCGATCAATGTGTCAAGGGTAAGATTGGATACAACCCTTGTTTCATGAATTGCAGAGATCCTAATCACATAAACTAGTAACAAAGTTTTGAGAATCTTGCTAATAATTGTTTCATCATCAATTAGTCCATCAAATGCTCTAATAGCATGCACTACCTCTTTTAGTATGTTTGAATATTGCACAATGTTCTCACCTTCTTTCATTCTCATATCATCAAAATGACCTCTTAGAATTTCTACTCTAGCTCTCTTAACATTCAAATCTCCACTATATATCAAATTTAGCTTGTCCCACATCTGATTGGCAGTAGTGCATCCCTTAATATCTTCAACTTCAGCATCAATACAGGCAGCAGCAAGTTCCATGATAGTGATATTGTGTTCATGTTTGTCTTTCAATTGATCAAGAGTTAAGGGACCAGTGGGTGGAACCATGTAGCCATTCTTCAGGTCTACAGCTGAGTTTCCAATTCCAGATACGTGCAACAACATTCAGCTTTGCCATACTATGAAATTCTCTTTGTTTAATTTTTGTATTTCCCTCTTATACATCTTGAGACCTTTGTGCTGAAGCCCTTAAAACTTTGTTCTAAGCAACCAAAGCTCTGATACCAATTGTTAGAATAACTGACAGGGGGGTGAATCAGTTATCCAGTGTCACAATTCAAAATGTATAATTCAAACAATTTCTTCAATTCCTGCTACTCGGTATACAATAAATACTTTAATTGTCTGTGCATTTATCGATTATCAAACTAATACTTATAACTATTACCAATCAAATCTAACATGTAATATGCAAAAAAAAATATTGTAATCAACACATAACACAAGAGATTTAACGTGGAAACCTTGTAAAGGGAAAAACCACCTGGGACCGGCAACCCAAAATTGTTCACTCTTTTGAAGTGAGGTCGGTGAAGACCCAACCCTGTTAAAGGTTACAAACACACTATCAGGTGTGACCTTGTTAGAGGATTTTAGACTAGAAGTTTTCATCCAACCAACATTCAGTATGGGTTGACAGGATAACAATGTTCACTCTAATGAATGATAAATCATAAGACTATCTAAGTCCACTCGATTAAGAGATTTGACTATGTACAATGGTTAACTATGTAACAGTAGTTGATCTTCCTTATTACAACTTCAATTGCAGATTATAGATCAATATTATGCTCATACAAATCCTTTTGATCAATATATCACTTCAGATTCAATACTGTGTTAACTTACTGTCTGTCGGTAATTGCTCTTTGTAGCTCAGTAATTGTTCTACAACTCAGTTCTCACTTAACCAGTATGGTCAGAATGCATGAAAAATTCTTCATGCAAAATTTCTGTAGCATCTACTTCTTCCGGCATCTATTTCATAACAAAAACTTAGTCTCTTATATAGACATGTAAAACATTTTCTTTCTATCCATCAGATTTTTCCGCTTAATCATCTCCATTGATTTTGCCACTTCAAGCTTCCTCAGCTAATGTCTCAGTAACTCATTTCAATCTGTTCTGTTAGATTCTCTTGATTTATGTTAGCCGTCGATCTTCATAACAAACTTTATTTGTTACCTCAGAATCATATACTTGCCAGCTCATCAATCTTATCGACTAAACTAATCATTTAATTCATTCATCTCTGGTTCATAGACTAGAATTATTGTCCATTGGAACTAGAGCCAAAAAGGTGTTCCTACAAATATACCTACCTCAAAATAAGAAGAGGCAAAGAACTTGTGCAAGCATGCACTTGGAGTAAAACTAGAAACTACAACATGTATTCCCTTAAGGAAAATGTAGCACGTGCAAATAACTTTTTAGGAAATAAGAAACCTCCTAACCTACTATGTAAAGATATTTTACATTAAAATAATGTTAAATAAATCCATTAAATTGGCTTGTTGAAATGGATTTCCTTCCTAGCTATATTATAATATTTTACACGCTTCTGGACAACTAGCCAAAAAGGGAAACTAGAAAGACATCCAACATACTAAAATTTAGAACAAGAAAGGAAACATGACCTTTCAACTTAGTCTCTAATAACCTAATCCTCTATGGGTCCTTAATATCTTCAACCTCAAATTAATCCTCTAGCTCATTAATCTAATCTATCAATTCCTCAAGATGCAATGAACCAGAAAAGTTAGAAACATCAAATCTATGACTCTTACCCATATGTTCCATCGATCTCAAAAATATTTGCTCTTTGACAAGAATCTCCACTTTAACTATCTCAAGATCCTCAACAACTTCTTCAAATTCATCTTCAGTCTCAAAATTTCTCCTAGCTCCAGTTAAAGAATTTGAGATTTTTAGATCTTGTCTCATTTCTAAATTCCTCCATCATCTATTGTAATCTTCTAGAGTTCATTCTTCTAAGTGTCATGTTCATAGATATGTCAGTCTTGACTCTTATCATGTTAGATGATCTAATGAGAAGTGTTGATTTCCCAATCAAATCTAGCAATCTACCAGCACCAACAATCTACCTCAAGCAACTAGGTCAGCTTGGTACTCAAAAAACTTGTCAAATTATCCACCAACTAATCTCTTTGTGCAACCTCTACAATTGAAGGTCAGATCTTCTAGTCTACCACCTTGCAACTAGGTTCACAAGTTGTGATATTCCATCTTCAAGCCTTAACACTTCCAACAACCAGACCTCCTACTACCACCTTGTACTAATCTTGGACTTAAGTAGATCAAGTCCTCTACTTTGTCACTCCACAACAACTTGCCAAAACTTGAAACAAGGTCAACCTTAAGAATAAACCTTCTCTAATATTAAATGATGCAATCAAAGAAAGATACTCCCAAAAGGAGATGAAAAATCCTTGAAGAAAATAACACCGCAACAAAAATCCCAAACAAGCTATAGAAAATAACCAAAAAATGGAAGAATATCATATATACTATCATCCAGTTATTACACCAACATTATCAATATACAACTATAATTAGATTAGACATATTCTCTATTCACACAACCAAGCTCTCAAGAAAGGAACAATTGATCAAGTTGTGGAGCCGCTCATGAATCAGTTACTAGGAGGTTGTCAGGGTAAAAAGAAGAGAGTCATGGGTGGTCCCACAATAGCGAGTCCCACTTTTTGGCCAACTTTGACATAGAGTTCAACATTATAAGAAAAAACTTCACTTTCAAATATCTGTTGCCACAAAACTATTAGGAATTTGAAGATGATGTAAACTAGACTCTTTTAGAATTTTCTTTCTAGTTTCTAAATATATATATATATTTTAAAAATCATTTAAATTCATTTTTCCTTCTCCTTCGAAAAGTGGTTTGCATGAAAAAACTATGTTTTTAAGGAGTTACTCTCACTTAGATCAGGATAAATTTTTTTTTAAAAATATGATAACGATGTAATTCTTTCGAGATTATATTTTTAACTTCAATATCTAAAGGATGCAATTGGTTTTATTCATTTTGGATCAATATTTCATAGTTTGTTAAGTTTTAAAGTGATAGTAACTGGAATTTAGACATAAGGTCACTTGGATCGCTCTAACTTGATATGTGTATATCGAAATTCATTTTTTCTTTTTTTCATAGAAAGGTAACACAAATATGCTTTTCCTACATATTTTTTATAATTTACTATTTTTCCTGAAGTCTTGAAGAGATAGGTTGTTGAATGACCAAACAACCTATGTTTAGTTAAATTAATATTTAAAAGTGATAATGAACTCAATATCTATTAAAATTATATTCATTAGAAAGCTTATTTCGAATAGTATCATTTGACATCATCTATTTGAAAAAATCAGCTTGTTTAGTCTTTGTTTGAGGCCTCCAAAGACCATTTTTCTAAAGTTCAGCTATTTTCTAAGGGCAAAATTTCAGTTTTGGGGTCTTCGTGTGAAGACCCCCTTCGCACAAAGACACTTGAGGGTCTTCATGTGAAGGGTCTTCAGATGAAGACGCTCAAGTGAAAATCCTCACAAAGAGGACACCGTTGAAATTTTTCATTTGGGTACTTTGCACAAAGTATATACTTCAAGAGAAGTCGGCTAGTAAAATAATTTTGAATTTTTTTTTATAATGGTATAAAAGTAAAACATTTTGTTTCTATTTTACATCAAATTTCAATTAATAAATTAACATTTTCTATTATTGAAGGCATTTTTTAAAGGAGGATTGGTATTTCTATTATTTCAAAGGCATAATTTTGGAGAGGAAAAATATTAGATTAAAGTATTTTTTGAAGAAGAAAATTTTTGTTGATGATCTTGCGGAAGACATTTTTTGGAGCTCAAAGAAATGGGGAACAAGAAGGGAAGACAAAGTAAATCTTCTAGAAAAAGGTCACCTAGTACTAAAAAAAGAAATCATGAAGCTGCATTGACATATTATCATAAAACTAAAGAAGCTGAAAGACAAGCTGAAGTAGGAGGGTCAAGTCAAGTTGAAGAATTGCACATTGAAGAATGGTCGGGATTACTCCCTACAGAAGCTCAAACAATTGATGTTGGAGAAGGGTAAACATCATGTGCTCCTACTGGTATGGATGAACTTTTAAATTTAGCTCAAACTGTAAAGAAAAATATTAATTATAGAAACTTAGATCATTTACTTACAATGGATGTGGAAAATTTGAGATCACTTGCTAATGTTCAACACTTAAGTCTTGCTAAGAAGAGATCGATGAATATGATAGAAAGAGAAATATTGGGTAAATTTGATAATTTTGAAACACTTGAACAAGCTTAATTACTTTCACTTATACTTATAAACAAAAAGTTGGAAGGGGCATTAAAATTATTGGGTATAGACACATCATCAAAGAAGAGAAACATTGTTGACGTGCAAACTGATAGTATTGAAAATCTTAAGAAAGGTTTGAACTAGCTAGGGAAGTGAACTCGAACTATAGATAAGTCCCTTTCAAGAAAAGTTATGTTGACATCCATTGTAGGTAACACTATGGGATGAAAAAGATAGATATCTTCAGTTTCATCTCAGTTTGATTTTAATAGAAAAACAATATCATGATATGTTAATAGTAGAATACTTTTCAATGATAGCACCTTGGAAGGCAATTGGACAATCATGTGTAGAGCTCCTCATTCTGATAGGATTGATGAAGGAACAAAAAAATTGGTCACATAATTTTGGAATGATAATAGACGTCCTTCATCAAACACTAGAGATGTTATCAGTCATAGAATTTTAGCTAATCAATATGAATATCATACGAAACATTGGTTGGACACAACACACCATGAAATGTGTGTGTCATTTTGTAGTTCAAATCCTACTATAAAGATTGGGCAAACATTGTTTGAAAGATTGAAGCCATATTATATCAGGACAAACAAAGTGTTTGAAACTTGTTGTTGTCATTATCATATTGAATTTGATCTCCACTATTGATAGGTTTTTCAAAATTTTGTAAAAGACACTTATGGTTTTGAAAAGGCTCCTCCTACTAGACGAAGTGAGTTCATCTCATGCATTTTATGTGACAAAAGAGATGATGTAGCTAGACAAATAAATTGCATAAAAGGAATATGCCAAACATGTGTTGATTTGTCTCTTTTTCTTTTAAAAAATGAAAATATTGATGTAACATAGATGGTAAATTGCACGAGTTACAAATATGTAAAGACTGAGACAAAATTTTGGAAAGAATCCAAAAGGTTAGAATATGTTGAAGAGGAGATAAATGTTGGAGTATTTATGGAAAAATTTAAAAAATTGATTCAACCCTACATTCATCATGTTTTTTTTGCAAAGTGGCAAGCACAACAATTTCAAACACTGAGAGACAATTTCCCACTTGGAACTATTGTATCAGTTGTTGATTTTACAGAAAATTATTCTTTTGTTCATTAAAAGGCAATTCAGTCAGAATACTATTTTTTAGAGAAAGTTACTATTATGGTACATGTGTGTTATCGACACACACAATTAGATTTGGATGGTATTCAGAGCACATTTGAAGCATGGGTCATCAAGAAGGAATGTCATTTCTATATAAGTGATGATAGAGAGAATGACATTCATTATGTGGAACACTCCTTCAAGATGTTTTTTGCAAATTTGAAAGAAAGAGGTATAAAAACTGATAAACATTATGTTTGGTCAGATGGATGTGCTGCATAATTCAAATCATTGAGACCATTTTATGCACTATGTAGATATCAGTGTAATGAAAACATACCACATGTTTGGAGTTTCTTTGAGAGTGGACATGGAAAAGGTGACCATGATGGTGCCAGTACTTGCATCAAACGTGCTATACGAAAGTATCAAATGAATTATAAGGGAGTGCATACAAAAAATGCACATGATGTGGTTGAATGGTGCAAGACACATTTCACACCAAATGAGAATGACACATCATCAAGATTGACTCAGACGGTGCTATATAGAAAATTTTGGGAGATAAAAGGTATGCACACATTTTTAAATTATTTGAAAGTGTTTAAAATTTTTATGATATTTTTTATTCAAATTATATTTATATAGAATGTATTATATATGCATTTTTTCAGGTGTGGATAGAAAAATTATGCATGTTTGCAATAGGATAGAAAAGATGTGATCTTTGCATTTAGTTATGAGTACAAATTGTCGCAATTGGATGTTGAACACTAGGGACTACTCATGCTTTTCTTATCATTGCATTGCTGACAATTGTAAGGAATGTATCAATCAAGATCATGGATATGTAGGTGCATGGAATCTAGTTCCACTAGTTATTACTGATACATTTGATAGAGATGAAGATGAAAACTTCAATGATGTTCCTTTGATTTCTACTGATTACGATCATATCTCAGGATTAGTCAAAATTGGTAAGTATATATATTTCACATTATATGGTACATTGAATTGCATGTATAGATAGATAGATAGATCTATAGACTGAACTAAGTATTTATTTTAAGATCTCACACATGTATATATAATTTTACTATGCAGGAGATGTCTTTGCAATGATTGATGATCGTGGAAATGTAGAAGGAGTTGGTTATTATTTACTGCATTGTACTACAAAGAGGATGAAGTTACTTGAACTTGATGAAAGTGATGGAATGTTGTTCGCCATAGGTTTGTATATGGTTTACATCAATACATTGAACTCAATTTGTAAATTTTAAATTTCAACCTTTTAACAAATTTCAAGTTGAGTTTGTTTAAATTTATATATTGTTAAAATTTGTGACTTGCAGGTTTAGTTGTTTTAGAGGGAGCATATTTCCAGCAAATCAATGTAATTCAACATGGTATTCACTTTTTTGATTATGAACCAGACAATAAGGTGTTTCAATATAGTCACCTAGTAGTTGCCACATCCATTTGTCTTCATACAATTAAATCTCAACATGGACATCGTAAGTGGAGATTAGATAGTGAGGATCATGAAGAATATTAAAATTTCTCCATGAAAGGTCTGAACCACTTGAGTTGGTCTAAAAATTCTAATATGTATACTTATTTCTTGTGTTAGGACCTACTTGATATCTCTGGATTAAATTTCATTATACTTTGTTTATATATTTAAACATATGATGGACTATAATTTCTTGATATTTGATAGACCTATTTGATGGTTCAATGGTTTTAATATATAGAATTTTATATGTATACTTTGATTATTCAATGAATTTTATAGATTGTACATTAGTTAAAGATTTTATGTATGCTTTGATGAAATTAGTTATATTACTTATGACATGTGTTAGTTCTAGAATTAGTTAGAATAGTTATTATCCATTAGTTACATGTATTAACTAGTTATCTTTTATGATATTAATTCTAAATCCCCTTAAGACCTCCCCTTAAGACACTAAAAAATGATGAAATTAGTTATATTACTTATGACATGTGTTAGTTCTAGAATTAGTTAGAATAGTTATTATCCATTAGTTACATGTATTAACTAGTTATCTTTTATGATATTAATTATAGATCCCCTTAAGACCTCCCCTTAAGACACTAAAAAATGATGAAATTAGTTATATTACTTATGACATGTGTTAGTTCTAGAATTAGTTAGAATAGTTATTATCCATTAGTTACATGTATTAACTAGTTATCTTTTATGATATTAATTCTAGATCCCCTTAAGACCTCCCCTTAAGACACTAAAAAATGATGAAATTAGTTATATTACTCATGACATGTGTTAGGTCTAGAATTAGTTAGAATAGTTATTATTCATTAGTTACATGTATTAACTAGTTATCTTTTATGATATTAATTCTAGATCCCATTAAGACCTCCCCTTAAGACACTAAAGAATGATGAAATTAGTTATATTACTTATCATATCTAAACAAATCATATCATCTAATCAAATAAAACCATGTTTTCAAATCATCTAATCAAATTATATATCATCAAATAAAATCATCTATTCTAATCAAATCAAATCATATCATCTAATCAAATAAAACCATCTAATCAAATCATATATCATCAAATAAAATTCTCTAATCAAATCATATCAAATCATATCATCTAATCAAATAAAACCATCTAATCAAATCATATATCATCAAATAAAATCATCTAATCAAATCAAATAAAATCTAATCTAATCAAATCATATATCATCAAATAAAATCAAATAAAATCAAATCATATTATCTAATCATATCATTTAATCAAATATATGTCTTGAATCGAATATAAGTACATCTAATCAAATATATATGTTTCTAATCAAATATATATGCTTCTAATCAAATAAAATCATATATGTCTCAAATCATAAACTTAGTCTCAAATAAAAGATATGTTCAACATGTCCTAAACTAGGGAGTCATCTAGGCGTATGCGAATAGACTGACCCTTTGAGCGACTGCCATGAGAATACTCTAGTTGTGAGATAGCAACTGATCCCTATGAATATAAATGCCTGTATATATGATAATAATCTAAAATAATAAAAATATTATAAATGCATGTTTAAACTTACATATTTTTAAAACTTACCTGACCACTCCTAGGTGTCACATCTGTTGAATCACTCCTATGAAAAGAATCATCTGGTTGTAAAGTAGCGACTGACCCCTACAAATATAGTGTACAATAGTTGGTTATATACATGTGCATAGTATATATATTATATAAAGTACTTGAAATATATAAATACATGTGTACACATGCATGCTTAAACATACATGTATCTAAAACTTACTTGACCACTAGTAGGTGTCACATCATGTGGAACTCTCATAGGAAGATGCTCTGAGTCCACACTAGAGGTAACATGCTCTGCTAACTGTGCCTACAAAATATTATATATTGAAAAAACATCAATACACATGTATACAATTAATTGTTCACTAAAACTCCTAATAAAAAAGAAAAGAAAATTTTATATGTACCTGGGTCTCAGGAGAAGGAAGATCATCAGCATGTTGTACCATCATATCATCAACTAAAACTTCATCACCCACACCACTTAAGGTTGTGAACCTCTGTAGTAATGAGGAGTGTAGGGGTGTCACTAGCTGGGAGGAGAGTGATGTAGAACCTGAACCATCTGGCTGCAATAACATACCCATAAATGACTTGCCATCAATGCCAATGTCCACCTAACCCAACCCACACAACTACTCATCAAAAGAATCTAGGCCCTCAGTGGTGATGCGTACATCTCCAATCTGTATACCTGGCTCTATAGTTGTAGAGTGACCTGTGGGTGCACGATGCTCTTCACTATGTTGTGCCTGACTAGTAGATGGTGTGTCCTATGTCGGTGGAACTACAAGACCCCGTGTAAGTGCAATGAAATCCTTAACTAAATATATTGGGATCCTGTGTGTGTCAACAATATGAGAATAGGCCTACAAGAGATCCTCCAGAAAGTAAAGGGCCATATCTAAAGTACTCTGATGACCCAACATTGCTCATATCTCTCTAGGTACAAGAAGACCTATAGCTCTATGTATCCTCACCCACACCTATAGTAGTAATAGACGAAGCCTCAGATGATGATCTGGGTCTACTCGGTCTAGTCAAAATATATTTGCCCACTGAATCTGAAGTGATGGTTATGGCTGTAGAAGCAATCTATCCTATACTATCCATAACTCCCCTCTGAGAAGAAATGATGACTCTATCTATAGTAGTAACCATCATCGGTGCCACTGCTTGAGTCCTGTCTCCAACTATTTGTCTATGAGGCTGCACAACTTAATCAGCCCTAGGATACTAGTCGCGTTCTGCAACCCTATTGAGCTCCTAACCATAATATGATGGGAGATCTAAATAGTTGACCCTGAGTCCCAAACGAAATGTAGCATACAACTACTATGTAAAATATAATGGAAACTGATCGATATTTGGATAATGACTATGTGCTGCAGGAAATTGAGGGTAAATCATACATGTGATCTGAGGTATCACGCACCGTGTGACTTGATATTCCCTCATCACTGCCTTCCCCTTATTATGCAGGAAAACCTCTCGTTTGATGGTTTTTTTGGGGATGAGGCTCTGAACCGTCACCAAGGAAACATTGCCTGAGACCTCCTCCCTCAACTCCTGAAAAATGGTCTCAACTACCTGAGGTGTGAAGGAGGAGTGAGACCTCAATCTGGTAGTCACAGTCTCCAAACTTGTCAATATAGTAGCACAAGTATCTTTATATATACCATCCCCTACAGACATACAGATAGACTCTCTAAGTCGAGCTATTTTTGTATTAGCAATATGAAAAATAATATGCATATCAGGAGTCTGAGGTGCACCCTAAGTGGCCATCTAGATACATAACATGTGAAAGCTAAGTGTTAATAATTAAGTACTTGATTATATGTTATAACTGTATGTAAAATGGAAACAAATATCTAAATATATAAAATTATAGGTCTTATTAGGTCACGTAAGTCATCTTATTAAGTCTTAAGGGTCCTAAGATGTACTAATTAGGTCTTAAGGGGTCATAGTTATAACTTGTGATAGGTGGTATCATAATTGGTCATAATTGGTCCTAATTGGTCATATTAGGTCCTAATTGGTTCTAATTGAGTCTAATTAGGTCATAATTAGTTCTAATTAAGCCTAATTAGGTCCTAATTAGCTCTAATTAGTCATAATTGGTTCTAATTAGTCCCAATAGGTCTAATTGGGTCTAACTATGTAGATAATTGGGTCCTAAATTTTGTTCCTAATAGGTCATAATTGGTCTTGGTATAGTTAGGTCTAGTTAAGTCTAACAGGTCCTAAATTTTGTTCCTAATAGGTCCTAATTGGTCTGGTTACCTATTTAATTGGTCCTAATAGGTCTAGCTAGGTTTAGTTAGGTCTATTTGGACCTAATAGGTCCTAGTTAGGTCTACTTGGTCCTAATAGGTCCTAGTTAGGTCTACTTCATCCTAATAGGTCTAGTTAGGTCTTTAAGTAGAGAAACAACTTAGACATACCTTGTTTCCTAATATGACCTAATATGACCTAGAGTGTCTTAATGGGTTGTGGGTAACATAAGAGGTCCTAATGTATAGATAAGAGTCATAGAGTATCTTAAGGGGTCGTGGATAATATAAGTGGTCCTAGCTTGTCTTAAGGGGTCATGGGTAACATAAGAGGTCCTAAGGTATAGATAAGAGTCCTAGAGTGTGTTAATGGGTCGTGGGTAACATAATATTAATGATTCATAGGTGTGATAAGTGGTCTAAGTGGTCCTAGGACATCCTAAGATTATTTAATGGGTCCTAGGGGTCCTAAGGTTTCATATTTGTTTTAAGATTTCATAAGGGATCTAGATAAGATGTCATAAGCTATAGATAAGGGTCCTAGAGTTTCTTAAGGGGTCATGGGTAACATAATAGGTCCTAAGGTATAGATATGAGTCATAGAGTGTCTTAAGGGGTTGTGGGTAACATAATATTAATGATTCATAGATTTGATAAGTGGTCTAAGTGGTCCTAAGACATCCTAAGAATCTTTAATGGGTCTTGGGGGTCCTAAGGTTTCATATTTGTTTTAAGATTTCATAAGGGATCCAGATAAGATGTCATAAGCTAGAGTGTCTTAAGGGGTCGTGGGTAACATAAGATATGTTAATGGGTCTTCAAGATCTGAATGGGTCATATATGTCTTAAAATATCATAAGGGATGTATAATGGTCCAATAATATTAATGGTTCATAGATTTGATAAGTGGTCTAAGTGGTCCTAGGACATCCTAAGATTCTTTAATTGGTCTTGGGGGTCTTAATTTTTCATATTTGTTTTAAGATTTCATAAGGGATCCAGATAAGAGTCCTAGAATGTTAATGAGTCCTAGGTGCAATAAGTGGTCCTAGAGTGTCTTAAGGGGTCATGGGTAACATAAGAGGTCCTAAGGTATAGATAAGGGTCCTAGAGTGTCTTAAGGGGTTTTATGTAACATAAGAGGTCTTAAGGGATCCATATAAGAGTCCTAGAAAGTTAATGGGTCGTAGGTGCAATAAGTGGTGCTAGAGTGTCTTAAGGGGTCATGGGTAACAATGACTCCTAGATGTGTCTTAAGATAATGTAAGGGATAGATAAGGGTCAAGTAGAGTGTCTTAAGGTGTCGGGGGTAACATAAAAGGTCCTAAGAGGTCCTACATTTCATTAGTGGAACCTTGCATTATATTAATTGAATCTAAGATACATAAATGTGTCCTAAGACAACCTAAGATATATTAATGGGTCTTGATGATCTGAATGGGTCATATATGTCTTAAAATGTCATAAGGGATGTATAATGGTCCAACAATGCTAATGGGTTGTAGATGTGACAAGTGGTCTAAGGTATCTTAGGTTACATTAATTGATCTACTAGTATAGCTTAAGCGTTCTTGCAGGCAACGATGGGTTCACATATGTATTAACATAAGCTAAGATAGATGAATGTGTCCTAGGACATTTTAAGATATAATAATGGGTCGTATGGGTCCTAAGGGGTCCTATGTGTCAAGTAAGATGTCATAAGCAACACGCAATGGTCCTAGAATGTTTTAAGGGGTTGTAGGCCTCATAATAGGTCCTAAGAGATCATAGGTTACATTAATTCATCCTAGAATGTCTTAAGGAGCCTTGAGGAAAATAATGAGTCCTTGTATGTATTAATGGAACCTAACATGTACATCAATGGGTCATAGTGTTAGTAAATAGATTTGTCCTTTCTTGTTTCTTGTGGAAATAACTCTTAATGCCAAAATGATGAACAATATCTAGTTACAAAAGTTGAAAAGCCATTTTCTGATTATCGGCTTTTCTCTGAATTGGTAGGTATAGCTCCCTATGTGAATGGTATTCAAGGAATTATGTTTTGTTCCTAAAACTAATGCGGGGTATGCTCTTAACCTGAGAGCAGAAGAGGCAAACCAAATTAAGTCTAACTAGAACTTAATTCAGGTAAGAAAAGCTTTATTTCTCCTCCTAAGTCTCTACAAAAACTTCTGCTTAAGAGGAGCCCATAGCTTGCCGAAATGTCAGCCACCGGGATAGTCAACAAGAGTTTCTTTTCAGGATGAGATGCCAAAGGTACCTGCGTATCCTTGATCTGGCAAACTAAGGGAACTTTTTTGGCATCCATCGAATAACATTTTCCATGCACCTTAGTAAGAGTGAGACTCAAAGCTTTGGCTATGGAATAAGGCATGACATTATCTGATGCACTTGAATCTATTATACAATTGCTCAATTTGCATCCATTAACATACAATGAAATATAAAAGGGGGGAGGTTTTTGCCCAAGAGAGGTTGCTAACACAATAGATTCTTCTTGTTTAAACAAACCAGCTGTCAACGTTTCATCCCCTTCTACCACAATAGCACTATTATTTAATTCTGAAATACTTCCTTTACACTATTCTACTAATCTTTTAAATTCTGAAGGATGTGATTTTAAATAATCCAGAAAAGAAATCTGAATTTTTTATTCTTAATAGAATTGAACAATATCAAAAGATAGTTTATCTTTACCTGTCTGAGAGCTTGACGCCTTCTGATCAATATCAGCACTAATTCTCGCAGGACTAGGATCACTTTTATGAGGATTGCTGGAAGACTGGTTCTTTAATTTCCAATTCCTGGTGAGCATTGTATATGAGTTTCCATCTATAGTAGCATAGCATTCACCTTTAGATTCAGAATCAGATTCATACTCCACAAATAAATTTCCAGAGTCACCAGTTGAGTATGTATCCTCTTCTACAATAGGAGCTGCTATATTCAGTTCATTGGTGGTCAATAACTGCATCATATGGGCAATTTTTGGGCAATTATCATTAGTGTGATCTGTAGTCAAATGAAACACACACATGTTTCCCTTTTTTGGTGCGGCTTCAATCTGCAACCTAGGTTGAGGACCTGTAAGTTGCGGAAATCTATTGTCCGCGCTTCTTCCCGGCATATTCTGAAAATTACGCTAATTAGAACTATTGAATCCTGGTAGTTGCCTTTTCACAGTGACCAATTCATTGGACAATTTTTGAATCATTTCATCAGATGATGTAGTACTACTAGAACTTCCTTTATTTTGTAATTCTCTTTTCCATTTTCCTACTGAGATTAAGTCATCTTGACATTCAATGGCCTTCTTTTGTGCATCTGCTAAATCTGTGGGATGTGCCTTTCTCAAATCATAATTGATATCTGGAGGCCTTGCACTTATGAAAAATGTTTTTAGATTGCCAGCAGTAGGTCTATCTGTAACAGAGATTCTACTAACAATCTTATTAAAGGCAGCTACAAAATCCCTCATGCTCATTTGAGGTTGCTTTTTGATGGATGTCAATTGTGTCAATAAAAGATGCTCATCTTTTGTTGTCTTAAAATAGTCCTCAAATGTTGTTCTCATCGCATTCCAATTGGTGATAGAACCATCATCCAGATGATAAAACCAATCCGCTGCACTGTCTGTTAAAGTCTCAACAAATAATCTCATAGCAACGTCCTCATGTGCCACCCCTAAAATATGAGTAGCATCAAAGAAGGCTTTAATATGTTTATCAGTGGTGACTTTCCCATCTCTTGAAAACTTAGGGAAATTTTTTCTTGATCCAACAGGGAGTGGATGATAAGCTGCTAGTGCTAATGGTCCTACTGTAGCAGCCCATGGAGCAGCCATGACAATCCTAGCATAGTATGGTGGAAAATTAACAACTGGGGGAGTAGTGGTACCGTGAAGTGTTAACACTTGACAAGTGTTTTGTGAAGTGCTTTGATTTCTAACAGGAGAAGAAGGCCTACTCTGACTTTTCCTTTCTCCTTTCTTTCTAGGAACTTCTAGGATGGGAAAACCAAGCTCTGCTAATGTATCAAATGTAGAATCTCATCCACCCTATTCTCTGGTACTCCTAAGAAATCTTATTCACTCCAGGATGATGTAGCTTACTGATCAAATGACTGTTTGTGTCCCCAGCAGAGTCACCAAAAATCTATTAGTAAACAAATTTTTCCTTTCTTGTTTCTTGTGGAAATAACTCTTAATGCCCAAATGATGAACAATATCTGGTTACAATAGTTGAAAAGCCATTTTTTGATTTCCGGATTTTCTCTGAATTGGTAGGTACAACTCCCTATGTGAATGGTATTCAAGGAATTATGTTTTGTTCCTAAAACTAATGCAGGGTATGCTCTTAACCCGAGAGCAAAAGAGGCAAACCAAATTAAGTCTAACCAGAACTTAATTTAGGCAAGAAAATCTTTCCATCTCTGAACCAAGTTGCAAAATTCACACATACTATGAATCCATACACTCAGTGTTTAACCAATCTACAACAATTTCTAGCAGAAATATAAATGAAATGATTATAGACTTCTAATGAATCCTTCTTTGAACACCCCAAAGCACATCCTACTGTGGTTTATTCATATCCTCATGACAAAAGAATGAAACATCTTTCCTTTTCTTCTGTAATTCAGATTTAAAGAAAGAAACATAGAAGCAACAACTTCTAACTAAATGGAACAGAAAATCATTGACATAAAACACTCTTCAATTGACTCTGCAACATCAAGTCTCTTACACCAACAATTTTGCCGACCCTTGTATTTACTTTTTCAATAGTTTATATAGAGATTACAATATACAACTTTCATGAGAATGCCAAGTGTTTCAGCTTCTAGAATTTGAAAGAATGAAGACTAATGTTTCACCATCACAACAAAGAAGAACTGAAAAGACTTTGTCCTTTCATCTAATTTGACTTGATAAGGTGAAATGAACAGCCTTCTATCAAATCAACATAAACCTGAAGATGTCACATGAATAGTTGCCAGCTTCTATCCTTGCAAGAATTATCATTACCAACATCTCTGTTCTGTGCTTTGAAGGAAACTTTGATATAACAAAACTGATTGACACACTTAATTAAAATGCCCTATTCACCATTCATGAATATTTGATCACCCCACTACATTAGACTTCTTCTTTTTTTTTATTTCATATGAAGTCATCCTTAATAAAGATAAATGGCACTGATTGCAATCCTTTTCTTTCTCGTAATGATAATTCATCCTATTTTTATATGCACAAAGGCATCTAACATTTTATGATAAACAACTTTTTAATGCCGCTTCAATCAGATTGATAAAGTTTTGATTACCTTCAACACTGAAATCATCTTCAATTTATCTCACTGAGAAGCCCATCGATCTCTGAAAAATTCATTACTCATACCACAAATGACAGATTGTATCACTTTCAAACATTCTTTGCGAAAATCATACATAACAGGTGCGGAACCCGTAACATTGAAGTAGCAAGTCTCCCATTTTCCACCTTTCATTTGATATGCACTGGACATGTGTCACAATCCCACTTTGCCTCAGAGAATCTTCCATGACTTAGTGACAAAGTGGTAACCATTGATTTGGTATCTCAAGAAAACTCTTTTCGGACCCACCACCATGTGTCTTCATCTCGTATGATCGCATAGCATGTTTTAAACTCTTGTGATCATGTGACTGCTCAAAATGAACTGATATAATATTTAATAACTAAAACTTTACTTACCTAGCTTACATTGTCTCTTAACTATTTATCTTTAGTCACGAAACCACGCGGTCGTCTTCCCTAACTGTCGAATGTACTTTATTCCTTCTCCGACCTAGCGACTGTGAGAAAATTACCGGGCTCACCATTGGAAGATCAACAACCATCGCTTCTTCTCATAGACCTCCAAGATCCCTTCAAAACATGCGCCCACCATCGGATGAAGAATCTTCCCCTGCCTAGCCTATGTTGTTGCATGATCGCATGGCATTTTTTTTAAATTCATGTGATCATGCGACCGCTCTATCATTGGTGCATGTGGACTACACTGTTGGCATATGTGGGTCCCAAAAAAACACTCTTTATTAGTCTTTCATGTCATTTCATTGGCTTCTTTCACCTGTCGTGTTTCCTTTTTGCTTTGTCGCATGATCGCAAGGTTGTTATTTTATTCATACGATCATGCGACCAATCCATTTTCTAAACTCACATGAAATCAGGACTTCATAGTTGCAAGTGGTAGTTCATTGAAAAAGATGCTTTGATCATCTTCAGTTAGCAACCATCTAAAATCATACCTTGAGATCTTCCAAATTTGCAAAGTTTTAATAACCAAATGTCTTCCAAATTACACATACTACCCCATGAAATGAATCTCTGAAATTTCAATTGCCAGACTTATGATTGCATCAATCATGTGAGAAAAACTTCCATTAGATCCCTTGTATATGCCTGGTGAACATATCTTTACAGTCAACTTTCATTTGGAAAAGATCATCAATGAGAGCATGATATCCTTGCTGGGTTGGGAAATATCACCTACCCATCATGAAAATACTTTAAACCAACCCACCTGGCCTAGAGATGAGAGGGCTATAGAAAGGGAAACCCGACAAGGATAACCTACCTATGAAAGACTTAGACCTAGACACAAATCAAACCAGACATGACTATGGCTTCAAAATCTTTCACTTTTAACAACATAGTTATGGGGTGAAAAGTGAGGCAACACATAGGACATCCTAATATGTATTATAAGATCTTGAGATTCCTAAGGGATCCTAAGTGTCTTAATATGTCGTAAGGGAGAAATAAGGGTCCTAGAAACTTACTGTAATACAATTTTTTAACGTTTTATAACATACTACTAGATCATTTAAAAAAATTTAAAACTACAATTTTCTAAGATTTTTACAAACTAAAAATTATTTAAAACAAATAACTTACTTTAATATTTACTAAAAATGCGTGTACATGTGAGAGAGATATATTCCTAATATTTACAACTTTAAACTCAAAATTTAACATTTTCTAACATTTCTAACTTTAAACTTAAAATTTAACATTTTCTAACTTTAATCTTAATGTTTTATATAACATTTTCTAACATTTCTACTACGGTTTCTAATGTTTTGTAAATATTTTCTAACAGGTGCTAACAAACTACTATGATTTTCTACCATTTTCTAACATATTCTAGCATTTATACTACGATTTTTAATATTTAATTATGATTTTCTAACATTCTACTATTCTTTTCTAACATATTCTAGCATTTATACTACGATTTTTAATATTTCTATCATTTTCTAATATTTAATTACAATTTTCTATCATTCTACTATTAATTTCTAACATATTAGATAATATTTAACTACAAATTTCTAACATTTCTACAAATAAAAAATTATTTAAAACAACTAAATAAAATAAATATAAAACATATTATTTACAATAAAAAATGAGAAAAATGTGTGTACCTGATACTGCTAACAATCTGAAGATGTTGAAGATGCTCGGGAGGCACTGATGTGCTGGTGTGCTAAGGTACTTCGCTCCAAGGCCTTGGGTCCACAAACAGTGACAGTGAAAATGATGGGAAAAAATAAAAAATGCCAGAAATCTATAAAAAATATGGTCCAAAGGGGCTTTGTGCGAAGCCCCTCTTCGCACAAAGACCCCCTAGTAGGGGGTCTTTGTGCGAAGAGGGGTCTTCACATGAAGACCTTTATTTGGGGTACTTCGTGTGAAGTGGATCCACCACTTCACGTGAAGTATTGACTTCGTACGAAGGCGCCAAATTTTTTTTTCCCCAACTTTGTGATTTTGTTTGTCCCTAAAAGTGGGACATAGCTTTGTGGGATCACCCTCATAAAACATTGTACCACCTAATCTAACTAATTATATACTATCTTTTCATAATACTTTAAAATAAAGAAATATATGATGTAAACAAAATAATATAATATTTTAAAACTTTATATTTAATTTTTTAGTTTCATATTTCCTAAATAGATCTATTAGACCAATGTAAATTAATATATTTGTAAAGATTTAATGTTTTCTTGGTATTCTTGACCAAAGCCAGAACTTATCAATAAAAAAAAAGAGATAATCTAGTCGCCCAATATTTTCTTATTGTATTTGACCAAGATACGTGAATGGACTCATCAAAAGATAGGTTATTTGTAGAGAAAGTTAAAGGTGGTCTTAAATTCTAGACATTTAATCAACAATCCCCGTCCCCATCCACACCTTTTATGCTAAAAAAAAGTCCAGGTTAGTTGAATGAAGAATCCAATTATTTTCTATTGTACTCTTTCTCAACCGTTTCCTTAGATGGTTGATTTATTTTAATCACATAGACCAGTAGTGCATTGTGTTCCCATTTCTAAAGGTTGCTAGAAATCATCATGAAGTCAACAAGTTTAACATTATCAAGTATGATGAGTTTCTTCATCTTATTGATTTATTGCAAATATTCAAACAAAGACAGAAATTTTTAGTTTATTTCCAGTAATTTTTACCACAATTAAAAATAAGATACCTTTGTTGTCATCAATCATGGTATATAACTAGTGGGCCTGATACCTAGAATATGAACATTTGTTTTTATATTTTAGCATATTCTAAGAGATATTATATTCAGAAATGTTCATGATGAGATCACATGGATATCGGTTTTGTACCATAATCATTGACAATGTGAATTGTTCATAAAATAAATGAACATTCCATTAGTGTTTTAAATGTATGTCTCCATATTAATCTTTATGAATATATATTTTTGAAAAAAGTAGGAGTAAAAGGGTGCTGGCCTGTGGAACATAAAGAGACTAACTAAGAGAATTAACATAATATTAATCAAACTTAGAAAGTAGTAGTAGTAGTAGATAAGAAAACATAGCATCTACCTCTATCAAAAACATAAAAGAAAAATTCAACCCACCACAACCGTTGAGTAGCAAACAACCATGAAATAAGTTTGGTAAAATCCAACATAAAAAGGAACATATGCCATGCAGGGATAAAAAGAGTTCTTAAAGTATTAGAAATACAAAAATTAACAAAGCCCACCCAACAAAAGGGCCTAGAGTCAGCCCCAACATCTGTAGTCCCATACCCATCCAGCCACCAAATCATTTCCCCTCCCATAAGTGCTTTGCCAACAAGTCAACCCAATCTTCATTCAACCGAAACTTGAAGAGTTCATGGTTTCCTTCTACAGACTCCTTCCCCTCTGAAGCCTTCTCATTAAGAAGGTAGAGCATGGTAGAAGACACATGCATCACCTCGAGGGAAAATTTTCTAACATCCGCCAGTCTTTTATTGTTGTTATCAAGATCTCGGGTGAGTTTTTCCACAGTGTTCTCCAGGGAAGCAAAACGGTATTTAATTCTTCCCACCAGACCACTACATGTAGTATCTTTACCAGCAATGGGGTCCTTCTCCAGCTTGTCCTCCTCAACCATGGTAGTTTGGATGTCCTTCTCCACCTGATTAGAACCATTATCTGAGCCTTCTCTACTAGGAAAGACCACAGAGGCATCCTCCTAGCTCATCAGCTCTTTGATAGCTTTTTTTCCTTGCTCTTTGGAAAGACAAGAGGAGAGGTGGGTAGAGATGCGCTGGGAATCAGTATTCAGAGGGAAATCTAGGTTAATGATGATTTTCTTTTATTTTTTGGGAGGGGGTTGAGAGAATTCTCCAGGGATAAGGACATTTTTGGGGCCAGTCCACGAAACAGAGGTGGGTTGGGTTTTAGAGGATTTAGGGCTAGCAACATGGGTAGAGAAGAGGGCGTGGGAAGGCCCTAGTTAAGGGAGACTGAAGGTGATAGAGTTTGCTAGATGGAGTGGGTAACTTGCATAGGAAGGGGGTAGAGGGAACGATGAAAATTATATAGTTTGAGGATTAGGCCCTTGTGGAGGTAGACAAGCTTCTTCCCAACAAAAATAGCCTCATTAACATCATTTATATCAGACTCCAAGGAGTGTAGCAGGTAAAAAAGAAAGGAAATCAAAATTTTATGCTGAAAAATGATTTAAAAAAGGAAGATGGTAGTTGTATCTAAAGTACCATAGCAACCCTCTAGGGTGAAATAATTAATGACCAGCTTACACATTTTAGGCCAAAATTCTGGGAGGTCAAAATGCTATAGCCCCCATTTCTAGAAACTGGAGTATTTTCATTCTTAAAAAATTGAATGAACTTGGTTTTCACCTGGGCTTTTATAGTTTCTTCCACTTTCTACCAATAGTCAGCATCCCATTAGCTTGGCTGATGACCTCCTCATTTATCTCAAAGGTGATACCATTGATGGTAACTTTCCTTTCATTCTCTCAACAAATTGCCTAGAGATCATTTCGTCATGACCAGTGAGATTTTCCATAAAAGGAAGAATACCTCCCTCTTTACAAAAATACATGACCATGGGATTTGAGGAGAATTATTCCTGAATCTTGTTTAGTTCAATCCTCTTCATGTCGCCTCCCATCTTTATCTCTATAAGCCAGTCACTCAACACCCGATAAAATACAAGAATAGAGTAGTAGTCACCCTTGAGACTAGAAGGGTCGAAAGAAGAATGGTAAATCAAAAAACCACTCACACCAGATTAGAGCCCAAATTTTTCGCAAGGTAGAAGTTGGGAATGGTGAATTGATAGCCAAAAAAATTAATTGAGGTCTTGTCATGTTGAGCACCATAATTAGGGTAATAATTGCCTTGAAGCTTGTGAAACCTTTCCAATAAGGCCACCGGGGTTAACATGTGGGGATGGGGCTTTAAAATGTAATTGACATCAATTAAATCTACTCCAAATCTCTTATAATCCTCCGTAGACTATATTTTATTTAGAAACCATTCAGAATAATGATGGCCCATAAAGGGTAACCTTGTGCCGATATGCCATGTCAAACCCCTGTTACAGCTAATGGGCCCTCCAAAACATGCCATGTGGAGTTTGAAAGTAGTACAAGAAGAAGTGGTAAAAATGTGATGGTACCTAGCCCCAATTGTAGGCACCCAAACCAAGGTACAAGTTTTAAACTTCATGGAACCCAAATTCACCATTGCTCATTTCCTGCCTAAGTAGGTCTTGAGTAAACTGGGGCAATTGACTAACTACTCTCCAACACCGAAGCCTTTTGAGATGCAGATCGGTAGAAGCCATGGCATCAACTACATATTTTCCTTCTCTATAGGTGTGAATGATCGTAGACCTATGAGTGCGCTCCATTAAACTACAAACATCAGATAAAATACTGTCAACTTTCCAACTAGGGATAGAGTTTCCCTGAATAGCATCAATAATAACTTTGGAGTCCCCTTCAATAGAAATGATGGTACATCCCATATTAATGGAAAAATTCAAGCCCCAAAGGAGAGCCATACCCTCAGCCTAATTAATAATATGATTCATAAGAAGGCCAACATAGGTAGACACTAATTGCCCCTTGTCATCACGAATGATGCCACCACCAGCTTGGAGACCATTACGAACCAAGCCATCAAAATTGAGTTTGTGCCAAGTAGCATGGGGAGGAGTTTAGATAGTAGCCTATGAGCTATGAGCTTGGTGTTGTCAAAATTGGAAAATTGCTTATCAATACCACAAATCTTAGCGATTCTAAGATCCCAATTCGAAGGGGGGAGACTAGGGGTCTTCCAAGGGAGATGAGAAAACTATCCTGTAATAGTTTGAGACCTAGATGGAACACCTCAGTATAATTAAGCTTAGTCTCCCTGAAGATCCTATTATTACACTCCTTCTAGAGGATCCAACATAAGATGGGAAGGGCATGATTCCAAAGGAGTTTTATCATGGGGTGGTGGGAAGGCAAAAGCTAGTCATGAAACAAATCATGGATATCCCCATTAGGAACCCACAAAATGAAGAGCCAGGTTCAGATCTACTGCCAGATCTCATTGGCAAAATCATAGTGTAAGAAGATGTGATTTACACTTCCCTCCTCCTTTTTGCATAAAAATCTACTAGCAAGGCTAAATCCCCTTTTAGTTAGATTATCAAGAGAGAGAATTTTTCTATGGAGAATCATCCACCAAAAGAAGTTCACTTTAGGGATCAATTGGGGCTGCCACACTTTCTTCCAACACATGGTATCAGCAATTTTCATGATCAGAAGATTGTAAGCCATTTTAATAGTGAAGCCTCCATTATGGGTGTGTCACCATATAAGTCTATCTTGCCGATCCATCAGGGGAATGAAAACATAATGGAGTAATTCATTACATTTGGTAGCAAGGTTGACAAGATCTGGTCTATCCCTCAGGATAGGGATAAGATCAATCCACTTGTCATTGGTGATGAAGTTTGAGACTAGGGTGCCAAATCCAAGAGTGAGGATGTTCCTTAGTTGGGAGAAGTAGGAGGAAGCTAGAATAATATCTGGTAGCCAAGGATCCTCCCAAAATCAGATGTTCCAATCATTTCTCAATTGAGAAATGGCCCCTTTCTCCAAACTACTTATGCTCTTGAGAATGCTGTTCTAGATTTTGGATCCTCTTGGGTAGCCCTATTCCATGAAGAGTTTATAGAATCATCCACCATCCAAGTACTTGGCTTCCATGATTTTGCACCAGTCAGCTAATGTTGGCAAAATAGTCAGTGCTCCCCTCGAGATTTGCAACATCATTTAACAGCCTCTTCTATCTTTTATAAGTCTAGTGGTTGTATCGGGCATTAATAGGTCAATCTTTTGGTGCAACGATAACCACTACTTGTAACAAGTGGTATCAGAGCTTGTTCATAGGTTCGAATCCCCTCAGGTAATGCTGAGGGGGAGATTGTTGGCAAAATGGTCAGCGCTCCCATCGGGATTTGTGATATGGTTTAACAGTCTCCTATGTCTTCTATAAGTCTAGTGGTTGTATCAAGCATTAACAAGTCAATTTTGGTGCAATGGAAACCACTACTTGTAATAGCTAATCTTGTGACCATAGTCCAAGCCATCTTGGACAACAGGGCCCTGTTGAGATTGCGAATTCTTCTCAGACCTAGACCACCTAGGTGTTTAGGAAGGCACACCTTGTTCCAACTAACCAAAGGGAGTGATTTATTTTCCTCATACCCCAACCAAAGGAAGGTGTGTTGTATCCATTCTTGTTTATTAGCCATGAAACTAGAGATTTTGAAAATGGAAAGGAAATAGACAGGTATACCTTGAAGAGAAGGAACAAGGAGTTAGAGCTTACCTTTCCATCATGCAAGCTTCCTTTGGGTTTGTTCTAGAATGGAGTTCCAGAATTCATTCTTCACATCTTTGATAGTTAGGGGGAGCCCAAGGTAAGTGGAAGGAAGAGAATTAGCCCAACATCCCAGGATCTTCAGAATTTTAGTTTGAACAAAAGGTAAAGTATTGAAGAAGAACATTCATCTTTTTTGATAGTTGATATGCTGACCCAAAGTAGTAGTATACCTATCCAACATCAATTTCCACATCCCAACCTCCTTGACCAAGGAGGTGCCAAAGATAAAGGTATCATCCACAAACTATTCTAGGACCATTGGGGGTAGGCTGGTAGCTGGTTTAATACCCTCAATTTCTCTAGTATGTGCCATCTGTATCATATTGTGTCCCAAAACCTTAGCAAGAAGGATGAAGAGGTAGGGGGAGATGGGGTCCCCATGGAAAATACCCTTGCCAGTGGAAAACTTGGTACTCGGTCTGTCGTTGAGCAGCACTGATAATCTAACCATTTTAGTACAAGCTTTAACAAAGGATACGAAGTCTTGAGAGAAACCAAAAGCTGCTAAGACCTTATAAAGAAAGGTCCAGTTGACTTTATCATAAGCTTTTGAAATGTCAAGTTTGAGGGCCATTCTAGTAGCCTTACTACGGTTTATGGAGTACAGGATTTCATGAGTGGTAATGGCAGCGTCCATAATTTGTCTCCTCAACATAAAATCTTTCTGATTGGGGTTGATGATGTTGCTAAGCAAAGGTTTGATTCTGTTGTCCATGATCTTGGAGAAAACTTTGTAGAGGGTATTATAGAGACTGATGGGTCTGAAGTCCTCCATTATTCTAGGCTCCACACACTATAGGACTAGAACTATGTAAGTGTTATTGAGTTGGTTAAGGATTTTCTTATTTATGAAGAAATCACAGGCTACACAATTCACATCGTAACCAACAATATTCTAGAATTCCTAGAAAAAGGAAGGGCGGAAACCATCAGGGCTTGGGGCTTTGTAGGGTCCCATAGTGAACACTAATTTATGAACTTCCTCATTAGTAACCTTGAAGAGGAGGGAGTTGTTATAATCAATATCTGTGACAAGCTTAGGAAGCTAGGAAGCAACTGGTTTTGGAGGTTATCAAATTTTCCAGCATTTACTCTAGTAAAGGCATTATTAAAATAATTAGTTCCCAAATTGCCCAGAATAATAGGGTCAAAAATCACATTACCCATATTATTAGTTAGGGTGTTGATGGAATTACGTCTCTTATGCTTGCAAGAAGATTAATGGAAAAAGGTAGTGTTGTAGTCCCCCTCTTTGAGCCATAGAACCCTAGATCTCTATTTCTAGAAGACTTCCTCATTGGATAAAGTCTCTTTACATCTTTTTCTAGCATTTTTTTCTTCAATGTCTAGGTTAGGTGATAGGTTTATAGAAACCATCTTCCGTTGGAGAGTTTCCAACTTCTCAGCCAGAGATTTTTTATTGTGAAAGATATCTCCAAAAGTAAGTTTATTCCATCATTTGATAGGGCCTCTATTGAGTTCCATTTTAGAGGCCACCCTAAACACAGTCGTACCTTTGATAGGAGTAGACCACCATTGTAGGATCATTTCTTGGAATTTGGGGTGAGAAGCCCACATAATTTCATACTTGAAGGGAGTGGGGTAGAGGTGCTTCCCATCCAACCATTTGAGAAGAAGGGGATTGTGATCAGAGGTGGGTCTGGGGAGAGCAGACAGGTAGCAAGTTGGTCCCAAATCCCATGAGGAGGAAGTAAAGACCTAGTCAAGATGCACCTAGATGAGGTGGTTTCCTTTTCTAC
Organism: Chamaecyparis obtusa; assembly: GCA_027943335.1. Lineage (NCBI taxonomy): Eukaryota > Viridiplantae > Streptophyta > Pinopsida > Cupressales > Cupressaceae > Chamaecyparis > Chamaecyparis obtusa. The sequence goes on from BSBK01011428.1 coordinate 71,595, forward strand.
TTTTATTCCTAGTGTACGGATTTCCCTTAAGGTCCACATCATGAAGGCCATTCAAGAAGAAAAAGATGGACAAGTCCCCCATGTTGTCAGTATTATCCATAATGCCTCCACATTTTTTAGAAGGATATACCAGGGAGTTAAAGTACCCTACCACCATAAATTTAGAATTCTGCAAGGGAAGAAAGGAGTATGTTAGCTCTTCTGAAACCTCATTTCTCCCCTATCCATAGATAAGAGCATAAATGTTGAAACAATGCCAAACAGCCACTAAGGACATGAAGGAAATAGCTAGGTGATACTGGGAGAAGCTGAGAGCATCCTTCAGAACCTTAGATAGATTCCAGAGGGTAGCGATTCCTTTGGAAGCCCCATGAGGCTCAGAGTAAAATAACTTGGCCCCAGGCCAAAGTCTCCGCACAACAACATCAAAATTATTATAAGACATTTTAACTTCCTGGATTAAGATAATATCAACCCTATAATCACTGATATACTGCTTGACAACAAGTTATTTCTAGGGATTATTTATACCCTGAATGTTCCAGGAGAAGATAATGATTTCTTACCTTTTTGTGTGAGGTCAAGGGTTTTTTGTCTTCCAGCAGCAATCTCCTTTGTTGCGCTCCTTTGTCTTCTGACCCTATTTGACGGGCGTCTTAGTTTTGTGTCCACTCCAACATCAATTTTTTTATTATTCCTTGTTTTCTTCTGTTGGTTTTTCCATTCCCCATCTCTAGTTTTTGGTGTAGCTTTGGGCACCGACAGAGTATTGTAGATCAGCAGTAGGGAATCAATGTCACTGGGGTTAAGAACTACCTCCATCATAGGGGTACCCACAGACCCAAAGGGAGATGTCCCGACATTATTTTTATCATTGTCCTTGAGATCCATCTAAGGAGTCCCTAGGTAGGGGAAATTATAGTGTTTATTCTCTGATTCACTATTAAGGGAACAATCCCCACCATCGTTTATTCCCTTACCCATAGGTATTTATCCATCTTCTAGACCATGACTAATAGAGTCAGTACCCGCCAAGGGTGGGGTTTCCTCTATTATGATAGCATCCTGAGAAATAGCTTCTGCAGTCTTTTGAGGAGATATAACATTAGAAGAAATGTCCTTTAGCTTAAGATCTGGTAGCTTATGGGCCTTGCAATCCTTCTTGGTATGCCATTTAGCATTGTAGTCTTGACAGAAAAGGGTAGCATTCTCATAAACAATGGCCTAGGTCCATTTGCCCAGTTTGGATTTGAGAACCACAAAGTTTGGGAGAGTCTTGTTAATATGGACATTAACACAGAAATGGGCAAAGACCAAGCATAATTTTGAGAGGGTTACCAAGTCTGTTGAGATGTAATAATGAAAAGAGTTTCCTATCCATTTGAAAACTTGTTCATCCCAGAACTCAAGGGGAAGCCCAAGTAGATGGACCTAGATAGGATCCATCTTGTTAGGGTAGCAGAGGGGTTTAAACATGGTTTCTATTTAGCCAGGGTAAGGAGGTGCTTTTCGTAAAGCTATGAACCCACAAGGATAATGAAAATATCTTCAGCCGAGGTGAACTAGAAGAGGAAAATTCCTCCTGGTAGAGTAGAGGCAACCACACTCCCTTTTAGCTTCCAGTGGTTCCCCACCCATTTGCTAACAATATCAATGATGGGCCTGAAGTTGTAGAAATGTCCAACCAGGGCCATGTGAAATTTTGCCATTGTTTTATCCACAATGGAGTCGGGGAGCAAGATCTCAGTGCCCTCTTCTATGATGGTTGCTACACATAAAGAGGGGTCCAACTTAGCAATTTGGGTCCCCACTAACATGCCTTTCCAGTCAACCTTGGGCCCAAAGAGGGGCAGGGAATCCAAAGTACCTACCGCGGTAGCTTTGTCAGAGTCATACAAAAGCAGACCGGGCGAAGGCAAGGGTCGGTTGCTAGGAGTGGTAGGGGATTCCTCCCCAGAAACATCTGCCATGGCAAGGAAATTCAAAAAAAAATTCGTGGGCCAAGTTGGAGAGCCCAGCCAAAAAAATTTCCTAAGTTCATGAATATATGTTACGACTAGTTTAGTAAATATTAAATAGAATAATAAGAGGCATTTATGGGTAATTTTATTATATTATTGGGTTTTGTTATCAAGTACATTAACATTTAATATAGAAAGAATATATTGATATGTTAGTTAATTGTAGAAGTCATGTAAATTATGTGTGATGTTGATGTAGATTTAATCAAAATTATTCTAAGTTGTTCTAAAAGTTTTAAGTGCTTTGAATTAAAAAAAAATATAAGCTATGATGTGGTTATCCATGTTCATAATATAATTGGGATAGCTAGTTGTCATATTAATATGACCATAGTTCATACTCACTTTATTATGTATAGGTTGGTCAAGTAATTTGAGTAAGATTGACATTCCAATAGTAACCATATGTAATCATAAAATTAAAGATCCTATCTAGAAATTTATCAATGACTAGTCTATTAGAATAAGCACTAATAATGAAATATATACACAAGTGTGCAATTTTTAAACTAAAATGAATTTTTTTAAACATCGACAACATCTAATAATTAAATTATTAGATTAACTATATATCTAGTAATTTATATATGACTTTATATATATACCACATTGCTTAGTATTTAAATTTATAGTAATTTTTTGACACATTACGCATAAATATGCTTATGTGTTTATGAAAGTAGGACATAATAATCTTATTCTTTATTTTACATATTAATTCTTCTTTTATTTTAAGAATTGAATCATAATCATTTAATTCCAAACTATCAATGTAATATCCAATCATTCCTTCAAAAAAACACTCAAACTTTGAAAACTTCTATCGAGGCCATTGACAACCCAACATGTCTCATAAAGGTCTAATATTTTCTTCACAAACTTGACCAATAGCAGAAATTCTCTTTTAAAAAGAAGAGATGAGCGAAAAAGAGGCTGATCAACCAGACTTAAATTGTAGGTTTCTGAACGAAGTATTCAATTACTTGATATCCTATCCTTTCCAAGTCTTTTGTTTATATGGATCATCATGAATTCCTCAAGCTTAGCATTGTTAGTTATGATTAGTTTCCTCATTTTATTCATTTGTTGTACAGAGTCGAACATAGACAGTAAGATATAATTTAGGATAAAATTTAAAGCTATCAAATTTCTATAATTTATTTTCTTTTTTAGATTAGATTGTGTAATAATTTCTTAGCATCAATTTTTCAGATCACACTATATGATATATCATCATAATGTAAGAGAGCTAATGAAAAGAAAAAATATAGGTTGCAGACCTAGATAGGAAGAACAACAGGGATAGGAGGGAAGGAGGGAGGAGAGGAGGGAGGAAGTTCAACCTTGTTTTTGCATGTTTTTCTATTCTCTCCCTACCTCCTGGTCCTCTTCCTTTCTAGATCTACAATAGGTCATATAGAATGATCTAAAACGTTGATGCTACAAAATTGTTATACAATAGGAAAAAACAATTATTTTTTCCAAGAATTTTAATGCAATTAATAATAAGATCTTAATTTTGTATTCTAATTCTATTGATTACACTTTCTGTCTAGACTTTCTGAGCATCAACTGTGTGTTAACATATTATCCTCGGGTTTATGTTTTCTTAGATTAGGTTTATTTTAGTTTATTTTTAGTTTTTTTTACCTGTTTCTTGTTGCGGCAGTTTTGCGTAACAGTTTATAACTGTTGTTGTCACTTCTTTATATTTACCTTGTTACATTTGATGCGGGCATGCATGAGAATAATAAATTATAATATACTTTTCTAGTTTCCCAATCTTTCAGATATTTTCAATCTTGGGCTAACAGTGGTATCAGAGCTTTGGAATACATTCATATGTGTTTTTTTTTTTTATATTGAAGATTGGAGCCATTTTCCAGAAAGAGAAAATTGATTCAGGTGAAATCAATTTATTTAGTTTTTCAAAATTTTTACAGCTTGTTTTCTTTGCTAAATTACGGCAAGAAAATTTGGGCAGTCATTTAAATTTGCATACTGTGCAAATTATATTTTTATTTTTATTTATACAATGCAATCTATTGTTTCATTGATTGGGGAAACATTATCTGGAAAAGATAATTGGACAGAATGGCATAGAAAAGTAGAAAATACACTTATTTTTAATGATTTATAAAATAATATATGTAATGGGAAAACTCAGCCTGCATAACCAACTGATACTAAGGAAAAAGAGATTTGGCAATTTAAAAATTCAAAAGGTTTGGCTTTAATTAGAGCTTCTGTTAATGGAGATGTGTATCGACATATACAAGGATGCACATTTGCTTGGGATGCCCTTGACAAGTTAAAAAATTTATTTGATTCTCATTCAGAATTAGAGTTTATTCAATTACAGTTAAAACTATTTAATCTTGAGTTGAAAAATGGTGATGTTATGAGTCTAGCTTCTGAAATTAGAGCTATAAAACAAGATGTTGATGCTGCTGGTGGGAAAGTTGATATATATCTCACAGGTTTTATTAAAGCACTTCTTCCCACGCATTCCACTTATCTAGAGTCTCTTCAAGCAAGAAACCAATTGAAAACTATCACTTTTGATTTATTGGTTGAAAAGTTAGCTGAACGTGAGAAAGCATTTGGAAGAAAAATAGAAAATATCAGTGAAAATATTTGTTTTTCTCATCAAGAGAAACCTGTAAATAATATCTCTTCAAAAGGTGCTTTTAGTGATAGAGGAAAAGGTAGAGGTCAATGGAGGAAAAATGATAATCAAAATGATAGACAATTTTTGCATTGTAAAAGATGTGGTAGAAAAGGAAGTCATGAAGCACATGAATGCAAGCTCTCATGGGATAAGATTGAAATTTTTAAAGAAAATTCTTTTAAACAAAAAGATAAAATGAAAATTCACAGTGATGATAAATATTCAGATGATAAAATTTCAGGAGCAGCCCAATTTGCTTGTGACAATGATAGTGATCAATATGTACTTTCTATTTCAGACTTTGCTTCTAATTCCTCATGGTATGATTCTTGGATCTTAGATATAGGAGCCACACAACATATGACATTTTGGCGTGATTACTTTGAAGAATTTCATGAAAGTGCATGTGGTCCAATTTATTTAGTAGATAAGTCAAGTCTCAAGCCTATTGGAAAAGGAACTATTCGATTTAAATTGCCTAATCTTCCAGATTTTGTGCTTCATGATGTATTGTATATTCCTCAATTACAACGTAATTTGTTATCACTGGTATTGATTCAACAACAAGGCTACTCTATTTTGTTACAAAATGGACAAGTTGTTGTCAGAAAGATATCTAATAATGAAGTTGTATTCACAGGTTGTGAGGATGGAAGATTACTAAAACTAAATGGCACTTCAGCTCTTTCTAAAAATTTTGCATATCTTACTGAAGAAGGTAGTCTATCTCCTAGTCTATTATGGTATGCAAGATTTGGGCATATTAGTTATGATAGAATTCATCTCATGCAAAAGAATGGTGTTGATGGCTTGCCTGTTTTACCTAAAACAATTGAAAAATGTGAAGCATGTATTCTTGCCAAACAACATAGAAATCCTTTTCCACACTCCACTTGGAGAGCGCATAGAAAATTGCAGCTAATTCATTCAGATTTATGTGGACCTTTACCGGTAACTTCTGCTAGAGGATCTAAGTATTTCATTTTGTTCATTGATGATTACAACCGCATGACTTGGATTTATTTCTTGCAACAACAATCAGAAGTTTTTGAAATTTTTAAAAAGTTTCCTGTTATGATTGAAAAACAGGCTCAATCTCATATTACTACACTTCGAACAGACAATGGTGGAGAATTTACTTCTCTAATTTTTGAGGATTATTTACATCAAAATGGGATTCAACATCATCTCACTACTCCAGGTACTCCTCAAAAAAATGGTGTTGTTGAACGAATGAATAGAACCATCATGAATATGGTTCGTGCAATGTTATATTTTAAAGGAATCCGGTTACATTTTTGGGCTGAAGCAGCAAGAACTGCAGTCTATCTCCGTAATAGGTCTCCATCATCTTCTCTCCACCATGCAATTCCATATGAAGTTTGGTATGGGTATCCTCCTTCGGTTTCCCATCTTCAAATTTTTGGGTCCACTTGCTATGCTTTAATTCCTAAAGACAAAACAAGTAAGTTGCGTCATCACAGTTTTAAATGTATTTTTCTTGGTTATTCTGAGTCTTCCAAAGCCTATAGGTTGTATGATGAAGTTAACAAGAAATTCATCATTACACATGATGTTGTCTTTTGTGAAACTTCCAAAAGTGCTGAAAATGTCGCATGTCAATTAAAACAACTTGATAGATCCGAAAAATCTTCTCCTTGGATAGAACATTCTTGTGAGATTTTACATTTTGGAAGTCAATCAAACTCACCTTTAATAGATTCACATGTAGAATCTCAATCCACCATAATTCTTACTCAAGATGATCCAATAAATGAACAAGATGAGACCTCTTCTAATGATGAGCCCTTGAATGCTAATGAATCCTCTAGTCATGAAATGATCTCCTCTTCTATGCAACCAAAATCTTCTCATAAGTGGGCAAAACAAGTTGAGCAGATTTTGAAAGATTTAAGACCTGATGAAATAGGTAAAATAGGTACGAGAAGCTCTTACAAGGCAAGGCTACAAGCTCAATCTGATGTTGTAGAAAACTTGGATTCCAATGATGAACTTAATCTCATATTTGATTCTGAACCAACATCATATAATGAAGCTAAAAATATTGTAGTTTGGAGGCAAGCTATGCAAAATGAATATGAAGCTCTTTTGAAAAATGGTACATGGGAGTTAATTGATTCTCCACTTGGTTGTAAACCTATTGGATGCAAGTGGATTTTTAGAAATAAATATAAAGCAGATGGTACACTTGACAAACACAAAGCTCGACTTGTTGCAAAAGGTTATGCTCAAAAAGAGGGTATCGATTATGATGAAACTTTTGCACCTACAGCAAAATGGACCACCATTCGTACTTTATTAGCTCTTGTAGCTCAAAATGGGTGGAACATTCACCAAATGGATGTCAAAATGACATTCTTAAATGGTGATCTTAAAGAAATAGTATATATGACTTAGCCGAAAGGGTATGCAATCCATGGAAAAGAACACCAGGTATGCAAGCTTATCAAATCATTGTATGGTTTGAAACAGGCTCCCCGAGCCTGGTATGAAAAACTTATAGAGCATCTCTTGAAGTTAAATTTTACACATTTTGAGTTTGATGATGCAACACTTTTTGTTAGCAAGATTGATAATATTATTGTCTATCTTGTTGTTTATGTGGATGATTTATTTATCACTGGTACTAATGAGAATACTATTCTTAATGTGAAAGACCAATTAAAGAAAGGTTTTGATATGACTGATTTGGGCCATCTTCATTACTATTTGGGTATTGAAGTGATTCAAAAACCAAATTTTATTTTCATCAACCGACAAAAATATATTGGTGAGATTTTGTATAAGTTTGGCATGGCTGATTGCAAACCCCTTAGTACTCCTATGGAGCAAAATCTTAAACTCACATTAGATGACTCATCAGCATTGGTTGATGCAACTATCTACAGGAAACTTGTTGGCAGTTTGATTTATGCTACAACTACCCGTCCAGATATTTCTTTTGCAGTTGGAGTTCTTTCACGATTTATGCAACAACCTAGAGAAACTCATTGGATAGCTGCCAAAAGAGTTCTTAGATATCTACATGGTACTCAACACTATGGGCTTAAATACTCCAAAATAGATCAGTTTTCTTTGCTTGGCTATTCTGATTCAGATTACGCTGGTGATTCAACTGATGGAAAATCTACATCTAGTTTTGTAATGCATCTTGGGTCTACTACAATCTTTTGGAGATCTAAAAAGCAATTGGTTCCAGCAACCTCTTCTTCTGAAGCTGAATATATGGTAGCTTTTGAAGCAACTCGAGAAATCTTATGGCTTCAAAGGATTCTTGAAGACTTGCAGACACCGCAGATTGCATCAACCCCACTCTTCATTGATAGTCAATCCACTATCAAAATGGCTGAAAATCCAGTATTCCATGATCGCACCAAACACATCAACACAAAGATTCATTTGATTTGGCATTATGTGAAGGATGGCACTATACACCTTACATATTGTCCCACTGCAGATCAACGAGCAGATATTCTTACCAAGGCACTGGGCAGAGAAAAGTTTGAGAAGTTCCGAGCAATGCTTGGCATAACCTCTTCAGATTAAGGGAAGGACGTTAACATATTATCCTCGGGTTTATGTTTTCTTAGATTAGGTTTATTTTAGTTTATTTTTAGTTTTTTTACCTGTTTCTGTTGCAAAAATTTTGCGTAACAATTTATAACTATTGTTGTCACTTCTTTATATTTACCTTGTTACATTTGACGTGGGCATGCATGAGAATAATAAATTATAATATACTTTTCTAGTTTCCCAATCTTTCAGATATTTTCAATCTTGGGCTAACACTGTGGTGCTTCTACAAATCAAACCGACGATGAAGGAATGCTCTGGATTTCTAATATCCCTTTCACCAGAAGTCAGAACACTTCCTTCATATATGATGCGTCCATAATCAATTCACAGCATTAGACATTTGCCTATTTTACAAATTTGGCAGCGAACAAATATTGCCATTTGAGCCTAGTAAAGAATGGCACACTTTAATTTGTCAGAGATACTTTTTGTAATGGCACATTCAAAACTGGTATTTCTTTAGCTAGTGTCTTTCATTTATATATAAATGGAGTTGTGTGGATTAAAGTGAACATAACTGATTTGAAAGGTAATTCATTCAGTTATAAAGAAATTATCTTGGCTGCCAAGAGTGACAGTCTTAGTTTATGCCTTGCTAAAAATCCAGAATTAGAGAAGACAAACTTTCTCTTCATTTCAACAATCGAGTTAAGGCCACTAAAATATTCCTTGTATAAATCAGATGACTTCCATAAAAATGCATTGGTTTACCAACGTAGGAGAAATTTTGGTAGCAACACTTTTATTTATTTTGATTTATTTGTAATTTAGTTTTATTATAATTGTAGTTACCCAGAGGATGAATTTTATCGGTTCTGGCAGCCATATACATCATGGACATCTGATAATATAGCCATCGACACTTTTCAAAAAGGCTTGGAAAACCAACCACCTATATCTATATTATAGACAGCCATTACAACGCAAGTAGTGGAAGAGTTGGTAGTCCCATACCCACTTAAATCTTTCAATGAGGTCGGCTCTTATTATTTTGAACTTTACTTTTGCAACATAAAAGAAGCAAACCTCTTAGTCTCCAACAGATTCCATGTCTTCATTAACAATCAACGAATAACAACAGACTGGCTACAATTCACATCATTTTTGTAATGTCAGGTTGTACAGAGGAATTTAGAACTTGGACGGACTGGTTCTGTAAACATAACATTTTAGCCTGGGAAAGGATCAAATGTGAGACCTTTCATAAATGTAGCTGAAGCATTTCAGGTCAAAGACATGCAAAATATGAAACACCTCGGCGATGGTAAGTTATCTCTATTTCTTTAACTGAGCCCACTAATACGTTAGTAAAGTCTAATATGTTTGTAATTTGAGATACAGTAATGGCTATCAGAAAAATAGCCAATTCAATCAATGTTCTAAAGAGATCCATGTTTGCCCGCAGGTCATCCATGCATGGGTATTGTTTGTAACGACGACAACCCATCAAGAGTGATTATCTTGTAATTCTTCTCCTTCAAACACTTATAATAAAACTTCATTCAGCTACAAAATGTTTTATGATGAAAGTCTTTGATATGTATGATTTGTGTAGCCTGCACTTATTTCTAACTCTTAATACTTAGGGGTTCATCTCATTTGTGTTGGATTTTCAGAATTTAAATCCGGTTGTCTAGAAGCTTCTTTATTTGACTTTTATTTGATAAAGTTTTATTTTGATATTTTGTGTAGAATTTGAAAGATAAGTTCAAATCAGATTTGGGAGAAATCTGATTTCTTCTATGGACTTCCAATTTCTTCCTTTGGACAGTAAGTTTTATATAAAGGAAAGAATGTCTTTATTCTTCCATAGAGATATACATGAATGTATTTTTCTCTTTTGTATGCAGCAGTAATAGATGTTTTGTAATACTTTATTTTTCATCAGAGAAGTAATTGATTATTCTATGAAGCGGTGATTGCTTTAGATAATCTTGTAAGAGCTTTGTGAAGCTCATAGATGTTTGTATGTAGCCCTTGTAGTTATAAGTTTATTTTTTATTGTAGAAGTGTTTTGAGATTAAATAGAAGCAAGAAGAAGATTGCATATTTCTCTAGTTCTATTTATGTTTTGTCTCTACCCTGTTTTGGGGAATTTAAATTTATTCATTGCTGAAACAGAGCATCATTTTGTGTGTTTCCAGAATATAGACTTTCTCTATATTCTTTACATGGTATCAGAGCTGATTGAACCTTAATCCTTGTGATTTTGGACATTTTTTTTTTTCTGGGTATTTGTTTATCTTGCATAGGAAACATGGCTGGAGATGTAGGAAAGAGTTGGTAGTAGCCACCATCCTTCAATGGACAAAATTATGATGTTTGGGCAAAGACGATGAGGATTGTTATGATAGAAAATAACTTGTGGGAGCTTGGGGTCAATGGATTTACGGATGTGACTAACCCATCTCAATTTTCTGGTCTCACAAACAATCAAAAGACTTAGTTGAAGGAGTCAAGGAGAAAAGATGCAAAAGCTTTGAGCTTGATAGAAACTACCTTGACAGAGGCAATCTTTCTCAGAATAGCAGCAACTAATTATTCCAAAAAAGCTTGGGATATTCTTCACACTAGTTTTAAAGGGACTGAAAAGGTTTGGTTAGTGAAGCTCTAAATGATTCGAAGAGAGTTTGAGAATCTTTTCATGAAGGACATTGAGTCCATCTTAGATTTCAGCTAAAGACTCTTTGGTTTGATAAACCAGTTGAGAACCAATGGTGAAACCATGGAGGAGAAAAGAATAGTAGAGAAAGTTTTGATAAGTTTGCCCTCAAAATTTGATAATGTAGTAATTGCCATTGAAGAGGAAAATGATCTCTCAGTAATGACTATTGATGAGTTAATGGGCTCTTTCCAAACCCATGAATGTCATATTAATAGGTCTACAAATTCTTCTAAAGAACAAGCTTTCAGAGCTCAAGCCAATGCAAGAGGCAAGGGAAGAGGAAGAAACAATTCTGGATGAAGTTCAAGAGGCAGAGGTCGTGGTAACTCTAGAAAACCAAATGCTGGAGGAGAAAGCTCAGAACAAGCAGCCAAAAATGAGGTAGCTAGCAACTCTCAGAATAATCCCAGAGGAGGTAAGAAGAAAAATAACTCAGACAAGATTAATATTAAATGTTATTATTGTCATAAATTTGAGCATTATGCTAGTGAGTGCTGGAAAAACAAAAGTAATCAGTCAAAGCCAAGTGCAAATATTGCTGATATGAAAGTGGGTGATGGAAATAATCCCACAACCTTCATCATGTGCAATATTGGTGAAGAAGGAAGCCCCAAGTCTGGTATTTAGACAACAGTTGTAGTAACCACATGAGTGATAATGAAAGTGTTTTTTCTTTCATTGATAAAAATATAAAGTCTGAAATTAGAATGGGGAACAATGGAGTTGTTCCAGTTGTGGGCAAATCATCTATTATGATCCACACCAAGAAAGGTGATAAACAAGAAATTCAGAATGTTTACTTTGCCCCAAGTATAAAGCACAATTTGATGAGTGTTGGACAACTCACTCAAAATGGTTACAAAGTGCTGATGGAGAATGACCAATGTATAATTTATGGGAAGCATGGGGGTAAGAAAATTGTAGCAGCAGTTCAAATGACAAAGAATCAAATGTTTCCTTTGAAGGTAGAGATGTGTTTCTCTTCATAATCAACAACTGAACCTCCCAAGAAATAATGTACAACAGTACAATAATCAACCTTCAAGAGCGTGATTGAAGACCCCTTCAAGCTATGGCATTTAAGGTATGGACATCTTGGCTATGCTAGTTTAAATTTATTGTCCAAGAAAATAATGGTAGATGATTTTCCATGTATTAAAGAGTTCAGTAGCAAGTGTGAGGCTTGTATTTTGGGTAAGCAACATAGGCTGCCTTTTAATTCTGAAAATTACTTCCATTGGGGGGAGTACTTATTTTATGACTTTCATAGATGATTTCAGTCATAGAACATGTGCTTATTTTATGAAAAATAAATCTGAAGCTTTTGATAAGGTTTTAGAATTTAAAGCCCAGGCTAAAAATGAAAGTGGACAAAATCTTAAAGTCATAAGGTCAGATAGAGGGGGGGAATATACCTCCAATATTTTTGTAATGTTTTGCAGATAGAATGACATAAAGAAGGAGCTAACAACTAGTTATATTCTGCAGCAAAATGGAGTGGCTGAAAGAAAAAATAGAACCATCGTTGAGATGGCAAGAAGCATGATGAAAGAAAAAGGACTCCCAATTGAATATTGGGGAGAAGCTGTAACAATAGCAGTCTATTTAATAAATAGAAGTCCTATAAAAACAGTCTGTGACAAGATTCCATTGGAAGCATGGGAAAAGCATAGATGGATGATTGAACACTTGAGAGTGTTTGGGTGTGTAGCATATGCACACGTGCCAAAGGAGCAAAGGCAAAAGTTTGATGACAAGGGTGCGAAGTGTGTCTTTACTGGTTATAGTCCAGAATCCAAGGCATACAAATTGTATGATCCAGTTGGTAAAAAGATGACCACTTCAAAAGACATGAAGTTCATTGAAAATGAGTCATGTGATGGCTCGGTGGACACATCTTCAAGAACTTCAAGTAAAGTGTCTATTATTGTTGAAGATGGTGAAGTCAATGATCAGTAAAATGATATAATAGCAGATATAGAAGGCTCTAGAAGGCTGAAAATTGGCCCCACAAAGAGCAGCAACATCAATACTGAGAGATATGATCTAACTCTCACCTTCCTAGTGCTAAGAAAGACCAAGAGTCTAAGGGAGATATACCAAGATGAAAGGTATGGAAATGAATTTGATGAAAATATTAATTTTGCATTATTTTCTCATAGTGATTCAATTTATTTTGAGGATGCTGAAAAAGAAGAAAAATGGTGTAAATCCATAGATGAGAAAATATATGCAATAAAAAGAAATGAAACTTGGGAGCTCACTAATTTACCTCCAAACAAGAAAATTATTAGAGATAAATGGGTTTGCAAGTCCAAGAGAAATGCTAAAGGAAAAATAGATAGACATAAGGCTCGATTAGTGGTCAAGGGGTACAAACAACAGTTTGGTAGAGATTATGATGAGACATATCCCCTTGTTGCTAGAATGGAAACCGTGTGGGTTGTCATAGCAATTGTAGCCCAATACAAATGAAAGGTATATCAAATGGATGTGAAGTTTTCCTTCTTGAATGGAGTATTGAAAGAAGAGATTTATGTGGAGAAGCCACCCAGTTATGAAGTTTCAGGCCATGAAAGTAAAGTGTATAGGCTGAATAAGGCTCTTTATGGACTTAAGTAAGCTCCATAGGCATGGTATGACAGAATTGACTCATATTTGATGAGCAATGACTTTTGAAAAAGAGATGGTGAGCCCACTCTTTACATCAAGGAAGCTTATGGTAATATTTTAATTATTGTCTTGTATGTTGATGATTTAATCTTTACTAGAGATAATGATATCCTCATTGCTTATTTTAAAGATGCCATGAAAAGTGAGTTTGAAATGTCAGACTTAGGTCTCTTGAGATATTTTTTAGGCATAGAAGTAAAACAAATGCATGATAGTATTTTTATCTCTCAAGAAATATATGCAAATCAAAATTTGGAGAGATTTAAAATGCAAAATAGAAAGCCTACTCCAACACCAACTTTAGTAGGTTTGAAGTTAAACAAGCAAGATTGTAGCAATAATGTGGATCCAACTTTATATAAAAGTTTAGTTGGAAGTTTGATGTATTTAATAGCTACTAGGCTAAATTTATGTAAAATCAAAAGGACTTCCATTGGTAAGTGGGAAAGAGAATCCTAAGGTATGTAAAAGGCACCAAGGGATATGGTATTTTGTATACTGCAGCAAATGTTTTTGATCTTATTGGCTACAAAGATAGTGATTGGGCAGGGAGTTTGGATGATAGGAAGAGCACTTTCGGATATGTATTTCACATGGGTTTAGGTGTAATCTCATGGGCTTCTAAGAAGCAACCCATAGTTGCTCAATCTATACCAGAGGCTGAATATATAACAGCAAATGCAGTAGCATGTCAAGATATTTGACCGAGAAGAATCTTTGTAGATTTGAAGGAAGAACAAGAGGATGGAACCTTCTAACAATATTTCCTCAATAGCTTTGTCAAAGAATCTAGTGTTTCATGAAAGAAGAAAGCACATTGAAATCAAATATCATTTTATTAGATAACTAGTTGAGAATGGTTAAATAAAAATGGACTTTTGTAGGTCAGAGTAGCAGCTAGCAGACATTTTCACCAAGTCTTTGGGCATTGCAAGTTTTGAGCACCTAAGGAGAAATCTAGACATAGTTAGTTTGGATCAAGCATGATCTCTTTTGTCAGCTCAAGACAATGGGAGAGTGTTGGATATTCAAAATTTAAATCCGGTTGTCTAGAAGCCTCCTTATCTGACTTTTATTTGATAAAGTTTTATTCTAATATTAATTGTGTGTACTTTGAAAGATAAGTTCAAATTAGATTTGGGTGAAATATGATTTCTTCGATGGACTTCCAATTTCTTCCTTTGGACAGTAAGTTTTATATAAAGGGAAGAATGTCTTTTTTCTTCCATACAGATATACATGGATGTATTTTTCTCTTTTGTATGCAGCAGCAATAGATGTTTTGTAATACTCTATTTTTTATCAAAGAAGTAATTGATTATTCTGTTAAGTAGTGCTTGCTTTAGATAATCTTGTAAGAGCTTTGCGAAGCTCATAGATGTTTGTATGCAACCCCTATAGCTGCAAGTTTATTTCTTATTGTAGAAGTATTTTGACATTAATAGAAGCAAGAAGAAGCTTGCATATTTCTCCAATTCTATTTATGTTTTTTCTGATCCCTATTTTGGAGATTTTGAATTTATTCATTACTGAAACAGAGCATCATTCTATGTGTTTCCAAAATATAGACTTTCTCTATATTCTTTACAGTTTGCAGGTTGTATAGGCATGCTAGATGAAATATCACTAATTGAATTTATGGTGTCCATACCAACTGCTAGGAAGCAATGATCTGTCAAGTTCTATACCAGACCTCAGTTCTTTGAAGAATATTACAACATTGCATGTAATCTGCCTTTCTATTACTTGGTAAACTATTATATCTCTATATAGATGAATGAAAAA
Organism: Chamaecyparis obtusa; assembly: GCA_027943335.1. NCBI lineage: Eukaryota > Viridiplantae > Streptophyta > Pinopsida > Cupressales > Cupressaceae > Chamaecyparis > Chamaecyparis obtusa. The sequence continues at coordinate 87,007 of BSBK01011428.1, forward strand.
GGTAATATATGTATGGTAACGTTTAGTTATTTTTGTTCTGGTGAAAGGGAATTGCAAAATATTCAACTGACTAGATGAATCCCAAGATCATTAGCAAACCTTCCGAGGCTGAATTGATTGTATGTTCACTATTGATTATTTAACTTTTAAAATTTATAGAAGGTAGTGTCTGATGATAGAGGAAGCGGAATAAGAAAACATAGCATTAACAGAGAATAAACAACAAGCTTCTATTTTGATATATTTGCATATAAAAAACTTACAGAAAATATTTCAATATCAGAGAGTTCTATTCTGCAGCTTCATATAAAAGAATACCAAATTAAAAAGGAGTTGTTCCAAAATACATCGAATGTGCCTAGCTAAGAAGGGAAACCTAAAATATTAAATACAAAGTAAACGTTGATTGAATAACCAACTAAATAAAGTCTACGACAAAGGATTTGCATTTAAAACTAAATTCAAAAAGTATCTCACGCAATGTCCAAAGGAGATGGATTGAGTTGGAGGAAGAGACTTGGCATGTGAGAGTGGGCTGGAGGAAAATATGGAGAGAGTAGTTGGGATTATTCTAAAACTCCCCCTTAATCACAACTACTGCCATCTATAATGCATAAACGATCTCTTTGAAAGACAAAACTTTCTTTTTCTAATGCCTTGGTAAAGATATCTACACATTGATCTTCAGACCTGCAAAATTCCAAAAAGATTTCTCCATTTTTTAATAGTTCTCTAATAAAATGATATCTTGTATCTATATGTTTGCTCCTCTTGTGAAAAAATGGATTCTAGGACAATGCTATGGCTGAGTTGTTGTCACAATAGATCTTCATTGCATCTTCTTGTTCATGTTTCTTCAACTCTTTCAATACTCTTCTCATCCATACAACTTGACATGATGCCCCTGTTGCTGCTACATACTCTACTTCAGTAGATGAAAGTCTGACTATTGGTTATTTCATTGAAGCCCATGATACTACATAGGTGCCAAAATGAAAAACATAACCAAATGTACTCCTTCTATCATCAATACTCCCAACACAATCACTATCAGTATATCATATGAGCTTGAAATCGTTTGAAGTTGAATATTGAATGTCATAATTCCTTGTTCCACTCACATACGTTAAAATTATTTTCCCTACTTTCCAATGTGATTCTTTTGGAGTCTACATGAACCTTGAAATCAAACTTACACAAAACATTATGCCTGGCCTTGTGGTTGTTAAATACATAAGGCTGCCAACAAGTCTTTTATATAAAGTTGGATCGATCTTGGTTCCATCATCATTCTTTCTTAATTTCAAACTTGTGACAATTGATGTTGGTGCTGATTTGCAATTCATCATATTGAAACTTTTCAAAATATCACTTGTGTAATTTTCTTGAGAAATGAATATTCCATTTTTATTTTTATTGATCTCAATGCCTAAGAAGTATTTCATGAATCCCAAATCAATCATTTCAAATTCTTTTTTCATAGATTCTTTAAATAAGTCAATTAATAAATCACCTGTGAATATCAAATCATCAACATATAAACATACAATTAAAATTTGATAATTTTAATCCATCTTTATGTACAACGTAGGCTCACTGTTGCACCTATCAAACCCGTTTTATAAAATATATGAATCAATTCTTCTTTACCAAGCTCTTGGGGCTTGCTTTAGACCATACAATGCCTTTTTTTGTTTATAGACTTTGTCTTCTTGACCCAAAATCTCATATCCAAGTGGTTGTTCCACATATACTTCTTCCTCAAGATAACCATTCAAGAACATTAATTTTACATCCATTTGATAAACAAGACATTCATTTTGAGTTGCTATGGCAAGTGCCATTTTTATGGTGTCTAAACAAGCTAATGGAGAAAATGTCTCATTGTAATCAACTCCACGTCATTGTGAATAACCTTTAGCAACTAGTCTTGACTTATATTTTTGCACATCACAATTTGCATTCAAATTTGTTTTTTAAACCCACTTTACTCCTATGACGTCTTTTCCTTTTGGAAGGCTCACTAACTCCCATGTTTGATCAATTTCTTCATCTATTGCATATACCCATTTCTCATCTTTAATTGCATCTTCAAAATGAATTGGATCATCTATTTGTGAATATAAAGCATAAAGAGAAATTGAATCAACATTATTCTCACCTTCATTTTGCTCATAAATGTCTCTAATACTTTTTTTTTTGTCTCAAGCTTTCCAATGTAGGATTTGACATCTCACTTGATGTAGAACCAATCGAATGTGGACTTCATCGTGCAACACCTTGATGGCCACTTGTAGATGGTGTTTGCTATCCACTTGTGGGAGTGCTTGATTGTATATGTGAGGCTGACCTTACACTTGATGATGGTTTCAATTGTGGACCACTTTGTTGAGCTTGAATGGATGTGGATGTAGTCACATTTGAAGGAGTACTTGCTGGTATTAAAACTTTATTTTCCTCTTGTGGTATGCTTGTTGTTATGTTGACTATTTTTTCTACACTTCCATCCCATGCTTCTTCTTCTATGAACTGCACATCTCTGCTAATTATAACCTTCTTTGTTATTGGATTATACAACTTGTAAGCCTTTGATTCATCACTATATCCAACAAATATGCATTTTTCTCCTTTGTTGTCTAATTTTTTTCTTAACTCATCTGGCACATGTGCATATGCCACACATCCAAAAACTCTCATATGAGAAACATTGTGTTTTCTTCCACTCCATGCTTCTTCCAGAATGACATTCTTGACACTTTTTGTTGGACATCTATTTATTATATAAGTTGCACATGAAATACCTTCAGCCCAATATTCATTTGGCAAATGCTTTGCTTTTAACATGCTTCTAGCCATTTCCATATTTGTTCTATTTTTTTTTCTTTTAGATACCCCATTTTGTTGAGGTGTGTATCTAGTTGTGAATTACTTTTGAATTCCATGATCTTTGAAAAATCTTAGAAAATTATTTGAGATGTATTCACCACCTCTATCTGTTCTCAAAACTTTGATGTATTGATCACTTTGTTTTTCAACAAGAGCTTTGAATTGACAAAAATATTCAAACACTTCACTTTTATGTTTTAGAAAGTAAACCCATGTTTTCCTTGAGTAATCATCAATGAATGTCAAAAAAAAAAATCTTCCACCAATTGAAGGTGTTTGCATTGGTCCACACAAATCTGAATGAACAATTTCTAAATGTTCTTTTTCTCTCATTGACTTACCTGATGGAAATGATTCTCTATGTTCCTTTCCCATGATGCACCCTTCACATACTCTTTCCGATTTTTCTATTAGAGGAAATCCTTTCACCATGTTTTTCCTATGAAGCAAATTTAGACCTCCAAAGTTTAAATGCCCAAATCTTAGATGTCAAAGTCAATTTTCATCTTTTATTTCTATTTGAAATATTGTTTGAGTGATAGTAGCAAGTTCTTTTTTACCCTCTTGTGAGTTCATTGCGGGCTATGCTTGAGAAAATTCGTCATTCAAATCTGGCTTAGTTTTTAAGGGAAAAATTCTATTGTTTGTCATTTAAACCTTGGCAATGAGTTGATTGCTTGAAAATTTGTCTAAAATTGTGCACTCCCTATTTTTTAAAGATACTCTAAACCCCTTTTGAACAAGCTGGCCAATACTCATCAAATTATGATTTAAATTGGGAACCAAATAAATATCAGAAATATACTTCTTCTCACGCTTCTTAGTTACATTGTTGATGTCCCTTTTTCCTTTGACTATCATCTTATCATCATTCCCTAAAGTGACATCAACTTTTATATTTTCATCCAAGCTTGAAAATATTTCTAAATTCTTTGTCACGTGGTTGCTACAGCCTGAGTCTAAAAACCATACATCTTTTTCATTTTCTTGTGCTACATTGCAAGCCAAAAACATTGTGTTTTGATCTGATTTTTGGTTTTGATTTTCTTTTGTGAAATTTTCATTTTGTTTGTTAAAACCATATTGCTTCTTCCTACATTCATTTAAATAATGCCCATACTTTTTGCAATACTGACATTGGACTTGATACTTGTCATACCTTTGGCTTGAGTTTCATTGTGACTTGGGTATTGGCTGCTACCTCTTCCACTTGAACTTGATGGGCTGCTTATTCCACCTCTATATAAATTTCTTCCTCTGCCTCTAAATTTTTTTCTTCCTCTACCTCTTCCATGGCTGATTGAAGCTTGTGTCTTGAATGCATGCTCCAATGATGAACTTGTTGACCTACTAAGCCTATTCTCATGAGAAATAAGAGATACATTAAGCTCATCAACTGAAAATTGTGAGAGATTCTTTGTCTCCTCTATGGCCACAACTATGGATTCAAACCTTGCAGGTCAACTCTTCAAAATATTTTCAACAATTCTTCTATCTTCTAGTGTCTCACTATGAGATCTAATTTGATTGACTAAACTCATCACTTGTGTTAAAAAAGAGTCTATTGAACCTGATTGCTTCAAGAAAATTATTTCAAAATATCTTCTTAGCATTTGTAGCTTTGTTGTTTTCACCTTTGTCATTCCTTGGTATGTTGTTTGGAGGATATCCCATGCTTTCTTGAACTTATTTATTGTTGCAATCCTTGGAAAAATACTCTCATGCACTACTTGAAAAATGTAGAATAGAGCTTTTGAATCCTTCTTCCTATTATCTCTCAATAAATCCTTATATGTTTGAGTTAGAGCATTGTATGCTATTGCATCAACTGGTTTTGGGTAACCATTCTCCACTAGATCCTAAATATCTTGAGAACAAAAGAGTGCCTTCATTGTTATGGACCAATAATCATAATTTTTCCCATTGAACTATGGGATTTGAGGATTTGTTAAACTTGTGCTTGCCACTGTCACACTTGCTTGAATACCTTTGCTGAACCTCTTAGCTTCTGCTAAATCTTTCCTTCAACAACTCTTTTTGAGAAACATTAGGCTCTGATACCACTGATGACAGAGGTAGGGGAATAAGAAAACAGAGCATTAATAGAGAATAAACAACAAGCTTCTATTTTGATATATTTGCATATAAAAAACATACATAAAATATTTCAATATCAAAGAGCTCTGTTCTGTAGCTTCATACAAATAATACCAAATTAAAAAGGAGCAGTTCCAAAATAAATCGAATGTGCTCAGTTAAGAAGGGAAACCTAAAATATTAAATACAAAGTAAATGTTGATTGAACAACCAGCAAAATAAAGTCTACGACAACAAATTTTCATTTAAAACTAAATCCAAAAAGTATCTCATGCAATGTCCAGAGGAGATTGACTGCGCTGGAGGAAGAGACTTGGAAAATGAGAGTAGGTTGGAGAAAAATACGGAGAGAGTAGTTGGGATTATTCCAACAGTCTCTAAGGAAAAAAATAAATATTTCACTAATAAAGGTCGAACATTACTAAGTGCATTAATTTTTAAGAAGCCATTTGGAGAGCAACCAATTCGATGGAACTGTACTCCAAGGTTAAATAGGCCTAGATTAGACCGTTGGGAAGTTGAATATGTGATGTTGCTTATCTTGCAGGTCTCGTTTTACGTAGATTTCAAGTTCACCATTATTGCAGTGAATGTAACCCACAGATTTTACAAATGAAAACACTTCTAATCCTTCATACTTATTGTTCACTACAGAGTGACTTTAAGTAATAATACAACAATCAAAACAAGCCACAAAATGTAAAACTGGATTGTGGGTTGTTTGGTCAGTTTACCGCTAATAGTAGTGTTTTTGTCAAATTTTCTATGGAAATACATTCATAGACCATGACCTTACATCAAAGACCGTCCAATCATTCCACGACAAGAAGCACATGAAGGTATTGTTTTAAGATTCATCTTATAAGTGCATGAGGTATTATTAATAAATATAGTTTCTATTTCCTGTATCTTATTGAGTGAGTTTCACATCTGATTCCATTCTAGTAGGTGGAGATCACGTAAAGAGGTATGATAGATTGGCGGTAGAATATATAGAGGAAGAAATTAAATCCGCTATAGATAATTATTCTACATTGATTGGCGGGGAGGCTTTGGATCGGTATTTCGTGGGAAACTTTTTGGATGTGATGTTGCAGTCAAAAAACTTTCAGACACTTCTGATCAAGGGCAACAAGAATTTGAAAAGGAGGTTTGTTGTCCCCCTAACCTATTAAATCTATACTCCAACATAAGAATTTTTTTTATAAATCTTATCATACTAACATATTTTGTTTGTATACTTCTTGCGTTTAGGTAACTCTGCTTTGCAGGCTATATCATAAGAATCTTGTCAATCTTGTTGGTTATTGCAAGCAATCTATCCAAGCACTGGTATACGAATACATGCCTTGCCGATCGTTGAAGGATCATTTATATGGTAAACATTATTCAAGCTCACAATTTATAACATTAAAAAGGAATGCATTCAAATGTTTCTAAGATGATTAAATTCCTACTGACAGTGACAACCAAATTGGAGAAATTACTAGATTGGAATAGTAGACTTAGCATTGCTCTGCAAGCGGCAGAGGGTAATTTAATTGATAAGATTAATTGATTTAAATTTATATGTTTCTATACAATAGTAAAACTGTAAGCATATTGGGATCGCTTTACTTAATTGGCTTTTATTTTGCTTATACTCTTACAATTATATTGAGTGTAATAGATTTCATATTATTTCAGGTTTGTTATACCTGCATGAAGGTTGTAATCGACCAATCATACACAGAGATATAAAGTACACTAATATACTTTTGGATGGAATAATGAGTGCAAAGGTTGCTGACTTTGGTCTAGCCAAGTTGCTGGCCATATCACAAACCCATATTTTAACAAGGGTCAAAGACATCCTTGAGTATCTTATTCCTAAGTATTTCCTTCTTGATCATTACAATTTTTTATAATGAATTATTGATCGTCGTTACATTCAATATGTCACTAAACCATATGCTCTAATTCAATATATTTACCTCGAAGGGGTTTCTTATATGAAAGGCATTCACCTGGGTTACCTCATCGACAACTGTCTCTGACTCTGTACAAGTGAAAGATGATTGAAATCATCCCATTCATTTATTTCATCCGCTATTCATTGGTTATCCATCCCATTCATTTATTTCATCTATTGTTCATTGGTTATCCAAAATATAGGATAGGTGACGGAAGATTGAAAAGCTTTCTACGGTCTGATCTTGCACTTTTTTTCCTTTTGTCCATTCTGCATTGCCGGACCCAAATCCACAGGGTGAAGTTAACCCTGGCTAGGTTGGTTGGGTTTGTAGACTTCCAAAAGCAGTTGAAAACAACTTCTAAACGTCAAAAATTTTCTAGTTGAATGTTGGTGTCCTTGAGAGGCATATAATCTCCCAGGTACGCCTCCAAATGATATGACAAGGCTGATTTATCAATTCTCTCATGGTGGAAAGATTTATAGACAAAGAGAAAAATGCTCTGAGTGAGCCACCATAGGAGTTTAAATCCACACCACAGAGCCACCAGAAGCACCGCGTTGGCGGTCGTATTGCCGACATCGATCTAGTGATCCCTGTCCTGGACCACGCAGTACTAAAAAACCCTTTGATTGCTCCCATTATGAACAGATACAAAATATTTAATGCCACTGTCGTGCCACGCTTTCCTTTGATGAGATTTTGGCTCTTCTTCATCACCCGCAGACCCCAATGCTCTTCCAGAATAGAAACCATGATGGCATTGTGCCATACCATGCTGATGTACACGTGGATGGAAAATGAAATAAAGATGATAACCAGAGAGCTAAATAAAATCATTCCGCTCTTAATATTCTCTCTTAAGATACCTTCCATATCACTGTCACCATTTATAGACCCAAAAACAAATGGCTGGTGTCGTAGACTATAAAAGGACCTTTCCTTTCCTTTCCCCTGCTTTAACTAATTCGAGCACTTCTTGACTATGCCTGTGCATCTATCGCAGTCAGATTCCATGGAGAACCATATCATAAACAATCACTTCCTATCAAGGAAATGACCAGAAAACTATGAAGAATCGGCATCGCAACACCCTAAACCAAATAAGAAACAATCCCGACAAATAGTAAAAATGGTAAACACTCCGAAATAGGGGAAGCAACAAAAAGATGCCCAAAATTAGAGAGGTAATATGCAAGTTGTGGTGTGGTGTAATTTGCCACATTTGTCCATGCTAACACCTTTGAACTAGGAACTTCCTCTATACGAACTAGGGCTTCCACGCCTCAGAATATGTATTACAAAATTTAAACCCAAAAGATAAGTAGAAACAACAAACAAATAGGAGAGCGACCGCATGACTTGTCTCTGTCATTGTTGATCACAAGAAGTGAATGACTGGCTCAGATTTTACTTCTATATTGGCAACGATACTGAAGGAAATGGAAGAGAAATTTACTGTGAAAGTTTTTAGGAGATTTTTTATGTTGACATGCATGTCAGACACAAAAATCCCTTTTTCTCTCAGCATTCACCATGTTTGGAAAGGAAAATCCATCACACATATCAACATCGACGTCTCCTTAGTTGCTGCCCCATTTTGATCATAATAAATAAATAAAATACAGAGAAATATTAGGGCCTTCTAGCCACTAGATTTGAGAGTTGCGAGGCATGTATGCAAAATGTGCTATCTAATTAAAAGACACGTGAACTACTTTGTACAATGCCACCTAATTAGAAGTAAAGACAAAAACTGACCAATTTTGCCTCCATCCATTTTTAATTTATTGTGAAAAAATATGAAACGAAAGAAAAACCAAAGCCATTGGGAAAATAATCGACTAATCAAAAAATGATAGATAGAAATCCATTTGTATAATCAAATTATTACAGACCTTTGGATATAAAAGTTGCACACGATTTCCCAAAAAGCACGATGAAAACACCAGGCACTGCTTAAAGGACTTAAATATGTAAGGACTAATAATAAATAATTAACAATTATCTGAACTTTCAATTCACTCTAAAAATGGGTAAGATCTGTAATTTATGTTATAATATCAAATAATTTAGTGTAGATAAATTGACTAATATTTGACTTTATGATATTTAAATTTAAGCTTTTTTAAGTCTCTATTCATGTTTATCTCTGTTATTTGGGACGAGTATAATGAGTTGGCATGTAAGAAATAGGAAAGATATTTTTTTTCTACGAGCCGAAGGTGAATCACAATGTTGATGATGTGCAGAGACTGTACATTGTTATGAGGCCAGAGTCTAGAGAGAGTGGGGAAGAGGAAAAGCAGTTCTTTGATTGTGGCAAAGAGGGCACTTTAAAGAAATGTGGCCACTTTTGTTTCACTTCATGTTCACATTCTTTTTACATACTTTTCAATCCCCTCGTTCATATCAACGATCAACATTAATACTATTGCAACATTTAGGACCGTAGGACTATTGATCTTATGAGCAATTTTATTTCTGTCATTTTATTTTTTTCATTTATTATTATTTGTATTATGTTTTCCACTAACCATTCTTTCTTCTTTGCAGGTCCACACTCTTAACAAAATTTGTTTTTTTACCTTTAACTCGTTTTTAATGTAGATTTCATTTTAAGAGAAATAAAAAGAAAAATATTTCCCTATTCCAATGAAGTTCAAAATAATAATCGTATACTTTATAACTAAGTGTTTAATAAAATTAAATATTGTGATATAATTTTAAATGTTAGATGTAATTATATTATAATTGAAATATAAATATTAAACATAGTTTTTTATATAATTCAATTTATTTGATTTTAATGATTGAAATTTTATATTATTTGAATATGAATCAAGATGATTGAATCAGTTTTGATGTGTAGGTACTATTTATTATAAAACAATTTTCATTCTTATAAAAATATTTCCATATTTATTTTCTAAGTGCAATTTATTAAATATTTAAATGATCTTAATATTTTTTAATAACAATTATTTTAATTATATTTTACTCTTATATTAAACAAAAAGAAACCAATAGTTAATTACATTTAACACAATTTATATTCAAATAATAACATATTATAATTTTAAAAATGAATTTAACAATTTATCAGCTCCTTCTAAAATATTAACACATTAATCTGAAATTTAGATAACATGTCCTAAGCTTAACAAACCATGGGCTCAAACTCAAACGCAAGGTCTTTATTAAAATTATAAATAATTATAAATTTAATTATATATTTCGTGGTACCTATTTAGCACTACTATATAAATAGAAAAGTCAATGCGGATATTTTAGGACATGGTCACTAACCGCAAAGAGCTATGTATATAGCTCGAGATAATTTGTGGAAAACCGCCGAGTGATGATATAGTGGAAATTGTGAAGAGTTAAAATTATCTTTTGCAATCTCTACTCTATGCTCATCAGTTAAGAATACATAGGATTCTTATTGGATTTATTTACAGGCAAGAGAGCTAATTTCATGCGGTAGAATAGCCGAGCTTATGGATTCTTCTTTGGATAGCTGCTACAAATTATCAAGTGCTTGAAAATTTGTAGAGGTGGCACACGCATGCGTTTTAGAAAAATCAATAGACAGGCCGACAATGCGTAGGGTGGTGGAAGAGTTGAAGGAAGAAATGGCCTTTGAATTCAACGATAGCATTCAATCTACACATATTCCGAATACTGCAGTCAATGAATTAGATTCGGATATGATGTCGATGGCGAGGTAGTAATGGTGCTATGGAATATATGATATGCCTAATTTTGCACTCACCACCCTTATGTCTTTATTATGCTTTATGGGCATAACGTGTGCAATTCTACCAAGCCCAAATATGTGTATCTAATTGTTCCAAGATGTTTTGCTCTAGGTATTTTTTCTTTTCTTATTGTATAGCTTGGCCAAATTAGTAGAATTTGTGAGAAGGAATGAGCTAATTATTAATTCTCATATCCATGCAAATCATGTAGTTGATTTTATTTTTAATCTGAGATACTTTCAGCAAATTATTGGTAGGAAGTTTGAGTTTTTGAGTAAATTTGATGGGACTTAATTTATTGACTCTACTTAATTTCTTCGTTCTTTGAACATGCGAATTCATTTAACAATGAGAAAGTCAAATTTTTAATCTTCTAAAATAGATTTTAGATATATAATTCTTTTATTTTTTACTCACAAATCTTTGAACATGGACATTTACAGATCAAATTTAATTCAATATTAATAATTTTATCTTTTCTTAAAACAAAATTTTATAATCTTTTCAAAACTCTGAAATAATTACAACAGTTATATATTTTTCAGCATGGAAATTATATTTTTTTCAGTAGGAGAACTATACAACTGTGTGTCATATCAAATAAGATGAAAGGAGACAACAAAATATACAAAACACAGGTCATTTTTTATGCTACAAGTACCAAAATATGTACGTAAGTTGTGAAATTTCATATATGTATTTATTCTGGTATGAGTGGATACCTCCATAAATGTTCGGCCTTACATTGTGGTGGTACCCTAAATTTTGAGAGTCCAAATCCATTATCAATAAGAAAGTTTCTCCATATTAAAAAAATTAAAGGAAGGAAGATTTATGACACAAATAGATAGAACTAACTAATCGAAGCCTTCAGAAAATGATAGAATTTCGACCTGCTAGAAAGATAATGCCAACATAGCCTGAAGATGGTCGTATTTTAAAAATCTAAAAATATCCTAGTTTGATAAATCAAATTTCCTATCTCCAGTAAACATATTAGCTTTCCACGAGGTGTTTTGTTTTTTCAACCAGACCCAAATCCAAAAGTTAGGTAGTTATTTTTTGGTTAGTTTATTATTTTTCAAAATAATTTGTAATAACAGTTGTGTCTTTTCACCCTAAAGAGGTGTGAAAGCTGCTCAAATACATACATACATACATACATACATACATACATACATACATACATACATACATACATACATACATACATACATACATACATACATACATACATACATACATACATACATACATACATATATATATATATATATATATATATATATATATATATATATATATATATATATATATATATATATATATATATAAGCAATTAGAAGAAGAATATTTGTAAGGGAAGATGTAAATATTAAAGTATCACTTTAATATAAATTTCAATATCATATTTTAATAATAAATAAAAGGTCCATTTTTCAAGGCAAAGAGATTGAAATTAAAATGTAGATTCATCCTTTGTGATCAATAAATATATTATTGAATTATTCTGACATAGTTTTATTTTTCCATTGGACATTTTCCTGCATTCTTTGTTCGAAAATCAGTATAGTGTGAAATATACATGTTTCATTATCTCTGTCTAATCGGACTTCCAGTCGGAGAAGTTAAATTCCTTTTGGACTAACATAGAATTGCATATAACATTTGTCTTTTGCAGAGCTTAGGAGTAATTCATGATATTTTTATAAATATTGTCTCATAAAGTTTTATGTAATAATCCTTCTTAGAGTTGACTCTATCACTTGGATAAACAAAGGCACTGGTCATTTAAGATCATTGGAATATAATTATTGGACTTATTAATTGAAGTCATAAATGTATATACTTCCTTCTTGCAAGTATCTAATCAATTATTGATAAACCTTACACAAACATTCAAATCATTTCAAGTAATCACATAACTTTATGGGTATGTGCAAGATCGTGGTATGCCAAAAAGTGGCAATGTGAAAAAGAAGTCTTGATTGAAAAATAACTATAACTTTCAAATAGTATAACATTTTTTAAATTTGAAATATGCATCACATTCTATGCTTTGCCTACTAAAAGAATAAATTTTCTTTTTTCAATTTGATGAAGTTTAGACTAAGTTAAGGTGGTCAAACACGGGAGCTTTTATATTCTCAAAAATTTGTAGTAGAAAAATCATAATAAATTATTTATTTGGAAATAAAATTATTTAAAAATGTGTCACATCCTGACATGAGTGTACTACTTATATCTAGAATATTGTAAAAAAATATTATCATTTGATTGTGTTTAAGGTGGTCAGACATACACCTACTTCTTATCTTTTTCTTGAAATTTTCATACTATTGATAAACTGATTGGAAAATAGCTATAACATTTGAATGGTATAACATTTTCAAAATCTAAAATATGTGTCACATTCTATGGTTTTCCTAATACAATAAAAAATAAAGTTTTTAATTTGATTCAAAGTTTAGATCAATTTAAGGTCATCAGACACGAGAGTTTTTATATTCTCAAAAAATTATAGTAGAAAAATCATAATTAATTATTTACTTGGAAAAAAATTACAAAAAGATTTGTGTCACATTCAAACATGAGTCTACTACTTATACCTTGAATCTTGTAAAAAATTATTATCTTTTGATTATGTTTAAGGTGGTCAGACATACACCTACTTCTTATCTTTTTCCTAATATTTTTATACTATTGCATTGAAATTTGAAATTTTCACCATATAGAATAATTTATTTAAAAAAAAGGGCTAATATCTTAGAAACTACAATCAATTTTATACAAATTCTCTTCTTACATATTTTTTATATAAGATTGATAACTTGTTCAAATTTTTACATCAACTTTTCTAACCCCAATTCTCTAAATTTTCATTGCCACTTAAGGGCCTAGTTTGGCATACCATGATCCTGGACATACACTTATATTGATCAAGTTTGAAGACTTTTTCCAATAGAAGAACTCACCAAGTCTAAATTTGCTATGTAAAATCTTTGAGAAAAGTGATTAGATTCAAAGTAAAGGTTTACTAGCCTAGGTATAGCGAAGCCTAAAGTGCAAGGGAATCAAGGTCATTCCCATTCGTTGGCTAGAATTGTTTGTGGAATCCTGTTGGCAAATTTGAAAGCTCATGGATTTCCAATTTTTGGTTTTGGGAGCCAATAGATTGGTGACTCTACTGGGGAGAGTTGCTCACAATATATATTGTGAAGTTACCCAGAACTTTAGATTTTGGAGATCAGATTTAGAAAGCTATTGAATCCATTTGTTTAGAAGCATACTTTGCTGGAAGAAAGAACCTAGAAGATCAACAAATCAATACATTCCTTGAAAGAGGTGACAACTCTATTCAATAAGATTTCAGTTGGTAACTGTTATACACTAAGTTTGCACCCTTGTTTCAAGCTCTCATAGTCTTGATAACCTAGTATAACATGGGAATCATCTCCAGGTGTGGGACCTATGCTAACTAAGATGAGACCTCCAAATTCTAGGCTGGTTCCTCTTGGATAATCACCTTAATTTGCTTCTTGACATGAAAAGTAAATCTTGAGTGGGAAAGGGATAGAAGGAATGCATGAAAGGGAAATAACTGAAAAAAGAAAACTATCCTACTAATTGATACACTGAAAGATGGTATGAATTACAGTGTAGAGGATGAAGTCAATGCATAAACTTAGGTCTAGGAGATCACAACTTACTAAATAGGTTTGCATCAATATTTCATAGAAGGGTCTGAAATAGAAAGAGACTATTCAGGGAAAGAGAGAAACTTTCACAAACAATAGCACTCCTAGAATTTAGACACAATCTATAACCTGCAAACAAACATTCACCTCTGCAGCTAGGTATAGGAATGAGACAATATCATCAAGGGGTTGAAGTATACCCACAAAAATATTCAAATCAACTCATCCACAGGAATACACATAAATTGTAGAAAGAAAGAGGGATCAAGAACCCTGAGATGTTCACTGAAAACATACATATACTAAATTCATCAAGAGACAATTCAGACAAGAAGAATAGAGACATAAAAAATGTCACAAAATACCTTGTAATATTTGAACAATCAATGAAAGGTTACAACTGTAGAAGCTAGAGGGTAGAAAGAATGCCTCAGGTGACTCTTAAGAAAGGTGAATTTTCTTTTTCACAATTGTCCAACTCTCCTTTTAAAAGCTCCAAAATTTAATATCTATATATCTCCCCTTGCACGTAGGCAGGAGGCAAAACCTAACTAGGGTTACAGATTTTCATGATAAAAAACCTTAATTCTATCAATTCTGATCATAAATGTCATGGAAATATCTCAACTGATCAGATATCATGTTTGTGTGTCTATTGTTGTACTGCATCTACCTGCGGACAAGCCACCTTGATCCAGCTACAACTCTGCAATTCGGCTCGCCATAACTATTCAAATCTGGTACTACAGATATTTGAATTTTAAAAAAATGATAAAATGGTCACAGGTGGCACCAAAATTTCTTCATCTACAGCTGACATTTGAATCTGATCTTTACTTTAAAATAGGGCCATTAGATCCTTTTATTTTATCCAAGCACTGTATTTGACTGCAAACTTAACTCAGCATTCACCTCGGGTTTCTTTTCATTTCATTCGTTGAATCTCCTAATCTTTGAACTAACCCCGACTTTGTCTAGCAAACAAGAGATAACCCTTTAGTCACCAATTCACGGAATACATTTCTAACCTTGGGCCCATCCTACCATCTGTCATTCTTTTATTTTCTCTTGACTGCTTCATCAGCAAACACCTTGGCAATCACTAACAATGGACCTAGAAAGTATCTGCTCTGCATCGAATGATGGGCGTATGATCTCATAGCCCCCGAAGATTCCTTCAGATCATATGCCAACTGTAGATCTTTTCAAACTACCACCTCACTTAGAAAATTTGGACCCACCTGCAAGTCTTCTTCATCACACAACAACCAATCATAAACACGCATGTTAGTGCCATGCAGCACTGGACCCACCCTTTTGAAGCCTTGACAACAAAGTAGAATCGACGGCGGGCATATGATCTCATGGGTTCAGAAGATTCCATGAGATCATAAGACAACTGTAGATCTGATGACAAGATGGAATCCTTGCAAATTCCCTAACATCGGTCCCACTAACAATCTCCACATCACGAGCCCATGACCAATCAGAACCAAACATGTCAGCATGACCCTGCAGTGGACCCACTAACAACTAAAATGCTGCATTGGAAGGAAGATCGACGGTCAGTGCATGATCTCATGTGTCAAAAAGTCTCTATGAGAAGATATGCCAATCGTCTGATCTTAAGAGAAGACATTACACTGGGCCCGCTGACAATTCAACGCTTAACTCTAAGTGATTTAGAGAATACGCAACCAAAGGATTTCGCCAAGTCTCTGAAAGAAATACTTAACCTTGGTTAGGTCTGGAGAATATGCAAATACTGCATTCGCTAAATTGCTGAATCAAAGGAATATGCCGCCGAGGATTAAGAGAACTGGCAAATAAAGGCAGTCTAAAGTGTACATGGAAAATTGAGGGACTTAAGTGGCCGATAAGGTAATAGCAAAATAGAATAGGCCTTAGGGGTTTTTAGGGTTTCCTAGCACCAATGGCTAGATTTTCAAAAGTTTAGACTTGCAGACCAAGGATTTAAATAGTTGTAGAGAACAGGGAAAAAGGCACAAGACCATGAAATTTTTTTTAGGGTGCTCAACAGGATTTAATGGAAATTACTAGATAAAACTCAATATATGGCCAAATTGTATAGGATAGGAATTTTTGGGCAACATTTTGGTGATTTCTACTAGATGTTAGCTTGCTAGACATTGATCAGTGATCTTAGATGCAATCCATTGGGCATGGGGTCAATTCTTGAGCATAAAAAATTCTGGACAGAGAAACAAAATGGAACTAGGGGGACAAAACTATGCACGAGCACTTCTTGAAAAGTAGAAAAACTAACTTAGAAAAACTAGAAGAAAGCATGGGAAAATATTTATAGAGATTTACGAGGGATTGACTTCAAAATAGGGCTTCAAGTGGAATCCATTCACTAATATAGGCAAGGCTTCTCCTTTAAGAGTTGATAGCTAAAAATCATTAGGTCCCTTGCATTCTGTAATAACAAATGGTCCACCCCAGAAAGAATCAAATGTTGTATGTCTACCAGGCTTTGATCTGAATTCATCCCACTTGAGAACTACATCTCCAACTTTGAAGCTTCTAGCCCTAGCTCTTTTATCAAAACTTTTCTTTGTCTGAATTTGATGTAACTCTATATCTTTAATGGATTTGTCTCTGAATTCTTCTAACTCCATTAGCTGAGCATACCTGATTTGTAAGGGATCTCCTTCTTCAAATAGGACATATTGAGTAGCTAAGTCTAGAGCTAGCAATTCAGTTGAAATGGACAACTTAGCCTCTCTGCCATATACTAACACATAAGGAGAATTCCCAATGATCTTCTTTGGGGTAATCTTGTCTAACCATAAGGAAAACTTCAATTTAGTATGCGAATCTCTTTGGTTATCCTACAGAGTTTTCTTGATTATCCTAACCAAGTTCTTATTAGTTGATTCTGCCAAACCATTTCCTTGAGGGTAGTAATTTGAGCTTGTATTTAGATAGATGCCATTTTTGATTGCCCATTCTAAGACTTTAAGGCCTGTGAATGCCAATGCATTATTTGATATTATGGAGTCTGGAGTGCCAAATCTATGAATTATATCATCATAAAAACTTAAGATAACACTCTCATTTGATTCCTTTAAGGCAACTGCCTCTGTCCATCTAGTGAAATAATCTATAGCTGTGATTATCCACTTGTGTCCTGCACTAGATGGAGGATTGATCATACCAATGAAATCTATGCCCCATCTCATGAATGGTTTCTTTGTTCTGATTGGCTAAAGGGGCATAACTGCAAGCTTTTCTTTTCTTGCAAACATAGCACATTTGATGCATTTTCTCACATAATCATGACTATCCTTAAAGATAGATGGCCAATAGTATCTAGCCCTCATGATTTTAAAAGCAATAGTCCTAGGAGAAAAGTGACCTCCAGAAGGTCCATCATGAAATTCAAATAGGACATCAGCTATCTTTTCTGAATCGATACATCTTAAAAGGACACCATTGTGATCCTTTCTGGAAAGAACTTCATCTATCAACACAAAAGGAATAGATTGTAATATATTTCTATAGTATCTTCTTTTTGTCCTATCTTTGAGAAATGAATCATGCTAGGCAACCAACCTACTACCTTGGTATTTTCTTCTGAAGAATGCACAACCAGAGATGCATCCATTTGCTCTATTTTCTTTGAACTTTTATCCTCTGCCAAATGCTCACAAAGACCTCTTCCTCTAACCAACTTGGTGGTTTGGATATCAATGTCATATTCCATCACTTTGGTAATCAAACCAGCTCTTTTTTCATTTAGGTCCTTGGAAAGAAAAAATGCTTTGACACTTGGATGAGTAACTTTCAGGTGTACCTTGTTATGGGTCAATAGATGTCTAAACTTTTTAAGGCTCTTCACCATAGCAAGTACATGTTTCTATACAAAAAAGTATCTTTTTTCATACTCTTCTAAACCTTTACTAAAGAAAGCAATAGGCTGCTCCAACCCTTCTGAATTTTCTTGAGTCAACATTGCAGATATAGCTTCTGAACCTCCATAAGAATAAAGAATAAAACCTTTAATAAAATTTGGGTTTAAGAGAGCAGGAGCTGCTGTTAAGGCCTCTTTGATAGCCTAGAAATTAGCTTTTCCTTCTTTAGTCCAATTGAAAGTTGAACTCTTCTTTAACATGGTTGTTAAGGGTTTCAATAAATCTACAATATTAGGCAAGAAACGCCTAACAAAATTAATCTTTCCTATAAAGGATTGGAGACCTTTCTTATGATGTGGCAATGGTAGCTCTAGGATGGCTGCAATCCTCTCTAGGTCTATTGTAATTCCTTTTTTGGATACTATATATCCTAGAAATTTTCCTTCATGGACTGTAAACACACATTTCTTGGGATTAAGAGCTATCCCAAACTCTCTACATCTTTCAAAGATTTTCCTCAGATGTTTGATATGATCTGCTGCATGTTTAGAATAGATAGTTATGTCATCTAAGTAGACCAGTACAACTTTGTACATGAGGCTTTTAAAGGCCATATCCATTGCCTTTTGAAAAGTAGCACCTGCATTTGAAAAACCAAAGGGCATCTTTTGATAAGCCATGGTTCCCCACTTGGTTGTAAATGCAATCTTGTATTGATCCTCCTCATTAAATATGATTTGATTGTATCCTGAATAGCCATCCAATAATGAAAATCTCTCAGACCCAAAGACACATTGTAAGATTTGTTCCATAGAGGGTAATGGATGGTGGTCTTTTAAAGAAGCCCTGTTAAGATCCCTAAAGTCAACACATAACCTCAATTCCCCATTCTTCTTCCTGACAGGCACAAGGTTGGAAACCCAACTAGTATGTTTGATGGGGTAGATAATACTAGTTTCTATCAATTTGAGCACTTCCTTATGCATAAGTGGCTCAAGCTTGGGATTAACAGGCCTTTGCTTTTGCCTTACTCGTTTGTCATTAGGCTCTAGTTCAATAGTGTGCTGAGCAAGGGCTGGGTTAAAACCTTTGAGGTCTTCATATTGCCATGCAAAAACATCACTGAATTCCTTAAACAATTAGGTGTAAGCTTGCTTTTCTGAATCAGTGTTTACCTTTCCAAATTGTAAACTTTTACCTGGTTCCAACTCTAGTTCAACACAATGTTCTTGTTGAACTACCAGGCCAACTTTATTCTTCTTAACTTGATCATCATTGTTGAAGATAGTCTCTAAGGTGTAGGACCTCTAGGCATCTTATTAGACTTAAGTTGTATCACTTGGTCACCATAGTTTGGCAATAGCCTATCTTGGTTATGCTCTGAGAAGACATCCTCTTCAAACAAGAATTGTAGAATTTGTTCATCATTGTCAAACACTTGCCAATTAGTATCATTGTCAAGGATAGAGGGTCTAACAATCACTTTGATATGTTGTTGGTCTATTTCTTTTGAAATGCTATTTGGGATGTCATATTGAGATCCAATAGCAGCTAATCTATCTGCATTTTGATTTAGTTCTCTATGGATAGGAACAATATTGAAAGCACAAAAATCTTCAATTGCATCCCAAACTCTATGTTTGTATGCTTTCAAAGTGTCATTTTTAGTTTCACTTATCCCTCTCACTTGGCTGACTACCAAATCACTATCACCATAAACTTTTAAGGCCTTAAGCCCTCTTTTTCTAGCCCACTCTAGTCCATTCACAAGGCTTTCATATTCTACAGTGTTGCTAGTGCAGGAGAAACTAAATCTGAAAGTTGTATAATATCTTTCTCCTTTTGGGGACACTAGCATGGCACCACCACTAGAGCCATGTCTACTTCTAGCTCCATCCAAAAACATTTCCCAAACCTGATTGCTCTGATCCTCTGAATCAGTGTCTTCTTTGAGAAGGTTTCGCTCTATGGATCCACTTTCTTGTATTAGATAACTTCTCAAACCAGCATCCCAAATAACACTTTCTTGGGCTTCCAAAGCCTTTTCTGATTCTAGTTCATCAAGGAAAATATCAGGGATACTTTTTGTTTTAGTGCTTGCTTCTCTAATAGTTTGGAAATCATTGTCATCAAATATAAGGTAGCTTCCATTGATGGCATTGGATACATATAGTTCTATATGGTGTGCTGCTAATGATTCTGATTTAATGGTAACCTTGGTACCATATCTTGTGTGAAAAAGCATGTGGGACCAGTTAAAAGAAAGGTAACCTCCTATTTTGGCTGTGAACTCCCTTGATAGACATATGGAAAATAAAGCAAGGAGATCTATGATATATATATATATATATATATATATATATATATATATATATATATATATATATATATATATATATATATATATATATATATATATATATATATATATATATATATATATATATATATATATATATATATATATATATATATATATATATATATATATATATATATATATATATATATATATATATATATATATATATATATATATATATATATATATATATATATATATATCAAGTAGGATGGAGAAATTAGGGCTAGCATGAAGAACTAGACTGGTATCCTTAGCCAGACCTATAGTATTAACTGAGGATCCATCAAGTTGTGTAACCTTCTTTTGGAGGGGTTCATATTTGAGTCCTAATTGGTCAGCCACCTTTTTTGGAATTACAGTACTAGTAGCTCCACTATCCACCATACAATTATGTACTAAGGATTTTCCAATAATTAAAGACACATAAAAGGGGCTGGTTTTGAGTTCCTACCTTGCATGGGATTGGCTTTGGAGTTGCAACTTGGAGCCTCTTTTTCTTGATTAGTGTTGACCAACACTGGCTTTGCAACTTCTTTTGTAGGTTGAGGAGTAGTCATTTTAGTCATGGCCCTCTTCAAAATCTTAGGTTGCCCTGGAATAGCCAAAGAGTCCCACATAGACATGGTGATGTTCACCTTCGTGATGTTGTCTACAATGTTGAAAGGTGTCACAGTGTGTACTCTTTGTTGTGTTTTTACTATGATGGGCTCCACTTCTTTTCTTGTAATGGTAGGAGCCTTCTTGAATGTGATAGGAGCAGCTTGCTGTATTGGCTCTACAGATGTAGTAGCTTTAGTACTAGAGTCTGCTCGCTTCATATCTTGAGCTCTTCTCTTTGACCTTGTGTTTGTAGCAATGGAAGGTTCACTGATGACTCCATTGAAATCTTGCTGCTCCCAATTGAAGAGAGCAGCCTCATTCTCTTGTGATTCTAGCTGAGGAAATGATCCACTGGAAGAAGCCTCTGATTGAGCATATGAGGCATTTTGAACCATTAATGCTTGATTCATCCACCCATTTGAACATGTAGCCTGATTGTGAGGCTGATTACAAGGAAAACACCATTCATTGTCCATAGACATATTATTTTGACTAAGAACCATGTCCCTAACTGGATTTATAGAATTAAGAGGTGCATGGTTGTATGGTTGGAATGGTCTTTGATTAAAATTTTGTCTTTGCCCTTGATAGCCTCCTTGGTATGGTGGCCTATTTTGTTGATAAGGTTGTCCCTGATTCTAATATTGTTGATTAGGACCTTGGCCTTGTGGTTGAAAGGGTGGTCTCATTCTTTGCCCTTGCCTCTTTAGGTTTGTGACCTCTTTAGTCAAAGTTTGTAGCAAATTTGTCATTTCTTGCTGACTGCTTTGTTGACTATTCTTTATCTCTTACAGCTCTTGAGAGAAACTTGTCTTTAGCTCCTGACCACTAGTACTGGCTTGAGGTGCTAATATGGTAGGAATAAGAGTAAATGGGGGTACTTATGTAGGTGCAATAGGTTGAAGACTAGGAAATATGGGCATGGGTGGCCTTCTAGCTATCATGTCTGCTTGGATTAAATAATTTTCAGCCCTGAAAGCTATGTCAAAAGCTTGGGGTAAAGAGGTACCACCCATAGATTGGATCATGATAGAAATCTGACCATTGAAACTTTGAAAGAAATATAAGAAGGCATGATCAGCTGATGGTCTCACTGAGACTGGGATTCTATTCCATGTCTTGAGGAATCTATTGTTATAATCTGTCATTTGTTCTTGAGGGTCTCTTTTAATGGTTGTCAACTGCTCAACCAAAGATAAGTTGTCTGATTTATCCTCAAAATGCTTACTTAATGAATCTCCTAATTCATCCCATGAAGTAATGGAACCAACAGTTAAAGTTCTAAACCATTCAAGAGGCTTACCTTTGAGAGAGGCTGCTAATAGCTTGGTGGCCACATCTTCTCGAGTTATATTGTGTATGTTGCAGATAGTGGTCACATCTCTTATATGCTCAAAAGCTATAGTTTGTCCTTCCCCTGTGAAATTAGGTAGACTCTTTACTGCCACCAAGGGTACATCATGATGTTTAGAAAAGGCTAATGGGATCCCTTGGTTGAATGGTGCAAAAGAAAATTGTCTAGCCATTGTAGGAGTTGAGATCTGCTGAGTAACAACTGTGTGAGTTGTGTTTGATGCTAGATTTGAATCTTCTTCTTCTAGATCTCTGGTTAGAGATCTTCCTCTTCTTCTGAGATGAAAGGGAAAAGGTGTCCTCTCTGAAGTATCAGGTGGTGTAGATTGAACTCTCCTTGCAGGGGATGTTCTCTGAGTTGATCTACCTTTATAGCTTCTTTTTGAGGGAAACTCTAAAAATTTAGTAGGCTTTGAACTTCCAGTCTCAATCTTTCTCATAAACTTTGAACAAATTTACCCTAGATCTATGAAATCAGTGGAGTCACCAGATATACTTGATAGAAAAACTTGTAAAAGCCTATATTATGTACTCAGTATATTAGAGATAGTATAATCTTTCAAACAATGAACTTCTTTTGTTGTAGCCAGAAATGTTATGCCCAAGGTGAGGTATCTTTGGATCTGAATCTGATCTTGTAACACCTTTGAACATAAATCCGCTCTTAGTCCCACCGGGCATGCCAAAATTGTTATACACTAAGTTTTCACCCTTGTTTCAAGCTCTTGTAGTCTTGATAACCTAGTATAACATGGGAATCATCTCCAAGTGTGGGACCTATGCTAACTGAGATGAGACCTCTGGATTCTAGGCTAGTTCCTCTTAGATAATCACCTTAATTTGCTTCTTGACATGAAAAGTAAATCTTGAGGGGGAAGGGGATAGAAGGAATGCATGAAAGGGAAATAACTGAAGAAAGAAAACTATCCTACTAGGTGATACATAGAAATATGGTATGAATTATAGTGTAGAGGATGAAGTTAGTGCACAAACTTAGGTCTAGGAGATCACAACTTATTGAACAGGTTTGCATCAATATTTCATAGAAGGGTCTGCAATAGAAAGAGACTATTCAGGGAAAGAGAGAAACTTTCACAAACAATAGCACTCCTAGAATTTAGACACAATCTATAACCTACAAACAAACATTCACCTTTGCAGCTAGGTATAGGAATGAGACAAGATCATCAAGGGGTTGAAGTATACCCACAAAAACATTGAAATGAAATCATCCACAAGAATACACATAAATTGTAGAAAGAAAGAGGGATCAAGAACCCTGAGATGTTCACTGAAAACATACATATATTGAATTCATTAAGAGATAATTTAGACAAGAAGCATAGGGACATAAAAAATGTCACAAAATACCTTCCAATATCTAAATAATCAATGAAAGGTTACAACTGTAGAAGCTAGAGGGCAGAAAGAATGCCTTAGATGACTCTTAAGAAAGGTGAATTTTCTTTTTTACAATTGTCCAACTCTCCTTTTAAAAGCTCCAAAATTATATATAAATATATATATATATATATATATATATATATATATATATATATATATATATATATATATATATATATATATATATATATATATATATATATATATATATATATATATATATATATATATATATATATATATATATATATATATATATATATATATATATATATATATATATATATATCTCCCCTTGCACATAGGCAGGAGGCAAAACCTAACTAGGGTTATAGATTTTCATGATAAAAAACCCTAATTCTGTCAATTATGATCATAAATGTCATGGAAATATCTCAACTGATTAGATATCATGTTTGCGTGTTCATCCCTATACTAAATCTACCTGCATACAAGCTGCCTTGATCCATCTACCACTCTGCAATTCAGCTCGCCATAACTATTCAAATCTGGTATTACAGATATTTGAATTTAAAAGAAATGATAAAATGGTCATAGGTGGCGCCAAAATTTCTTCATCTACGGCTGACATTTGAATGTGATCTTTACTTTAAAATAGGGCCATTAGTTCCTTTTGTTTTATCTAGGCACCATATTTGACTGCAAACTTAACTCGACATTCACCTCAGGTTTCTTATCCTTTTAGTCGCTAAATCTCCTAATCTTTTAACTAACCCCAACTTTATCTAGCGAACAAGAGGTAACCCTTTAGTCGCTGATTTAGAGAATACATTTCTAACCCTCGGCCCATCCTATCATCTATCATTCTTTTATTCACTCTCGACCACTTCATTAGTAGACACGTCGACAATCACTGACAATGGACCTAGAAAGAATCTACTCTGCATCAGACGGTGGGCATATGATCTCATAGCCCCTGAAGATTCCTTCAGATCATACGCCAACTGTAGATGTTTTCAAACTGCCACCTCACTTGGAAAATTTGGACCCACCTGCAAGTCTTTGTCATCATGCAACAACCAATCATAAACATGCATGTCAATGACACGCAGCACCGAATCCACCCTTCTGAATCCTCAACAACAAAGCATAATCGATGACAGGCATATGATCTCATGGGCGTAGAAGATTCCATGAGATCATAAGACAATCATATATCTTATGACAAGCTGGCATCCTTGCAGATTCCCTGACATCGGTCCCACTGACAATCTCCACATCACAAGCCCACGACCAATCAGAATCAAACATGTTGGCATGACCTGGCAATGGACCCACTAACAACTGAAACACTACATTGGAAGGAAGATCGACGGTTGGTGCAAGATCTCATGTGTCAAAAAGTCTCTATGAGAAGATACACCAACCATCTGATCTTAAGAGAAGACATTACACTGGGCTCGTTGACAATTCAACTCTTAACTCTGAGTGATTTAGTGAATACGTGACTAAAGGATTTTGCCAAGTCGCTGAAAGAAATGTTAGAAATAGGGAATAATGAGAGGGGGGGTGAATCAGTATTCTACAAACCTTTTCTCTTGCCTAATTATGGAAATAATAGATTACTTTTGTACATACAAAACATAAGAAGCTAATTAACATGCATAGCAGTAAATTTAAAGAACTCATAACACATGATATGTTCTCGAGGAAACCCTGCACAAGGGAAAACCTCGGTGGGGATGGTACCCACAAAGATCCACTAATCAAAATTATCATGTTAAGGATGTTGACCCTTTTAGGAGCCTATTACAATCATATAGTGTATCAATCCTGGTTAAGGGACTATAGGCCTTGTTAGAAGCCTCAACCCTGTTAGGAGTTGTCTACACAAAACCTGATTACCAGATGAGCCCACTGCCCAAACAAGTAATATATAATATATACTAATTAAAATATAGTGCTGCTTATAGTTTTGCATCAATATCTCTGCTGCTCTTACATTTGCATCATATCTCTATTACATTTACTTCATCACTTTTTGTCTAGTTACCTCATCATCATACTATTAAATTATTACATCTTTATACAAGTTATTAAGGTTAATAACTTTACAAGGTCAGCTTCCAAAACTTTATCCAAGGGTTAACATCTAGGATGTTGTCCCTTTATAATATTAAGTCATTATTTTGACAAGCAAAATAATCACTTAACTCTTTTACCAATTCTGCCTTCATATTCTATCTTGTCGGCTCAACTCTGTCTTCGATAAAATTGTCATAACTAATTCCGTACAAGCCGTACTATTTTGCACACTAAGATGGGATATCCTTACACATTATAGAGTCTATGTTCAACTGCACAAACACTAAAACTTCTCCAGTGAATGTCGCTAACAAAAATTGTATCAAGTACTCTGTGAAAAACATTGTCTCACACTTAGACAAATTTGTTCTACGATCTTCCATACTTGCTTTCTACCTTATGAAATATTTATGAGGATCATATGTTTCCATAATGACAACATCTATGTACTTACTATAGCCAAATTGCCAACAATCTCCCCCTTTGTCATTGGTGGAAACATATGAGAAAATTGGCTAAGTGTACAAGTCAAAATCTCAAAAAATATATCAAAGTTGTGGCCATAGTATAGAATAAGTATACTATCCTTATATCTCCTCAAAATATATCTTCTAATATAATACTCCACCTAAGAGGATCACTCCTTATCAAATACTCTTACTCAATTTTCTATGTATCTCTCCCCCTTTGACAACAATGACAAAATAAAGGTGGGAAGGGATATACAAAATTGTGTCAAAAATTATTATACCTTAATATCTTATTGTAAAGCCGGTAGGCTTGCAACACAATCTGCAAAATCTACTTTCCATGATTCAAAGTCTTTCTCCCATGCTTTCCTTAAGGTATCTGCCACATTTAGTAAAGTACTCAAACCATAAGCTACAACCTGACATGCTCGAAGGTTCTCAAACTTGAATTTCTGAAAAGATGTCTTAGCAGTAAGATATTCATCTAACTATTCCTCAATAATGCTCAATTTTATTGAAATGTGTTCTCTTAAAAGATTAAGTCTGCTCAATTTCCTGTCCTTTTCTTCCTTCAAAATTCTGATCTCATCATAAAGCTTTCTGATTTTCTTTTCAACATCACTGATTTTTGCATTAGGGCTGGAAATAAGATTTGTTTCAACTTGAATTCCATCTTCTTTTGCTTTTATCTTTTTCTCTACTTCTGTTATCAGGGTCTCTAGTTTTTTACATTTTATATACAAACATTTACCTGTCTCCAAATGTTTTCTGAAATTCTTGATACAGATATCAAGACTGCCAATATCGCTAGATATATTTTGACTAATGTTTTGGAGCATTTCAGCTTCATAAGCTACCTGAGCTTTCACCTTTTCTATACCTGATAAATTTGTAAATTCAACATCAAAATTATTCATTACCATTTTAGCTCTCTCCAATGGATCTGTCTCAAAAACTTTTGTAGATATAATACTCTGCAATTTCTCTATAAGTTCCTTTAGATTCCCTTCTAAATTCTTTAGTTTCTTATTCTTACCAATAATCTTATTCAGAGAGGTGATCAATTCCAATTGATCATCGTAATCAACTTCTCTACCTAAATCCTCAAACAAAGTTCCAATTTCCTTCTTCTTTTCAGTCTTAGGGATAAGACTGATATCTTCTTGAGGTGGAATAGGTGTTTCAGTCTCTATCTCCTGTGGTTCTTCTTCTTGAGTCTTCTTTGCTTCTTCATTCTCATCAAGGGCCAAATTGTTAACAATATTACCTAAGTTCTTGAACACAACATCATTAGTATCCAAGGTGACCTTAGTACCTTAAATGTCCATAGATTCATCTTCAATATTGATAGCTGAGGGTGAGGGAATATCCTCATGATCAACTTCAATTTCTTATTCTGCTGTAACTCCTTGCTCTGCAACTACCTGTTCTGTCTCAACTGGGTTTCCTGCAACCATTTCTGCCATAACCTTGATAATTGCCTACTCTGTTTCATTTCTAACTTGCTCATACTGTCCTCCCATTATCTGAATTGTCCTTCTTTTAGTCCTTAGTAGTGTTCCAAGGGGCTTCAAAATTTGATTCAAATGCTCATCATCTTTTACAACACAAAGTTTTCTTATCATGTTTTCTCTCATTGTCAAGTCTTCTTCTTGTGCTCTCATCTTCCTATTAACAAGTTTACTATATAAATCATCAGGAATGTTTCCTTTTATAGTATCAAAATTCTTGTCAATCAAAATCATGTGCTTAACAATAGAATTTTCAAGATTCAATCTTTCAGAATAGTCATAAAAATTATAATACTTGTTCATCTTAGTAAAGTCTCCATTTTGTATAATTTCTTCATTTACTCTCTCTATTCTAGGTTTCCATGACTTCTTCTTCACTGTAGAATCATCATCCTTAATTTCTGCAACTCTTCTAGGGACTGGTGGGACTACAACTTTTTGTCTCTTTCCTAGTCCAATAGCACTTTCCTTCATTTTCTTGCTAGGTGTGGAAGAAGAGGGTCTAGTTACTTGTTCATTTTCTTGTTCCTCAACTTTCACCTTAACTTGTATATGTTCCTGTGGATCTATACTAGATGTCAAAGGTGGTACAAACAATACCTCACTCTATCTAATTGCCACTGCTATCTTCTTTGCAATATCAAATTCTTGTTCTATCAAACGAGTGTCCTTCAATATCTTCTTAATAGTACTGTCCACTCTTTTCTTAGATTTCTTCTCTTCTTTTAGGGATTTTGTTGAATTGAAATTCTCTTCATATGTTCCAAATCTATTACATTGGGTGTCCAATTTACTCTTCAGTAATCTACTCACATAACCTTCAGTCTCTGCTTCAGAAATATCATAGCCAAGAGGGTCTATGAACTCTAATCTAGGTTCCACTACTTCAATGTAAGTAAAATCAGTGTCAACCATAAAGCATATATCATCTTTATACTTCTCCACAAGAGATTGTGGAATCCTTGATCTGCTAGATACTTTATTCTGAAATGTCTTCAAAACCAACTTAACATTTTCATCAACTTTATCCATAGCATGCCTCGTTTATACTATGTTAATTCTTTCCATAGTGTTCTGACCATCATTCCAATCATTTTCAACTATGTAGGGAAATCTTCTTAACAAGTGGAAAAACATGTGGGTGATCAAAGAAGAAAATCTAAAATGTCTATACTTTGCTTTCTTAATCTTCTCAAAATTCTCAAATAAGTGGATTCTCAATATCTCACACATATCAATAGGTTTCTTCTCAACACACATCAAATATGCAATATGTACCATTCCAGCTGCCATGTCATCTTCTCTAGAACTTCCACAAAACTTAGTAGTCAAAATATTACATAAATACCTTACATCATCTTGTTTTATCTTGCTAATAACAATACATCTACCATTGTATGATGAATTTGTATTATCAATCACTATTTTCCTCATGTTCTTTCCATTTCAGGGAATAGCACCCACTTTGATAAACTGGTGACATCATGAATTATATCATCAGTAATGTCAATTACTCTATCCTCTAACCAAATCTTCCCATCATGAATTCTGCTCAAGATAATTTTAGTGCATTCTTCATCATTAAATTCATACTTCATTGAATACCCAATGATTTCATTGTCTTGCAACTGTTCATAACCTAGTTTCAATGTCATGTCCTGATTATAAATCTTCTGATACTTAGTAGTAAAATCACTATCACTTAGGGTTTCAAACTTTCATCCAAGATAACCTTTTACATTCTCCAAATGCAAAACTCCATCTGGTATGGATGATAGGGCTAAACTAGTATCATCTTCTAAGGGTTCAACTGGATCTCTTTTCAATTTAGGTCTATTCTTATCTCTAATATTATGAATTAAAGATACATCCATTATTCCTTCTGATTCTTATACTGGTTCAAAGATCTAGTCAGATAAATACCTCAAATTCGCAAACTTAGGGCTTCCGCAGATTTGGCGCTTCAAACTTTCATCAAATTACTGGAAAATGCTTCCAAAATCTATTCTTTGTTCTTCAAATCACTCCAATTCACTTTGATTATCAAATAACATCAATTATAATCTTTTATTGCTTCACATTTACTCCAATCTAACATCGCATTCAATTCTTTTGTTGCTTCTTTTCAAAAAGTCGATTCTGTTTAACCTGCAAAACTCAAAAATTCTTGCGACCTCGCAAAACATAATATTTATTTTTGCAGACTTAACCACAACATTATTACATCATAATAAACCTTCATGTAACTACGCAAAACTTAACTCATCAAGAATCTACTTCTACACTAATTCTAAGTTCCTAATCTATTGAAATTTACATAATTCAAGTGCTTAAAGAAAGTTCAGGTAAGGATTCATTCTTACCATCAAATACTTCACCTTTCTAATTACCTTTAATGTTAAATATGCCTTCTTGATCTATTCCTTTAACAAACTTTACTTCATCTTTATTACCACAACAACCTTTTTCTCTGTTTTCTACATTTTCATTCCTTCTTGCATGATTTCTAGGGTTAGGATGATAACCTCCATTGTTCATTCTGCAAAACCTTGCTGTGTGTCCAATCTTGTTACATATTTGATAAAAAATTACATTGGTTCCATATCTTGGTCCTTGCTGATTAATCTGTGACTTGCAATTTCTAGCAATGTGTCCAATCTTGTTGCATCTATAACATACTACTCCATTTCTTCTGTTCATATCTTTAGTAGTTCTCTTATCGACATTTTTAGTATTCCTAAACATTCTATCATTATAATTGTTCTCCATAACTTTAGTTCTTCTACATTCAATAGCTCTATGTCCAAAACCATGACAATTATAACAATAACCATTAAGAGGTTTAAATTGTTTACTTATGCAATCTTTCTTCATATGACCAATAGTATTACAAGAAAAACATTTACCTTTGAATTCTCTTTGCATACCTTTGGATGATTCATCTTGCTTCGGTGATTCTTCTTCTTTAGGTGCATCTTTAGATTTGTTCATCTCATCTGACTTATTCTCATCAATGCTTTCAGATACTTTCAGATCTGATTCCTTGCTTTCATTATCTATCTTGAATGTGTTAAATCCAAGACCAGTTTTATCATAGGATGGTTTCCCAAAAGATACTTGTTCTTTAATCTTCTCACTATTTGAATACAGCCTCTCAAGTTGTTGTTTGGATTGAGTCAATTCACCTTTCACAATCTTATTATATTTCTCAAGTTCAACATACTGCAAATTTACTTTTTCACATTTAGATGTTACTTTGCCAAGTTTAGATCTTAGATCTTCATTCTCAATTTTCAATCTTTGATTATCAGATCTCAGATTTTCATCTTTCATACTAAGCTTCAAATTTTCTATCTTTAGTTCATGTTTAAGGATCACATTTTCTTTTTCTAAATTGTCATCACAATCTTCAATAAGAACTTCATATTCCTTCTTAGATTTCATATCTTCAATCTTGCCTTTTAGTTTCTTAATAAGGTTCTTTGCATCATCATATTTTCTTTTCAGAGTTTTTCTTTCATTAGTAAGCATATCAATTTGTTCAAGAGCTTCTTCAAGATTCTTCTGTAACTGATCGATATCCATAGAGATCTTACTCAAGTTGCTAGGCTTTCCTTGAACTATTCTTCTCTGAGTAACTAAGCTCTGATACCAATTGTTAGAAATAGGGAATATTGAGAGGGGGGGTGAATCAGTATTCTACAAACCTTTTCTCTTGCCCAATTATGGATATAATAGATTACTTTTGTACATACAAAACATAAGAAGCTAATTAACATGCATAGCAGTAAATGTAAAGAACTCATAACACATGATATGTTCTCGAGGAAACCCTGCCCAAGGGAAAACCCCGGTGGGGATGGTACCCACAAAGATCCACTAAACAAAAGTATCATGTTAAGGATGTTGACCCTGTTAGGAGCCTATTACAATCATATAGTGTATCAGTCCTGGTTAAGGGACTATAGGCCTTTTTAGAAGCCTCAACCCTGTTAGGAGTTGTCTACACAAAACTTGATTACCAAATGAGCCCACTTCCCAAACAAGTAATATACAATGTATACTAATTACAATATAGTTTTTCTTACAACTTCGCATCAATATCTTTGCTACTCTTACATTCGCATCATATCACTATTACATTTACTTCATCACTTTTTGTCTAGTTACCTCATCATCATACTATTACATTATTACATCTTTTTACAAGTTATTAAGGTTAATAACTTTACAACGTCAGCTTCCAAAACTTTATCCAAGGGTTAAAATCTAGGATTTCATCCCTTTATAATATTAAGTCATTATTTTGACAAGCAAAATAATCACTTAACTCTTTTACCAATTCTACCTTCATATTTTGTCCTGTCGGCTCAACTCTATCTTCGGTAAAATTGTCATAACTAATTCCATACAAGCCATACTATTTTGTGCACTGAGATGGGATATCCTTACATATCATAGAGTCTATGTTCAATTGCGCAAAGACTGTAACTTCTCCAGTGAATGTCACCAACAAAAACTATATCAGGTACTCTATGAAAAACACTGTCTCACACTTAGACAAATTTGTTCTGCGATCTTCCAT
Source organism: Chamaecyparis obtusa (assembly GCA_027943335.1). NCBI lineage: Eukaryota > Viridiplantae > Streptophyta > Pinopsida > Cupressales > Cupressaceae > Chamaecyparis > Chamaecyparis obtusa. Next base: position 119,616 of record BSBK01011428.1, read on the forward strand.
ACTTGCTTTTATCCTTATGTGATCTTCATGAGGATCATATGTTTCCATAATGAAAGCATCTATGTACTTACTATAGCCAAATTTCCAACAAGAAATACTTAACCTTGGTTAGGTCTGGAGAATACGCAAATAATGCATTCGCTGAATCGTTGCATCAAAGGAATATGCCACCGATGATTAAGAGAACTACCAAACAAAGGCAATCTAAAGCACACATGGAAAATTGAGGGACTTAAGTGGCTGATAAAGTAACAGTGAAATAGAATAGGCCTTAGGGGTTTTTAGGGTTTTCTAGCACCAACAGCTAGATTTTAAAAAATTTAGACTTGCGGGCCAGGGATTTAAATTGTTGCAGAGAATAGAGAAAAAGGCACAAGACCATGAAATTTTTTTTTAGGGTGCTCAATAGGATTTAATAGAAATTATTGGATAAAACTCAATCTATGGCCAAATTGTATAGGATAGGAATTTTTGGGCAATAGTAACTCTATTCAAGGAGGAGACTCAGAAGGAGATGGTTGATAGTTTTATTTCAAATGTATCAATTATTTCAAAGAAAGCCTTTTATTCCAGATGGTATTAGTCTACTAGATTTCAGCAATTTTGATTATGAACCTAGCAAGTTATCTCCACACCTTTCAAAACTTGTATCGAAGTTCCATCGAGAATGGGATGAATCAACACTTCAACATTTGGATGTATTTTACATATTTTTAGAAGATTATGAAATTTGTGCCAAAGATCACATAATGAAGCTATTTGTCAAGACACTAAAATACAATGTGAGGAAAGGTTATGAATCACTACCTACACAAAGTATCTCATCTTGGAAGTAATTTGAATAGTAGTTCTTATATGAATTTCATGATGTAATTGAGGAGGATGACTTGTATTATGAATGGTATGGAGACCAAAGCTGCAACATGGAGGAGGATCATAGTATGTATCTACTTGATACATTTTTTTAGTTTGGAGAGATTTGAAGGAGAGTCTTCTATACACTTATTCTTGAGGATGGTGAATATGTATCAGAGGATACCTGTAACAATTATTCCTTCATGAAAAAAATTAATGAGAAAGGGCAAAATTTTGGGAATTTGGCTAGATGACCCTAATTTGAAGCTTCTTTTTTAGATATTAGAAGATGATGATGAAGAAAGAGAATATGTGGCTTATGATCAGACTTAACAAGGCATTCTACTTGATGTCAATCTAGTGATGATGAAGAAGATCCAAATTACATATCCCCTTTTGACACATTTTTGAACTTAGAGAAACAAGAAGAAGAATCTATAGTATAATTCTTCATGAGGATGTTTAATATCTATGTATAAATACCTTCAGAATGCAGACTTCCATCCTATGATATTTTCAATAGAATGTGAGAACTAGGTCTCTTATATGATCATCAGTTTCTTTCTTTTCTCAAATTTATGAATAATGAATTGGTTGTAGAAGAGAACAAGTGCAGAACTGAAATAACATGAACTTCAAGTGAAGTTTCAAATTTCAATGGAGAAGACCTTTTTGGATAATCTAAGGAAATAATTTTCCATGAAGATACTTGTATGATATCAAGCATTAGTGAACATGAAAATGAGGAAGAGGATCTTCTCAACATGGAAGATATTTTAGCCTTATTAGACACAGAATACCAAAGACACATTGAGAAGAATCGTCCAAATTTTTTCTCAATCCACCATGGTAAGGAGGTTGATAGATCATCAAATATTCAAGAGGTACTAGACAAAGGAAATGATAATTTATAGGAACCAAATTGTGGAGATGAAATAGAATTGTATGAACAAGAGGAAGTTTCAAGAGATAATGTTAATGAAGATATTAGTCTTGTTGATGAAATAGTTGATGATAAAAATGAAAATTCTCATGAATGTATGCATGAATTATCTATGTTCCTAAATACTTTGTTTGAAGAGGAAGAAGATGAAGATATGTCTAAGCTCTCTATGTTCTTGAATCCTTTATTTGAAGAGGATCCTTTATGAAATAGAATCCTTCAACATCATAATGAAGATAGTAGTCCTAATTTTAAAGTTGATGAAAGTCATAAAGTGCATTCCAAGGCTGGGATATCTTTGAGTTCATCATTTGAGTTGAAGGTACATCAAATATGTGAAGATGAGATGGAATTGGCTAAGCAAGATGGGGGAAATAGATTAAAGGATAGTCTTGAAGATTTCTCAAATATCACACCTAACATAGCCCTGGTATATGTGAATAAGTGTCTCCTTGACATGAACCATCTTTTAAACCATTATATGAACAATTTGTGCACCATAGGCTTGGAGAAAAGATTGGATAAGACAAATATAATCTACATTCTAAATGTGTTGACAGATAAAATACTATACAAGAGGATGATTCATCTAATATAGAAAGGAACTAGATGTTAGGGATGAAAGATTATCAAATTTGTTTCTTTTCAAGTGCTCTTGTTGATATGGAAAGGGAAAATTTTGATTCCAAGAAAGGAATGAAGGGAAAACATACCATGATTAGAAGGAGCGAGCTACTGCATGATCAAAATTGGGTGTTCGATAGAGGAAAGGATAAATGTTCACTTTTGGGGGGCCTAGGGCCACCCAATTTTACTTTACATCAGATTAAGTATGGACACTTGGTCTACTTCTCTAGAGATAGCTAGAATCTCAATATGCTCATAGAGAGCATATGTCCCTAGAAAGAGCCACTGGTGGTACCCTAAATTTTGAGAGTCCAAATCCATTAACAATAAGCAAGTTTCTGCATACTAAAAAAATCAAAGGATGGAAGATTTATGAAAAAAACAAATAGAACTAACTAATTGAAGCCTTCAGAAAATGCTATAATTTTGACTTGCTGCAAAGATGATGCTGACAAATCCTGAAGATGGTCGCATTTAAAAAATCTAAAAATGACCCAGTTCGGGAAATCAAATTTCCTATCTCTAGTAAAAATCTTAGCTTTCCAAAATGTGTTTTCATTTTTTGACCAAACCCAATGCTTGGACAAATAACAGTATTAGAAACCCATAGCGATGGACTACCTATTTTAGGATTGGACACCCTAAATGATTTATAGATGGATTATTTAGTCTCATTTAATTATTGACCAGGGATGTAAACTTGGAATGGTATTCACAAAGTATATGCTTCAAACCTTCTCAATCTATAACTATCTACCGAATTCAAATGCTTATGCTTCATGAAAACTATGCTAAAACTAGTAAATGAATTTATTCTAACAAAGAAGGGAATCTAGCTAGGGATTACTCTAACTGCCTATGTTGGAGGAACATGCTACTAATTCTATTATTAGTAGCTACAGGAACAACATAGATCTAATTACTTAGCAATAAATAGAAAAATGAACTCTACGCTAATAGAACAATTCACTCATCAAGTGGGCCCCCTTGAATGAGTGAATAGGAAATACAATCAAGATAAAATATGTAAACTTAAATAGAACATTCTAGTCATCCATTAAAAAAACATTACATTTAATTGAAAATAGTATTGTAAGAGTTTTTTTATAAAAACCAGTTCATTCGACTAACACCAAAATAGTTACAATAGTCAATTATTTAAAAGGGAAACTACAACTACCTCCAAAATCTATGATCACTTCATAAATGAGGATCAGTTACAACTGATGAAGTTTTAGAACATAAACATCATTGAACATGAATAATCTCTAGAAATATAGCAAGTTAATGGAACTAAATCTTTGCATTGCATGCAATAGAAAAACAATAGTTGATTTACATTGCTTGTGAAGATTATGCAACCCATGACTTGCTTTGATTACTCTGGCCCCACTATGTTGGTGAATAGAGGTAAAATGAATTCACCTCTATTTGGATGTAAAGGGGGAAATATGAGATTTATTTTCAAACCCAAATTCCCAAAGGAGAGATCCAATTTGATCAAACAAGAGGTTAATACACACCTCGAATCACTTTATAAAGAATATGGAAGAGAGAGAAGAAAATCCAATATTTCCCTATGAAGGATATTATGTTTGAAACTAGGGGATAATTGAAATACAAATACTAACCTCAAATTAGGGCAGATCTGGAAAATGTCAAATTCTGATGTTTATGTATACTTTCAAGCAATTCTGCAACCTGCTCTCAAATGGAAATGCTGAGACAGAGAAAACCCAGAAATCTTTTCCAAAATGAGCTCAGGTCAGGTTTGACCCTCATAAAAGGTCAAATACTACATTCTTTATTTGAAGTCTGATTCTAATTCTATTCATAGATCTCAGAAGTTTTTCGAAAAGGGTATCCAAATTTTCTCTTAGATCCAAAATAATACAACTGTACCTACAAGAAAATGGGGGTTTTTGTTGTATGGGGGGTTTGCCTTAGTCAAACCCCAATTTCGGAATTAACCTTGAAATTGAATTGAAATATATTATGCATAAACAAAGTAATTGAAACAAATCACCTCGCTTATGTTGAAGTCCTTGTAGAGGATTCAAATCCTCAAATCCACAAGTAGGAATGCTTCAATGGATGTAGGATGAATGTAGGATGTCTCCAATCAATGGCATTTGATCTTCAACACCAATCTTGACTTAATCTTTACATATGAGAAGGCTTGAATGAATGGAGAAGGATGGATCTTCAAGGGGGTCCAAAGAGATTGAATCCTTCAATGGCTAACAATGGATCTCCTTGATGGATGAATGCTTGAACACTTGAATGCTTGAAGGCTTTCTTGCACTTGAGAGCTTATTCTCACAAAACTTGATGGATAAAATGAGAGAAGAAGGCCTCCTTTTATAGTGAACTAGGGCACAATCCTCTAGAGGGGCAACCTTGGAGAATTAAATCCCAATTAGGTCCTAACCTTTAGAAAATATACCTAGATTAAATGTAATTAAAGGATTTACCATCCCGAAACCCAAAATGGCCGGCCTGGAGGTTGAAAAATAAATATCCTAAAAGCTCGAGGCCCGAAAATCGAGGAAATTGAAAATTTAAATGAGGGGGGAAAAATTTAGGTTGGACCTAACCTAGTTACATTCAAGCTCAATCCTGACCTAGTCAGGTTCAACCTTGAATCTGACCCCGGTCTCATATTTACTCAAAACCAAGTCAGAAGGTTCTAGGGATGTCCAGAAACCTAGAAATGATGCCAGAACAGGACAAAGTGCTAGGGATAGACATAAAACCCTATGATTACTATGATGAAGGCTAGGAGGACCTATTTCTAAATCCTACCTAGAAAATAGAGCCATGGAAGAGGGAAATTAAGGAGATTCCTCAGGATCCTAACCCTAATTTCACCTAAAATGAAGAAATCAAGTGTAGAGAAGAAGTGGAAAGTGGGGAGAAAGGCCAAATACATGCAAATACCTAATCAAGGCACTTAACATGACCCCAAACCACTTACTCAAAGTGCTAAATGCTCTTATCATGGAAGTGCTTCCATTTTAAGATGACACATTAAGCCCCTAGTTTAGCAAGAGTATGGACTCGATGCAAACTCTTGGTAAAGGAGATCAAAATGAAAAGATAATCTTATCATAATCCAAGGGACAAAAAGAAACCTTAAGCCCCCAGAGACTCAAATCTTTGTCAAATCCTAGATCACAATAAGAGGAACATCTCTAGAAAGAGAAAGAAGGTGTGATTACCTCGCCCAATGAGAACTTATGTCCCATTGTGAACCACACAAGAAAAAGGTGCAACTGGAAAGATGGAATTGAACTGCCTAGTGAATGTGGCTACTCACTAGTCAACACATCAAGGATTTATCCTTAGGAATATTCTATTCCATAAGAATAAAATGAAAAATAAAAACAAAAGAGATCCAGTCTTAAGGACACTTCCAACCTTAAGGGATCACAATATATGTGTATTTGAAACTGGTGGGATCAAGAGATCCTAAAATATAAATCCATGCTTTAAGGATTAGTTACTAATCCAAAAAGGGAAAAAGTATCTTGAAAAATAATAGGTGTGTATTGAAAAGTGTGTGTGTGTGTGATAGGTGAGCAGAGTGTATGCCCCCATGTTAAAGTTATTGCTAACACTTTAACATGAGCAATGGCTTTAACGAAAACATAAACAACTCCACTAATTATGTTTCCACATCGAGATGCCCCTAGACGAAGACAAATCAAGGGAAATATCACTAAAAACATATAGAGAACATAGAAGGGATCTACCTACTGTGGGGTCAGTATGATCATAAGATAATATATCTATGATATTATTGCAAATGAATTGACATCATTCCCCAAAGAAATTAGAACTACAATCACAAAGGAGGAAAGATCACATAAGATATATGAAGGAGAATCTTTTCAGACCATGACATGAAGACCAAAAATAATTAGTGCTACCATATCTCGAATCCAAGTAGATTACACAAGGAAAAATTTATGAACAATAGCACAATTACAACATAACATTGAACAATGCATAGAAGAATATAGATACATATAGAAGAATTTGAACAATAGTTTTGATTCCTTCATCACTTTGTACCAACTAAGTAACAAGGATCATCGAAAAGAAACTAACAACATTTAACAAACACATTACAGGAGAAGCACCGTACAACAGGAAAACACACAACAAAGCTACCACAAAGGACAAGCCGATCAAGTGTGCTACCTACTTTCCCGATTTCATTGTATATCATTTAGGGAAGGTGGGTAACTTGCAAGAGGGACTATATCCAACATAGTAGAAATGATAGCCAATTCCAAACAAGGATCCTCTTGAGAATCACAATGTTCGACACTAGGTGTAAGAGTTAATTGTGATGAAAGCATATTAGGTAAATCAATGTCAATGTCAATAGTCTCATATTCATCATTAACATATCATTATCATCAAGAGTATATTCTTCATCCAAATTAATCAAAATAGGATCTAAGATATGAATAGAATCATCATAATCATGCATGTGAACATCATTATTAGTAGTAATTTCTTCTAACACATTATGCATAGGTTTATCTAAAGAAGGTAGAGATCTTTTAGCTTTAGCATGAGCATGACACTTTTTACAACGGTCATTAGCAGATTGGTTTCATTTTGATCTATTTGAAATAGGTTGAGAATAAGGAGGAACAATCACAGGATCCTTCATAGGTTTTTTAGGAAGATCAGTAGGATTATTATCCATAGGAGGAACAATCATAGGATCTTTGATAGGTTTGGTATAAGGAACTTGATTAATAGAACTATAAGCCATAGTTAAAGGAGGTATCGAGGGTGTAGGTAAAAGACCATGATTAAGAGCCCTAGGAGGTGAGCTTAATTCAATAATTTTATGATGTTTATAAGCCTAATATGATTGAAAAAGATTATCAGGTCGAGGAGGACATGAATTAGGTAATGAAGGCCAAAAGAAATCAAGAGCAGCACAATATCTAGGCCTGGAAGGTTGATATAGACTATGATTACTCATCTTCACTTCTTCATCATGAATGAGCTTAAGACATTTATGGATAGGTGAAGCAACAACATGCATGGAATTCAACCAAGGAAAACCTAGCATAACTTGAAACTAATCAGAAGTAGGAATCACAACAAAGGTAGTGTCCACAATTTTTCCACAAAGTTCAACTAGTAAAGTAATAGAACCAAATGATGGATAAAGAAAATGATTGCAAGTCTAAATCCACACATCTAATGTATCATAAAAGTCACATTGTAAGCTTTTCATAAAAAGATTTTCTTTAGTGATAACATTGACTAAGGATGTAGGATCAATAAGACAACCACAAGTAGGTTTCTTAGAAATCCTAGCAGTAATGTAAAGGGAGCTTTAATAGTCTCAAAGTCATCAAATGTACTCAAAAGTTCCCGAGGTCTTTTATTCTTAAATTCTTGTTGAGGTTTAGGTTGAGTTTTCATTTTAGGTTTAGGTTTTGGTGGAGGTTGAGATTGAACTTGAAGTTGAATCTGAGGTGGAGATACAGACTCATCAACATGCTCCACTTGATTAACAACATGATTGAGATCATCCATCTTTGAATCATACACAATTTCCATAGCAAATGGTTGAACAATACTATTAGTATCATGCGTAGGTAAAGGGTTCATATAGATTTGAAGGTTCTGATAAGAGGAGAGATAAATTTATTCCCACTACTATCCAGATTATCAACAAATAAAGCCTTAGAATCAATTAAATCTTGAACCTTATGTTTTAAAGAATAACATTTCTTAGTATCATGACCATTTAGACAATGATATTGACAAAAATCATTTTGATCAAAAGATTTAGATGCAATTTTATTAGGTAAAAGAGGTCAAATGGGATGTAAAGTAATTATATTAGTAGCTAACAACCTATTCATAATAGCAAGTAAAGATTTAGAAAGAGGAGTAAACATACAATTTAATCAAAAAATAGTGGATGCAGAAGTGGCATTATGAGATGCAACAAAAACTTGATCAGCAACTGCATTCGCTTATTTGTTTATCTTGACATAGTTGTTGAATTTTTGAAACTTATTTGGATTAGGAGCAGCATCACTCTTATCAACTGGAATAGGAGCCATTGGAGTGTTGCTCTCAAATTAACTCACTTGTAATTGATAATGATGAACCACTACACAAAGTTGTTGAAAAGAGGTAAATTCAGTAAGCAGGATCTTATCTCTAATATCCTTTTACAAATTTGAAATAAACATACATTGAATATCAATATCAGGAACAGGATAGGAAATCTGAGCATGCAAATGCTTAAATCTACCAATAAATTCAATCAATTTTTCTTTAGCACTTTGTTTACAATGCATCAAATTAGTCAAAGACACTTGTGGGCCAATATTATTTTGAAATTGTTGAATAAAGGCATTAGAAAGTTGTGGAAAGGAATCAATAGATAAGGAGGTAAGGAACAATACCATTGTAAGGCCTTGTCATGAAAGGTTCTAGCAAAAAATTTGGTTAAAATCCTATGGTCATGAGCATAATGACTATAAAGGATTTGGAATGTTTTAACATGATGAACATGACCTCCTTTTCCATTATAATTCTCAAGATGAGGCATCTCACCTTGCTGAGGAACAAGAGTACGAATGATGTCTCGGGACAAGGGACTTCCCATGTCACATGTAGGAATACTAAACTTGTTTTGAGTTAAGGAAGCAAGTTGTTTTTGTAAGGATGATACAGTTTGAGCCAAACTAATGATGGTTGAATCATTAGAGGAAGTAGGAGGAATGGAAACATTAGACACACTAGGTAAAGTGTATGAAGCTGTAGGAATAGAATTCACAACTTGAGGAACACTACGAACTAAAGTTGGAAGTGGATTGGAATAAGTAAAAGGAACAGTATGATATGAAGGTTGTGATGTAGGAAGGGACACAAGAGGAACACAAATAGGAACAGAGGGAACCATCATAGTCCCTTAAGAGGGAGTATAGATAGGAATACTAGGTAAAGGATTAGAAGGAGGTTCAACACTAGTGATAGGAGGAATCAACCCTAATTCTTGAGCTTCTTGAGCTAAAGGTTTAACATTTGAATGTAAAAGGTGAGTAATACCACGCAAGAGGTTAACGCCTTGATCACTATCATGGAGAAATTTCTTAAGAGCCTCTATAGCTTGAATGGAATCTTGATTATGGTTTTCTTGAAGAAGCCAATTACCCATTTTATCAAGTTCAGTGGAAATTTTTTGGACTTGTTCAGGAGGGACTCTTAAAGCATCATCCTCATCGTGAGATGAGTGAGAAGAGTTGTGCTCCATAGTAGGATTTGAATCATGAAGAATTAAATTATCATCCAGGATCCTAGGGAAAGGAGAAGAAGATTCAGGATCAAAGGCACCCATGAGTCTACAACTTCGTCTAACCGAAATGTTATAAGTAGGACTAGTGATAGTAAAGCTCATAAACCAATTTAATGAAAATGAAATAAACTAAGAACATATAAAGCATGGATATGAAATCTAATTAGCATGCAAGATCTAACAAAAAGGAAAGATCTAATACTAATAAGATAAAATGAAAGCACAATAAAGCATCCGATTCCACAAAAGAAAAGAGAGTAAGTATGTTGGGTTCACCAAAATGAATAGAAGTAAAATGAATTCACCTCTATTTGGATGTAAAGTGGGAAATATGAGATCTATTCTCAAACCCAAATTCCCAAAGGAGAGATCCAATTTGATCAACTAAGAGGTTAATACACAATCGAATCACTTTATAAAGAATATGGAAGAGAGATAGAAAATCTAATATTTTCCTATGAAGGATATTATGTTTGAAACTAGGGGATAATTGAAATGCAAATACTAACCTCAAATTAGGGAAGATCTAGAAAATGTCAAACTCTGATGTCTATGTATACTTTTGGGCAATTCTACAACTTTCTCCGTACTAGAAATACTGAGACAGAGAAAACCTAGAAATCTTTTCCAAAATGAGTTGAGGTCAGGTTTGACCCTCATAAAAGGTCAAATACTACATTCTTTATTTAAAGTCCGATTCTGATTCTATTTGTAGATCTCAGAAGTTTGCCAAAAAGGGTATCCAAATTCGCTATCAGATCTGAAATTCTACACCTTTACCTACAAGAAAATGGGGGTTTTTGTTGTATCCAGGGGGTTTTCCTTAGTCAAACCCCAATTTAGGAATTAACATTGAAATTGAATTGAAATATATTATGCATAAACAAAGTAATTGAAACAAATCACCTCGCTTATGTTGAAGTCCTTGTAGAGGATTTGAATCCTCAAATCCACAAGTAGGAAAGCTTCAATAGATGTAGGATGAATGTAGGATGTCTCCAATCAATGGCATTTGATCTTCAACACAATCTTGACTTGATCTTTTCATATGAGAAGGCTTGAATGAATGGAGAAGGATGGATCTTCAAGGGGGCTCCAAAGAGATTGAATCCTTCAATGACTAACAATGGATCTACTTGATGGATGAGTGCTTGAACACTTGAATGCTTGAAGGCTTTCTTGCACTTGAGAGCTTCTTCTCACAAAACTCGATGGATAAAATGAGAGAGGAAGGCCTCCTTTTATAGTGAACTAGGGCACAATCCTCTAGAGGGGCCACCTTGGAGAATTAAATCCCAATTAGGTCCTAACCTTTTTAAAATATATCTAGATTAAATGAAATTAAAGGATTTACCATCCCAAAACCCAAAATGGCTGACCCGGAGGTGGGAAAATAAATATCTCGAAAGCCTGAGGCCTGGAAATCAAGGAAATTGAAAATTTAAATGAGGGGGGCAAAATTGAGGTTGGACCTGACCTAGTCAAGTTTGAGCTTGATCCTAACCTAGTTAGGTTTGAGGTTGATCCTGACCTAGTTAGGTTTGAGCTCAATCCTGACTTAGTCAAGTTTGACCTCGAATCTAACCCTAGTCCTAGATTTACTCATAACCAAGTCAAGAGGTCCCGGGGATACCTAGAAACCTAGAAATGATGCCATAATAGGATAGAATGCTAGGGATAGACATAAAATCCTATGATTACTATGATGAATGCTAGGAGGACCTATTTATAAATCCTACCTATAAAATAGAGCCATGGAAGAGGGAAATTGAGGAGAATCCTTGGGATCCTAACCCTAATTTCACCTAAAATGAAGAAATCAAGTGCATAGAAGAAGTGGAAAGCAGGGAGAAAGGCCAAATACATGAAAAGGCCTAATCAAGGTGCTTAACATGACCCCAAACCACTTACTTGAAGGGATAAATTCTCTTATCATGGAAGTGCTTCCATTTTAAGACAATATAGTTGGTTCTTGAATGTCCACGGTCAACACCTATGAAATAATCGATGCGCACACATCCAACCATATACATATATGTTAGAATAACTAAGAGGGAGGTGAATCAGTTATCTAGTGTCCCCAAATAAAATGTATAATCCAAAACACTTTATCTTAAACTTTTGATACTTAATAACTTAAAATAATTATACTGTTTGTGCTTTTACCAATTACCAGTCAATACCTTAAAAGTGATTATCGATCAAATCAAATATGCAGTATGTAAATATGACATCAAGAAAAATGTCAAAATCAACACAAAACACAAATATTAACATGGAAACCCTGTGAAGGGAAAAACCACCTGGGACCGGCAACCCAAAATATTCACTCTTCTAAAGTGAGGTCGGTGAAGACCCAACCCTGTTAAAGGTTACAAACACACTGTTAGGTGTGACCTTGTTAGAGGATTTAACACTAACCATTATCATCCAACCAACATTCACTATGGGGTTGATAGGATAACAATGTCCATTCTATGAATGCAACATAATAAAGACTTTCTTAGTCCACTCGGTTAAGAAATTTGATTGTTTACAATGGTTAAACTGTAACAGTAGGCGATCTGTCTTAATAAAACTCAATTACAGATGTACAAATCAATATTAAGCTCATTCAAATCCTTTGATTAGTTTATCAATTCAGTTTCAATCAATTTAAATGACTTACTGTCACTCGGTAATAGCTGTGTGACGCTCGGTATACTTTGCAGCTCGGTTCCTTCTTAACTAGTTTGATCAAATGTGCATGAAACTCATTCACACGTAAATCCTCTAGTATTTTTCTCCAGCATACATTTAAATGTATAAACTCCATCTCTTATATACACATGTAAATAATTTTCTTCTCCTTTATCAAATTTTTCCGCTTAATCATCATTGTTGATTTTTTTGCCTTGACCTTCCTCGATTGATGTGTCAATAACACGTTCAATTCAATTCATCAGATCTTTCTCAATTTATGCTAGCCGTTGATTTCATAACAAACTTTATCTACTACCTTGGAATCATAAACTTTCTAGCTCATCAATCCTATCAGCTAAACTAATCATTTAATTCTTTTTCCTCCCTCTCGGTTAACAAAGAAATGTGTCAGTGAACACAAGTTCGGTTGATGGGGAACCTAGGATTGACTAGCTAGTCTATGCTCTACTCCTTGCCCAAGGACTCAAGTGTACTCCTAACACTTGTGGTTGATCTATAGAAACCTTCTACATTCAAGGGACCCCTGACCTACCTAACCTTGCCACCAAGTTCAATCAACTCACTCATCAACACTCCATACTTTGCATTCTAGTTATTAGCCTTATCTAGGCTTAATAAGGGCTTCTTGTCATATGCTACTTTCCCAAACTCCAATAGTGGATTTGATAGGTGCCAAGGTGTTTTCAAAGCATTAGAAACCTACTCAATTCATTAGTTTGATTGGGTCTTCATTGGATTGAGTACTTGCTTTGGGAAACAAGGCTCTAAGGAGGAGGCCTAATTAGCCCTCCCTTCGGTTTCTTAAGGAATTTGAGACCCTTTGTACCAAATTTCATACACCCTATCCTAAAGGAATTTTTCTGAAAATGACCCACTCTAATGGATGTATGGGGTCTCAGGTGCCCATTCAATCGTAGAGTGCCATTCCCTATTTATGAGGGTTTTAAGGGTTTTGTGGCTTTTCCCTACTCCTAGCTTCACCATGGAATTAATACAACTTTTCAGACCCTCTCCTTATCAAGTTCAAGTCTTCTAATATCACCCTTGATTTTCACCAAAGGGAAAGTCTTGGAAATCTCCCTATCACCTGCTAAAGTGCTTTGACTGCTGTTGCAACCTAGCAGAATGGCTCCAATTCGCCTAGGGCTTTGTCAAACTTGTGTTTGCACTAGCTTTCTAGGGCCCTACTTGCATAGTATACAAGGTTATCATCTAAGTTCTTAGACTCCAAAATCCCATGGCTTTCCCATGGTGGAATCAAGAGCTTCAGGCCCTATTCCATCAGTGCCACCAAAATAGACAGTGGATTGTGGAACTTGCTAAACCAAAGAAAACAATCAAAATCACTCAAAAGCTAATCTATTTATAGGTAAATGAATTGAAACAACTACAAAAATGGCTGCACAAATAATGGATGTTAACAATACACACTAAAATCAATGCTTCAAGCCATGAAAGTCACTATCAAACACTGTTTCAGTATATTTTCTCTCCTGTGCCCATACACCTGCCGTAGATACTATCTTCCAACCTCAGGATTAGGTTTAGTTAGGCCTTATATATCCTTTCTTTCAAGTGTGTTCATTGCTTTTAGGGCTTATATCCACTTAGCATAATCAGTCTTTACAAAAAGGGAAAGTTGCTTAGCAACTTTTAAAAGTTGCTACCAACTTTTGAGCAACTTTTAGTTGCTTGAGTAGCTTTTGCTTACTCATTCAAAAGACCATTCCTAAAGCACACTTTTTCTCATTAAGTAACCAAAAACTAACTTAAGATTACTAACCTCAAATCCAAGCACTCCAAGTTGATAAAATTCCTTAGATCAGTGTGCTGCATAAACAAACTAGAAAGACTAGAGACTTCTAGGACTTAGACATTGCCTAGACTCAACAAAAACAAATAAGCCAAACTCCTTGTTGACCCTTATTTAATTACATGCTTCAAACCAAGGTAAGACACACAAAAATATGAAGGTGAGGGCCCTCATAGAGGTGCTCCTGGACCATACTCCCCCTCAGCACAAACTAAGGCACCTTGGGGTCTAGGAGAGCTAGATCAACACCAAACCTTTTGATCTGTCCTTCCTCTATCTAGGTGGCTTCAGATTTGGGTTGTCCTTTCCAATTGATTAGATGCTCCATGTAGACTTGATGTCTGGTGGTCTTCTTCACCCTGGATTCTAGGATCTTCTCTGCTTGGGCTGGTTCCTTTTTAGGCATGACATTGGTATCCACATCTTGTAGGACCTTTGGTCGAGCTATACCTTGCTGACTAAGATCACCCTTGAATTTGATCAGGTCTACAACATTGAACACCGGTGAGATGGCTAAATCTGAAGGTAAGTCCACCTTGTAGGCATTCTCTCCATATTTGGCTAAAATCTTGCATGGACCTACTCTCCTCATCTATAGCTTAGTAGGCAAGCCCTTCTACATCCATGCTTTGTTAAGATGGACCATGACATAGTCCCCAATCTAAAACTTTACTTCTTTCCTCTTTTCATCCACTTTAGCCTTGAGTCTTTGGGTAGACTCCAAGATAGTTTTCTTCACTTCCTCTTGAACCTCCTTGATGGTTTGAGTAAAATCTTCAGCTTGTCCACTCTTCAACTCCATGGAACCTAAGTCTCTCAACTCACACACTCCTCTAGGGAATCTTCCATACACTATCTCAAAATGACTTCTTCCTATGGTCCTATTTACACTATCATTATATGCATATTCAGCCTAAGATATCACAAGATCCCAAGTCTACCCATACTCCTTTGTCAAACACCTTAGTAAGTTACCAAGCACCCTATTGATGACCTCAGTTTGACCATCAGTTTGAGGATGGTATGCTGAACTGAAAGAGAGATTAGTTCCCAGCTTTCTCCATAAGGTTTTCCAAAAATGACCCATGAACTTGCTATCCCTGTCTGACACAATGCTCAAAGGAAGTCCATGGATTCTAACTATCTCTTTAAAGAAGAGATGAGCTACATAAATTGCATCATGAGTAGTTCTACATAGAATGAAATGACTCATCTTAGAGAACTTTTCAACAACAACATAGATGCTATCCATACCTGATTTGGTTTTAGGGAGTCCAACCACAAAGTCCATACTTACACACTCCCAAGGCCTATTTGGAACTAGTAGAGGTTGATAGAGTCCTACATTGCTTGAGCCTCCTTTAGCTCTTTGACATACTCCACATTGCTCAACATACCTTCTGACATCCCTTTCTAGCTTAGGCCAAAAGTAGTATCTCTGTACTAACTCCAATGTCTTGTTTATGCCAAAATGACCACTTAGGCTACCATTATGCTTCTCTTGGATCAGATTTGGAAACATTGACCTTCTATTCTTCTGAGATCTCTTCACATTCAAAATGACTCTCCATGCCTTCAATCCACTACATCACAAGCTCAGTATCCATCCTACCAGTCAGTAATGTGATGCAGGGGCATCCCTGATGCAAGTCAAAGACCATGTGATTGAAGGAAGTTACCATGAAGCTAAGGAGTCATCCAATCCTATTGGAACAAGCACCTGATTTCTTAAGACTTTCATCATGTTACTTTGGAGCCTTGTGATGGACATTTAAGGCTTGGTAGATTAAAGGTTTTAAGATCTTTTATGATGTTTCAATTTGCATAGTATTTAAGTTCTTTTGTTTTAAATAATGGTTAAAGGATTGATTAAAATCTCCTTATAACCCATCCACATGTATGGACTAAGACCCCTTGGTATTGTTATAAGCCTTGGGCATATTTTGAGTCCTTGGATGAAATGAGCATAGTAAGTGTCTATTAGGTGTTCTTAGGTGTTTTTAGGAGCTTGAATATTAATAAGGTCTTTTAATTATCCTAAACAACCTTTTAGTCTTTCTCGGCACAAATTTGTAGAATTGTAATGCAACTTTAAAAGTTGCTAAGCAAATTATTGCTATTTGTGGGATAAACTATTCTAACCATCTAAAATGGTTAAGCAACTATCTGCAGAGCCTTTTTAGGCTTCCAATGGTCGAAGGAATAGGAGAGAAGACTGGGAGAATCATTTTGCTTTCAAAATTAATAAAATAACCCTGTTTTAGAGCATTTCCTGTGTAAAAACAAACTCTGTACGGCTGTATGGATGATGGTTGGATGATCCAATTGGTCTGGAAGTTGTAACAGTGACATTTGATGCCTTGAGAGTTGGTTTGGTGGATTCAATTTGTTTTATATCAAAGTTATTGTGTTTTTTCTGAACCTTGTCTGCAAAACCCTTGTTTTCAGGGTTTGACTACTTTTATGGCCATAACTTGAGTCTTGACCATTGAAAACTCTTCATTCTCAGCAAGATGAAAGTTAGAAATGTATGTTTTCATATTCTACATGCCCTGGAGTAGGAGGTTAATGTTATGAGTTTTCGGAGCAAGCCCTAGATCAAAAACTTCCATGTTTTTGATTAGGATTTTGATAGATTGTATAAAATTAGAAGATTGTATTGGTGAAAGGGCTTAAGAATTTGTTGATTTTGGATTCATAGAGCAAGGAGAACACTCCAAAACTTTGACCTTGGTTTCTTACACCCATTTTCAATGTTTTGTTAAGGAACCCACACCTAAAGGCATGCATTAGGTCTGCGGACTCAATGAAGACATTGATATGCTGGAGTGGAGTCAAGGTCGAAGAGTTGGAGGTCTGATAGAACATTAAAAAGGGTACTTAGAAACCTAGCAATCTCATAGGGTCCTTTGAAAGATTTGAATGATATTGCAACAGAGCAGGTTTGGGAGACCTAGTTGAGTTCCTAGGTGCATTGAGGATTTCTAAGTCCCAAGCATTGGGGTGATTAACCAATGGTTGAAATTGTTTGTTTTAATAAAGTTAAAGATGTTCATGACCTCTGATTGGTCTATCAAGGCATAAAACAGTGAGAGTTTTGTTTGGTGGAAAAATAGGGAATTTGTCCCTAAAAGGGCAATTTGAATCAAGTTTGATTGTGTCTCAGAGTTGTTGAGAGTACATTGAAACCTTCTAATTCCTTTCTTTACAGAGTTTACATATTAAACTATACAAATTAGAGCCTAGTTGGATTGGTTGAGTCATTGATCAACTTAGAAGTGGGTTGGGTATTGATCCATGTTTCTTTGTTGTACACTCTGCATCATAATGGGACACCTTCAAGTGCATTGCCTGTGCTAGCCTTTAGAGCTTTGAGAAACTGCTCATCTTGTGTTGGAGGATCACATGTTGGTACATCATCATCAAGAGTCTTCTCTTTCTCCTTAGCATCCTACTCCATTTTCACATTCACCTTATTTTATTTTTCTTGGACATCATCCAAGAGTTGTTCCATTTGCATCAATCTTTCCTGCAGGAGTATATTAGCTTCCTCCTGATCTTCTACCTTCTTAGCAAGCTCTGCATTGGTCACCATTTTTTACTTTTGAGATGATCCAACTGATTCTTCTTATGGTTGAAACATCCACCCTTCACTTCCAAAGCCTTAAGAGGCTTAGATACCAATCTGATGGGACAGGCTAGGATAGACTAGCTAGTCTATGCTTTGCTGCTTGCCCAAGGACTCAAGTGTACTCCTGACACATGTGGTTGATCTATAGGATCCTTCTAAATTCAAGGGACCCCTGACCTTCCTAACCTTCCCACCAAGTTCAATCAACTCACTCATCAACACTCCATACTTTGCATTCTAGCTATTAGCCTTATCTAGGCTTAATAAGGGCTTCTTGTCATATGCTGCTTTCCCACACTCCAACAATGGATACAACTCCAATGCATACAACTCCAAGTCATAAGATAAATACTTCTTCTTTTCCTCATTGAGTTTCTCACTGAAGAATGCCACAGGCCTTCCTTCCTGACTCAATACACCACCTACTACTACACCACTTGCATCACATTCAATGGTGAACAACTTATCAAAAGTTGGCAAGAGTAAGATAGGTTTTGTGGCTACATCTTGTTTCAAGGTTTGAAATGCTTTCTGAGCTGCCTCAGTCCACTTGAACTTAGTTTTCAGTCCTCCTTTGATGGTGTCTAATACTGGTGCACATATCCCACTGAAGTTCCTCACTAACTTCCTATAAAATTGTGCCAAGCCATGAAAACTTCTAACTTCAATCCCTATTTTAGGAGCAGGCCAATTCAAGATTGCCTCTACCTTGCTTGGGTACATTTTTAGAGTACCCTTGGACACTATAAAGCCCAAATAAACTAGCTCTTGCTGCATGAACTCACACTTTTCTAGATTGATGGCTAACTGCTCTTCATCTAGCTTCTTCATAACCAACCTTAAGTGCTGAAGGTGTTCTACTTTTGTCTTTCTATAGATGAGTATATCATCTAGATACACCACCACAAATATGCCTGTGAAGTCCTTCAAGACCTCATTCATTAACCTCATGAAGGTGCTTAGGGCATTGGTAAGCCCAAATGGCATCACAAGCCATTCATACAAACCAACAGTGGTTTTAAAAGAGGTCTTCCACTCATCACCCTCTTTAACTCTGATTTGGTGATAACCACTCTTCAAATCCAACTTTGTAAAATTCATAGCACCTCCTAAGCAATCCATCAGATCTTCTATTCTTGGAATTGGGAACCTGTACCTGATAGTGATCTTGTTAATAGCCCTTGAATATGTGCAAAGTCTCCATTTTCCATGTTTCTTAGATGCTAAGACCACTGGTACTACACATGGACTAATACTCTTCTTGATCAGCCCTTGATCCAATATCTCTTGTACTTGCCTTGCCACTTCCTTGTTCTAATCTAGGGTAAGCTTATATGCTACTTTATTAGGCAAGGATGCACCAGGTACACAGTCAATTTGATGACTTATGGCTCTTCTTGGAGGTAAAGTGGCAAGGGTTCCATCACTTACAATATCTCTGAATTCTTCCAACATTTGTTGCATTTCCAATGGTAAATCTACCTGCAACTTCTTGTCTTCCTCCTTTGGCTTCGCCATAATAGCACACCCTATGGTCTCGTCATCTTGTAGTGAATGTAGAAACTCCTTACCACTACTAAGAAACACACTAGGTTTCTTAGAACTCTCTTCATTCTCTATTATGGACTAAATTTTGAAAGTCATTGCATCTTTCTTAAAAGAAATGGAGTTCTCCTCTCCATCATAGATCATCTTCCTATCAAATTGCCAGGGTCTTCTCAATAGAAGATGGCATGCATCCATGGGTAAGACATCACAAAGAATTATGTCTTTATAGCCTCCAATGGAAAACTCTACCCATGTTTGCTCATTAACTAGCACACTTTGTTCCTGGTTCAACCAAGTTACCTTGTAGGGGTTTGCATGTGGAATCTTTGTGAGTTTCAACTTATTTGATGCTTCCTTTGCTATGATGTTATCAGTAGACCCTGAATCTACTATAACCTTGCATACTTTGCCTTTTATCTTACATTTGATTCTAAAAAGAACCCTTCTTTGCTTGGGTTCACCTTGATTAGGCTACTTGATAAGTACCCTTCTGAACATAAGATTCTCCCCCATTTCTGATTCCAATTTGCTAACCTCATTAGTGCATGAGTTGTTTTTTTCCTCTTGGGTATAGGCTACCCTCTTCTCATTCTATGAGGTTGATGGTTTCTCAGGACACCTATAGGTAGGGTGTTCAAGCTGTCCACACTGATAGCACTTCATGGTGGCAAAGTAGGAGCTGCTCCTTCTTGTCCCTCTTCCTCCACTTCCTTGAGAACCTCTTCCTCTACCATAAGATCCTCTTGTACTAATTTCCAAACTTTTTTCCAAAAGTCTTCTCTCACCTTGGTTTCTTGATTCACCACCTCTACTAGAACCTCCTCTTTGACCCCCTCTAGAGTCTCTACCTCTTACCCTATTCTTAGAAATAGGTTCTATCTTTCTCCTCTATTTTTCTTCAAGCTTTTGTGCCATATGCTGACATCCAAGTATGGTGGTAGGAGTGAACAAACTCATCTCTTTTGCTATGCTCCATTTCAAGCCACTGAGGTAACTTGCCACTTTAATTCTCTCATCCTCTTGGACTCTAGATCTCAAGCTCAATTTGTGGAACTCTTCAGTATAAATAGCTACATCCATCTCCTTCTGTCTAACTGTCAACCTTTTCTTATGCTATTGTATTTCACAATCAACTGGTAGGTATGCTTCCTTGACTTTTTTGACCATAGTTTTCCAATTAGAGATTCGATTCTTTCCCTCTTTCTCCCTTTCACCTTGCAAGTAGTTCCACCAGGTTAATGCTTGTCCACTCAACCTAGATTTGGAAATGTTGACCTTCTATTCTTTTGAGATCTCTTCACATTCAAAGTGATTCTCCATGCCTTCAATCCACTGCATCACAAGCTTAGTATCCATCCTACCAGTCAGTAATGGGACACCTTCAAGTGCATTGCCTGTGATAGCCTTTAGAGCTTTGAGAAAATGCTCATCTTGTGTTGGAGGATCACATGTTGGTACATCATCATCAAGAGTCTTCTCTTTCTCCTTAGCATCCTACTCCTCCATTTTCACATTCACCTTATTTTCTTTTTCTTGGACATCATCCAAGAGTTGTTCCATTTGCATCAATCTTTCCTGTAGGAGTCTATTAGCTTCCTCCTGATCTTCTACCTTCTTAGAAAGATCTAAATTGGTCACCATTTTCTACTTTTGAGATGATCCAACTGATTCTTCTTGTGGTTGAAACATCCACCCTTCACTTCCAAAGCCTTAAGAGGCTTAGATACCAATCTGATGGGACAGGCTAGGATAGACTAGCTAGTATATGCTTTGCTGCTTGCCCAAGGACTCAAGTGTACTCCTGACACATGTGGTTGATCTATAGGAGCCTTCTACATTCAAGGGACTACTGACCTTCCTAACCTTCCCACCAAGTTCAATCAACTCACTCATCAACACTCCATACTTTTCATTCTAGCTATTAGCCTTATCTAGGCTTAATAAGGGCTTCTTGTCATATGCTACTTTCCCACGCTCCAAAAATGGATTTGATAGGTTCTAAGGTGTTTTCAAAGCATTATACACCTGCTCAATTCATTAGTTTGATTGGGTCTTCATTGGATTGAGTACTTGCTTTGGGAAATAGGGCTACAAGGAGGAGGCCTAATTAGCCCTCCCTCTGGTTTGTTAAGGAATTTGAGACCCTTTCTACCAATTTTCATACACCCTGTCCTAAAGGAATTTGTCATAAAATGACCCACTCTAATGGATTTATGGGGTCTCAAGTGCCCATTCGATCGTACAGTGTCATTCCCTATTTATGAGGGTTTTAAGGGTTTTGTGGCTTTTCCTTGCTCCTAGCTTCACCGTGGCATTTCTAAAACTTTTCAAACCCTCTCCTTATTAAGGTCAAGTCTTCTAATATCACCCTTGATTTTCACCAAAGGGAAAGTCTTGGAAATCTTCCTGTCACCTGCTGGAGTGCTTTGACTGCTACTGCAACCTAGTTGAATGGCTCCAATTCAGCTAGGGCTTTGTCAAACTTGTGTTTACACTAGCTTGCTAGGGCCCTACTTGCATATTATATAGGGTTATGGTTTGATTTCTTAGACTCCAAAATCCCATGGATTTCCCATGGTGGAATCAAGAGCTTCAGGCCCTATTCCATCAGTGCCACCAAAATAGATAGTGGACTGTGGAACTTGCTAAACCAAAGAAAAAAATCAAACACACTCAAAACCTAATCTATTTATAGGTAAATGAATTGAAACAAACACAAAAATGGCTACACAAATAATGGATGTGAACAATACACACTAAAATCAATGCTTCAAGCCATGAAAGTCACTTTCAAACACTGTTTCATTATATTTTTTCTCCTATGCCCGTACAGCTGTCGTACATACTATCTTCCAACCTCAGGATTAGGGTTAGTCAGGACTTACATATCCTTTCTTTCAAGTGTGTGCATTGGTTTTAGGGCTTATATCCACTTAGCATAATCAGTCTTTACAAAAAGGGAAAGTTGCTTAGCAACTTTTAAAAGTTGCTACCAACTTTTGAGCAACTTTTAGTTGCTTGAGTAGCTTTTGCTTACTCACTCAAAAAAACATTCCTAAAGCACACTTGTGATCATTAAATAAGAAAAAACTAACTTAAGATTACTAACCTCAATTCCAAGCACTCCAAGTTGATAACATTCCTTGGATCAGTGTGCTGCACAAACAAACTAGAAAGACTAGAGACTTCTAGGACTTAGACATTGCCTAGACTCAACAAAAACAAATGAGCCAAACTCCTTGTTGACCCTTATTTAATTACATGCTTCAAACCAAGGTAATTAACACCAAAATATGAAGGTGAGGGCACTCATAGAGGTTCTCCTACACCATCAATTAATACTGTGGTCAGTATACACTATGCACCATCCGTGTATATTGAAATGCTTCATTAACTGACAACACTGCTTTGTGTATTTCAGCTCTATTCTTCATCATAGATGAATGCAACATACTTAAGTCAATATAATAAGTTCATAGACTTATAAATAAGTTACCCAATGTATTCCTTATCCTCATCTGTCATATACATCTTTCTCATGTAGGTTTTTCTGTTCTTCATCTCTTTCACTCCTTTTTCAGATTTGTTGGTATAGTAACTTACAAAATAAGTATTGTCAAGCTAGTTGACATCAATGAAAACATAATACTGATTTAATCATCTTGTAAATCTAATCAAAAGCTCCTTGATAACTCCTCAACGATCATCATATCACAGATTCTTCAATCAGGTTCTAAATCAATTGTAGTTCATCAATCTCTCCTTTGACATTGATGGAAACTCAAATAATATGAAATGTACCATACACATACCAAACATGTTTTCTACAACTTGTGAAAATTTTTTGTACAAGCTCTCCCTTAGCTTAATTAGTTTAATCACTATGTTACTTCACCAGCATTAGAAATCTCCTATTCTTTGTAACTATTCTTCAATGTTTTGCTCTGTTTTGTCTCTCCCTTAGATAGATATCTCATATCGATATTAGGTAATGGGAAATCATCTCTTAAGGATGCCTTATTTAAATTTCTAAAATCAGTACACATTCTTATCTTATTTTCTCCTTTTGACATGACACAATGTTTGAAATCCAATCTAAGTAATCAATAGAATGGATAAATCCAGAATCCAATAATTTTTTAATTTCACCTTTGACTAATAAAGAAATTCATGTATTCATCTTTCAAATTTTCTATTTCACAGGTTTCATATTTGGTTTTAAAATGATGTTATGAGTAACAATCTTAAAATCTATACCTGACATATCTGAATATGTCCAAGCAAAGATGTCTTTAAATTCAATCAAAAGGTAAACCAACTGATCATGTTCATCCTGATTCAAACATTTCCCAATTTTTATCATCCTTTCAGAGCTATGTTTGTCCATTTGAATATCAATAGTTGCAGTTATTAACA
Organism: Chamaecyparis obtusa; assembly: GCA_027943335.1. Taxonomy (NCBI): domain Eukaryota; kingdom Viridiplantae; phylum Streptophyta; class Pinopsida; order Cupressales; family Cupressaceae; genus Chamaecyparis; species Chamaecyparis obtusa. The sequence goes on from BSBK01011428.1 coordinate 143,500, forward strand.
AATCACTTCTTATCACAAGATCCATCGGTAAAGGGGGAGTATCTTGTTCATCATGTTCTCCAAAATAAGCATTTGTATTTAAACAATAAGGTTTTCCTCATTTGTGATAAAAATTAGGTAAATCTTCATAAACCCCTAAAAATTCCATTAAGGCTTCATCTTTAGGAAAAATATCGAAAGAAGGTTCTTGATTAAGGTCAATAAGAAATGGGTTAACCAACTTCAACTGTCCACTGCAAATATGATTAACATTAAGAGGAAAATCTTATGGTTGTCTAAGGCTTGAATCCTAATCCATATGTATGATCATAAAATTTATTATCTAAAGGTACTTGTATACCTAGTTCATATTCACCACATCCTTTCCCATTAAATCTTGATTTCTTAAGAAAATGATAACCAGGACCATATTGATTGGTCATATCAGGAGTCCAAGGAGAGGCATATGTCACAACTCAGTCATATTGATATTAAGTAATGAGAAATCATCAGATCAGGAACTACATTGCCTACACCCAAGGAGCCAATAATAACCAAAGTTGTTGATGCCAACGACATACCCGTGAACTAGCCTCCTGATGTTCCACCTATTGTTCAAACAACACCAGTGCCTAAAAATCCTCCTTATCTACAAAGATTGTCTTAGGTAGTTCCTCCAAAAGATAATCCTATAGCAATTGATTTGATTGATCATCTTAAACAAATGATAGTGCAAATTCCCTTGCTGGATGCCCTTAAAGAAATTCTAGTCTATACTAAAGCAATTAAAGAGGCATGTATCAAACAGTCTGGAAGAAAGAAGAAAGACCTTGATACTGTCCATGTCTTAGGCCAGCTCTCTGATCTCATGCTAAGAAAAGTGGTAATGCCTAAGTATTTTGACCCAGGAAGTCCAGTGGTTACCATTTACATTAATGGTACCCAAATTTAGAATGTCCTATTTGACTTGGGAGCATCAATCAATGTTATGACTAGGTAAATTCTTCTAAAACTGAGTATCATTGGTTTGTGGGACACACCTACCATATTGCAATTAGTTGATAACTCCATAGTCAAACCAGATGGTATGGTCGAGGATATTGTTGTTACCTTGGATTCCTTAGATTACCATTCAAATTTCATAGTCCTATCACCCAAAGCCACATTTAGGAGAATATCCATTAATCTTAGGATGGCCTTGGTTTGCCATAGTCAATGCTTGCATTGCCTACTACTTAGGAAAGATGACCATCTTAGATGGAATAAATACTAAGAAGTTAACTCTGCATTCTCCTGCAAAACCCCAAGGTGAACTTGATCAGGTTGTCTGGCCCAACTTAGGTGATGCTGCCCTTGAAGCAAATTCTATGAAAAAAATTATGGTCATTGAGAGAAATCCATTCATGGTATCACAAGAAGAAGATGATATATTAGCAACAATCCTTACCAATCAATATGGTTCTAAGGAATCAACTTGTGATGATCCTAATTATTCCCTTCAAACAATAATGCCCAAACAAACCACATCTCAGCTTCTTGCAGCACCTAATTATCTCCACACCTTACTACCCCATGAGACAAAGTCTCCATCCATAGCAGAGGTCCAGATGCTAGAAAAATTTAAAAGAGTTGAAATTACTTCAGGAATGGAGTTGAATGTTAACAAAAACCTCACTAAATCTCATATGTCTAGTCTTCTCAAGCTCTTACAAGAAAGTCAGTAGGCCTTTGCATGGGACTATACTGATATGAAAGGACTAGATCCTAAACTATGTACTCACAAAATCTATATAAGCCCTGAGTACAAGCCAATGAGACAAGCCTAAAGGATAATTAATCCCACTTTGAGAGACATAGTAAAAACTGAGTTAAAAAAGCTTCTTAGTGTAGGATTCATTTATCCTATCTCTAACAGTTAGTGGGTCTCTCCTCTTGTAATTGTTCCAAAGAAGGGGGGAAAGTGGAGAGTCTGTGTGGACTATAGGGAGCTCAATAAGGCCACTAAAAATGATCACTTTCCACTACCCTTTATTGAACAAGTGCTTGATAATCTAGCTGGTAAAAAGTATTTTTCATTCCTAGATGGCTTTAGTGGGTATAATCAGATAGAAATATCACCAGAAGACCAGGATAAGACAACGTTTACCTATCCTTGGAGAACATTTTCTTATTTAGTCCTACCAGTTGGGTTGTGCAATGCACCTACTACTTTTCAGAGAGTAGTGCTGGGTATTTTCTCTGACATTACTACTGACTATGTTGAAATTTATATGGATGAATTCACCACTCATGGAACCACATTTGAAGAAGCACAAGCTAACTTGGAGAATGTCCTTAATCAATTTCAAGATTACAACCTCTCTCTTAACAGTGAAAAGTGTTACATGATGATGGAGGAGGGAGTTATCCTGGGGCACTACCTCTCATCATTTGGAATCTAGGTTGACTTTGCAAAAATTGTAGTTATCACTACACTTCTGACACCGGTGAAGAAGAAGGATGTCAGGATTTTCCTTGGCCATGCTAGTTACTATAGGAGATTTATAAAAGATTTTAGCCAACTTGCAACACCATTATACAACTTGTTGAAGAAAGAAGCTGAATTCGAATGGACAGAAGAATGTGAAGCATCATTCCAGAAATTAAAACATGTTCTAACCACAACACCTATTCTTAGAGGGCCTCATTGGAAGCTTCCATTCCACATCCACAAAGATGCATCTAACTATGCCATTGGAGTAGTCCTTGGATAGAAGTAAGGTATTATTGAACATGTAATTTACTATGTCAGTAAAAATTTTCAAGGAGCAAAATTAAATTATACTCTGACTAAAAAAAGAGTTGTTAGTAGTTGTCTATGAATTAAACAAATTTAGGCACTACATCACAAGTTATGAAGTATTTGTTTATACTAATCATTCATTCAGCTATCAAGTACTTAGTGAATAAACCTACCATTAGTGGTAGATTAGCACACTGGTTACTCCTCATGCAGGAATTTGATGTAAAGATCATAGATAAACTAGGAAAGGCTAATGTAGTCGTCGATTTCTTGTCAAGATTGCAAGTACCAGATGACCCTATAGTAATTGATGATAGCTTTCCTAATGAGCACTTATTTTCTATTAATTCTTTTAATCCATGGAATACAAACTTAGCCAACTACCTTGTTACAAGCAGAACGGTGCCTCACTTCTATCCTAAACATCGTCTTCTATTGGTTGAGAAGAGTTTTAACTTTTCTTGGATATCAGGCTACATATTTTATACAAGACCTAACCAGGTCACAAGGTGATGTGTTCACAAGGATGGAACTTATGAAATTATCTAGGCATGTCATGATGAACCATGCGGTGGACATTTTTCAGCAAAGCGGACAACCTATAAAATTTTGACAACTGAGTACTATTGGCCTACTTTGCATAAAGATGCAACAAAACATACCTGACACTGTGATAGGTGCTAGCATATGGGTCAGCCCACAAAGTCTGATGAAATGCCCCTATAGCTTCAGGTAGTTGTCATGCCCTTTGACAAGTGGGGAATTGACTTCGTTGGACCCACTGAACCCTCTTCTCATGGGAAGTCATACATCTTAGTATGTACTGACTATGCCACAAAATGGGTTGAAGCCAAAGCTATGAGACATGCCAAAGACCACAAAGTTGCTGAGTTTCTTTATGAATGCATATTCACCAAATTTGGAGTACCAAGGTAAATTGTCATAAATCAGGGAGCATAGTTCACCTCTAGTCTTATCACAGAGTTGATGCAGGAGTACATGGTGTGTCATGGGAAATCTTCCCCCTATCATCCTGAAGCCAATGGTCAGGCTGAAATAAAAAACAAGGAGATATAATCTATTCTCACAAAAATAGTGGCTTTGGAAAAAAAGGACTAGGCTACACACCTTCCTGAAGCCATTTGGGCCTATCGCACAACATGGAAAACCACCACAAGATTTACTCCTTTTGAGTTGGTGTATGGAAAATCAGCCTCTATGCCGATCAAGTTCCAGCATAAAACACTTCGTACTACCTTGGCTTTGGACATTGATCTTACTAAAGCAAAAGAGGACATATTACTCCAACTAAATGGATTGGATGAATATAGGAAGTCTACTCTCCACAATATGGATTTGATACAATAGTAAAGGAAGAAATGGCATGATAAGTTCATCCATGATAAGAAATTTTCTATGGGTGATTGGGCTCTATTGTATGATTCAAGATACTAGCACACACCTAAGAAATTTCAAACCAGATGGCTTGGGCCTTATGAGATAATATCAATATTTGATAATGGAGTCATCCAACTTTCCACCATTGATCCTGTCAGATTTAAGTTACTTGTCAATGAGCATCACCTAATACTTTACAACAAACTAGTTAGTCATGATGAGTTATTGAAGCAATTCCAAGGCGCAGCTGAAGAAGGCAATCTTGTAGCTGAAGAATCTAGGTCTTCTACCCAGCCTTCTACTGATTCTTGATTCCATTCAAGAGAACCATATTAACCATTTCACATTTCATGAAATGCTTTCTCCATAATAATTTTCATCTCACCTTCTCTTTCTTCCACCCACTCACCCCATCCTATCACTTCATTTATGCAAGTGTAGTTTTTCGGGCAACTCTTCCTGCAGCGCTTCCAGGTTCGTGCCACATATACTCGTACATATATTATTTTTATTCATTAATTCTTAGGATTTTGTGTCTTTTTAATTTTATACTCTTGCATAACCTAGCTTGGTGGGACCCATGCCATTACTTAGTTTAGGGGGGAAACTATTTTGTTTTCAAAATTTTCAAATTAGCATGTAACATTAAAGTTCTTGTCTTTGAGAGATGTCTATGACATGATTTGCTGATCTATCTTTTTATGATTGCATCATCACATTTGAAGTGAATTAAAGATATTAAAGGTTAATCTTAATTTCTAATGATATGCCACTACATGTTCAGGGTGGAAGCCTTGGCACGCGCGAGCTATTATGAGATGTTATGCAAAATTAATATCATTAGATTTCGTGCAAAAATCTTTAATCCTATGAAGCAAGTTGTAGTTTATACACCATCTTTTCTTCTGCAATATCTTGTTCTATAATGCATTGAGGTATGTGACTTGCCATTGTCGAATTCTATGGGAATTGTAGTTCTACAAATTCAAAATTGTTTGAGAGTAGCAATGGGAGGTGACCTTCAATGGCATGAGCTAGTGGATCATAGGGTTTTGTTAAATGATGCGTCTACTTGTGATATGTTTAGAAGAAAAGGATGGCCATATTATTTCTTAAGCCTTAAATGGTTTGTGTTATACACTAATTTTGCACCCTTGTTTCAAGCTCTCTTGGTCTTGATAACTTAGTATAACATGGGAATCATCTCCAGGTTGTCGGACCTATGCTAACTGAGATGAGACCTCCAGGTTCTAGGCTTCTTCCTCTTGGATAATCACCATAATTTTATTCTTGACATGAAAGTAAATCTTGAGGGGAACAGGGATAGAAGGAATGCTTGAAAGGGAAAAGACTGAAAGTAAACTACCTACTAGGTGATACACCGAAATGATGGTATGAATTTTAGTATGGAGGATGAAATTGGTGCATAAACTTAGGTCTAGGAGATCACAACTCACTAAATAGGCTTGCATCAATATTTTGTAGAAGGGTCTGTAATAGAAAGAGGCTATTTAGGGAAAGAGAATTTCAAAAACAATAGCATTCCTAAGAATTTAGAGACAATCTATGACCTACAAACAAACATTCACCTTTGCCACTAGGTATAGGAATGAGATAGATTGTTAGGGGGTTGAATTATACCCACAAGATCATTCAAATCAAATCACCCACAAGAATACACAAGAATTACAGAAAGAAAGAGGGATTAGGAACCCTAAGATATCACTGAAAACATGCTTATACTAAACTCAATAAGAGAAAATTTAGACAAGAAGATATAGGGAAAAAAAAGAATGTCACAAAGTACCTTTGTAATATCTGAAGTTCCAAAGAAAGTTACAAACTATAGAAAGTCAGAGGGTAGAAAAAATGCGATGGATAACTCCTCAAAGATAAAATTCTCTTTTACAATTGCGAACCCTTTTTCTTCAAAAGCTCCAAAAAAAAATATATAGATCTCCTTTAGCATGCAGGTAGGAGTCAAAACCTAATTAGGGCTACAAATTTTCAAATAAAAATAAAACCCTAATTCTATCAAGTCTGATCATAAATACCCATGAAAATATCTTGATCGGTTAGATATTAGTCTTGCATGTCCATCTCTATACTGAATCAACCTGCAGGCAAGCCACCTTGATCTATCTACCTCTCTACAACTCGAACTAGCCATAACTATTGAAATCTGGTACTCTAGATATTTGAATTTAAAAAAAATGATTAAACGGTCAGAGGTGGCACCAACTTTTCTTCATCTACGACTGGTATTCAAAGTTTAATCTATCTTTAAAACATAGCTGTCAGATCTTCATTTTACCTGGGCACCACTTATATTCTTAACTCTAACTTTGCATTTAACTTTGGGTTATCCTTTTCCTTCAGTCGCTAAGTCACACAACCTTTTATTTAACCCTGGCTTGATCCAGCAATCACAAGACAAGTGTTGATCCTTGCTCGATCTAATGGTGGTCGCTGAGTCTCTAAATACCTTTGGCATATTCCTTCCTATTAAGAGATCATGCGACTAAACTTATAAACTTGGGCCCATCCTGCCACTTGTCATGATAACTTTGCTCAACTATAGACACCTCAGATTACCTAGCATTGGACCCACTTAGCTTTCCTCATGGCCTGATTCTTAATTGACAACTGTCGCATAATCGCATGGCCTCAAAATATTCTTTAAGATCATGCACCAGTTGTAGATATTTATTCTACTGACACCCCCTATAGATCCTCTGACAATGGTCCTACTAACAGATCCCAGTCACCATCTAGCCGACCAATGAAAAATGAGTACATCATAGCACAAGGACCCAACTGACAGACCTCTGGAAATAAAGTAAAATCAATGGCTAGCACATGATCGCAAGGTTTCAAAAGATTCCATGTGAACATGCGACAACCATTAGATCTTACTTCAAATAGCACACTTGGCCTACTCTGACATAGCTCCACATCATAGGCTCTTGACCAATCAGGATCAAACATCTTAGACCACGTGGCAGTGGACCACTGACAAAGAAGATGCTGCATTGGAATGAAGATCGATGGTCAGCACATGATCACAAGGCACAAGAATATTCCATGCAATCAAGTGCCAACCGTAGATCTTGCCTTTAAACTTTAACCACAGAGCTGAGACCACTAAACAAACTAGAGATTACATGACTGAATAAAAGGTAACTGCCTGCTAGGTTGCCAGATGTTTAAGACTTAACCACCAAAAATAGGAGAACTTGCGAACAATGTAGTCACTTAGTCATAGAAAGAAAAGATAACCATAGGTAACATTAAGTGATTTCCCAACTGAAGAGACCATTGCCAAGTCACAGAATGAAAAGAGAATATTCCATCTGATTGGGAGATCTCACAAACAAAGGGTAGTTGTGGAATCAGGGATCTAAAAAGCATATTTTGCAGGGTCTTAGAGATCTAATGACTAGGCTTAGATTATGAAGCACACATGGGAAAAGGGATCACTTAAGTGGCTGAAAAGGTAACCATGAAATAGAAAGGTCATAGGGTTTTTGGCCAATGACTACTTTTTTCCAATTTAAACTTGTAGACCAGGGAGTTAAACAATTGTAGGGACTAGAGGAAAAGACACAAGGCCATGAAATTTTCAGAGGTGCTCGATAGGGTTAAAATGTAGACCCTAGAATAGAAACCAGCCTATCCAAATTTGTATGGAATAGGAAAAAATTGGGTAACATTTTGGCAATTTCTGCTGGATGTTAGCCTGCTAGACATTGAAAACTAGTGGCCTTGAAACAATCCATTGGGCATGGAGTCATCATATGAGCATAGAACCTTGACAGAGAGACAAAACTGGAACTAAAGGAACAAAACTATGCACAAGCACTTCTTGGAAAATAGGAAGACTAAACTGGAAAGCAGGGACAGAAAATAGGAAACATAATCACAAAGATTTACAAGGAAGGATTGACCTCAAAGCAAGGCTTCAAGTGGAATCCATTAACTGATATGGGAAAGGCATCTCCTCCAAGATTTGATAGCTGAAAGGAATTAGGCCCCTTGCATTCTATAATAACAAATGGTCCACTCCAAAAGTAATCAAACTTTGTATGAATGCCAGGCTTTGATCTAAACTCATCCCACTTGAGGACTATATCCCCAATCTTGAAGTTTCTAGCCCTGGCTCTTTTATCAAAAATTTTCTTTGTCTGAATCTGATGGAACTCCATATCATTCATGGATTTGTCTCTGAGTTCTTCTAACTCCATTAGCTAAGCATACTGATTTGTAAGGGATCTCCTTCTTCAAATAGGACATATTGGGTGGCCAAGTCAAAAGTTGGCAATTCAGTTGAAATGGACAACTTAGCCTCTCTGCCATATACTAACACATAAGGAGAATTTCCAATGATCTTCTTTGGGGTAATCTTGTCTAACCATAAGGCAGACTTCAACTTAGTGTGCCAATCTCTCTGATTATCATGCAGAGTCTTCTTGATTATCCTAATCAAGTTCTTGTTAGTTGATTCTGCCAAACCATTGCCTAGTAATTTGAACTTGTATTCAGATAAATGTCATTTTTGATTGCCAATTCTAAGACTTAAAGTCCTATGAATGCCAATGCATTATCTGATATTATGGAGTCTAGAGTGCTGAATTTATGGATTATATCATCATAAAAAATTAAGTCAACACTCTCATTTGATTCTTTTAAAGCAACTGTCTCTATCCATCTAGTGAAATAATCAGTTGCAATGATTATCCACTTGTGTCCTGCACTAGATGGAGGGTTAATCATGCCAATAAAGTCTATGCCCCATCTCATGAATGGTTGTTCTAATCTAATTAGCTAAAGGGGTAGAATTGTAAGCCTTTCTTTTCCTACAAACATAGCACATTTGATGCATTTTCTCACATAATCATGACTATCCTTGAAGATGGATGGCCAATAGTATCCAACCCTCATGATTTTAAAAGTAGTAGTCCTAGGAGAAAAGTGACCTCTAGAAGGTCCATCATGAAATTCAAATAGGACATCAGCTATCTTTTCTGAATCAATACATCTTAAAAGGACACCATTGTGATCTTTTCTAAAAAGAACTTCATCTATCAACACAAAGGGGACATATTGTAACCTATAATACCTCTTTTTTGTTGAATCTAGGCCTGTAGAACATTGTCCTATTTTCAAAAAATGAATCATGTTAGGCAACCAACCTGACATCTTCGCATGTTCTTCTATAGAATGGACAACTAGAGATGCATCTATTTGCTCTGATTTCATTGAACTTTCATCTCCTGCCAAATGCTCACAAAGACCTCTTCCTCTAACCAGCTTGGTGGTTTGGATATCAATGTCATATTCCATTACTTTGGTAATCCAACCAGCTCTTTTCTCATTTAGGTCCTTGGAAAGAAAAAATTCTTTGACACTTGGATGAGTAACTTTCAAGTGTACCTTGTTAAGAGTCAATAGATATCTGAACTTTTTAAGACTTTTTACCACAACAAGTACATGTTTCTCTACAAAAGAGTATCTTTGTTCATATTTTCCCAAACCTTTTCTTAAGAAAGCAATGGGCTGCTCCAACCCATCAGAATTTTCTTGAGTCAACATAGCAGATATAGCATCATGACCTCCATAAGCATAAAGGATAAAATCCTTATTGAAATTTGGGTTTAATAGAGTAGGAGCTTCTGTCAAGGCTTCTTTGATAGCTTGGAAATTAGCTCTTCCTTCTTTAGTCCAGCTGAAAGTTGAACTCTTCTTTAACATGGTTGTCAAAGGCTTTAATAAATCTGCAATATTAGGCAAGAAACACCTAAAAAAATTAATCTTTCCTATGAAGGATTGGAGACTTTTCTTATGATGTGGCAATGGTAGCTCTAGGATGGCTGCAATCCTCTCAGGGTCTACTATAATTTCTTTCTTGGATACTATATATCCCAGTAATTTCCCTTCATGAACTACAAACACACATTTCTTGGGATTAAGAGATATCCCAAATTCTCTACATCTTTCAAAGATTTTCCTCAAATGTTTGATATGGTCTGCTAAATGGTTAGAGTAGACATTTATATCATCTAAGTAGACTAGTACAAATTGTTACATGAGGCTTTTAAAGGCCATATCCATTGCCTTTTGAAAAGTAGCACCTGCATTTGACAAACCAAAGGGCATCTTTTGATAAGCCATGGTTCCCCACTTGGTTGTAAATAAAGTCTTGTATTGATCCTCTTCATTAACTAAGATCTGATTGTATCCTGAATAGCCATCCAATAATGAGAATCTCTCAGATCCAGAGACACAATGTAAGATTTGGTCCATAAAGGGTAATGGATGGCGGTCTTTTAAAGAAGCCCTGTTAAGATCCCTGAAGTCAACACATAACCTCAATTCCCCATTCTTCTTCCTTACAGGAACAAGGTTGGAAACCCAACTAGTATGCTTGATGGGGTAGATGATACCACTTTCTATCAGTTTGTGCACCTCTTTATGCATAAGTGGCTGAAGCTTGGTATTAACAAGCCTTTGTTTTTGTCTCACCGGTTTGGCATTAGGCTCTAATTCAATAGTGTGTTGAGCAAGGACTAGATTAAAACCTTTGAGGTCTTCATATTGCCATGAAAAAACATCACTGAATTCTTTGAATAATTGGGTGTAAGCCTACTTTTCTAAATTAGTGTTTACCTTTCCAAATTGTAAACTTTTTCCTGGTTCTAACTCCAATTCAACATAGTGTTCTTGTTGAACCACCGGGCTAGCTTTATTTTTCTTAACTTGATCATCCTTGTTGAAGATAGCTTCTAAGGTGACAAGACCTCTAGGAATCTTATTATACTTAAGTTGTATCACTTGGTCACCATAGTTTTGCAATAACCTATCTTGGTTATGCTCTGAGAAGACATCTTCTTCAAACAAGAATTGCAGAAATTGTTCATCATTGTCAAACACTTGCCAATTAACATTATTATTAGGAATAGAAGGTCTAAAAATCACTTTGATATGTTGTTGGGTCTCCTCCTTTGAAATACTATTAGGAATGTCATACTGAGATCCAACAGCAGCTAATCTATCTGCATTTTGATTTAGCTTCCTAGGGATAGCAACAATATTGAAAGCACAAAAGTCTTCAATTGCATCCCAAACTCTATGTTTGTATGCTCTCAAGGTGTCATTTTTGGTTGCACTTATCCCTCTTACTTGGCTGACTACTAACTCACTATCACCATAGACTTTTAAGGCCTTAAGCCCTCTTTTTCTAGCCCACTCTAGTCCATTCACTAGACTTTCATATTTTGTAGTGTTGCTAGTGTAGGAGAAACTGAATCTGAAAGTTGTAAAATATCTTTCTCCTTTTGGGGACACTATCATAGCACAACCACCAGAACCATGTCTACTTCTAGCTCCATCAAAAAACAAATCCCAAAATTGATTGCTCTAATCCTCTGAATCAGTGTCCTCTTTGAGGAGGTTTGGCTCTATGGATCCACTCTCTTGTATCAAATAACTTCCCAAACCAACATCCCAAATGAGATTTTCTTGGGCCTCTGAAACCTTTTCAAATTCTAATTCATCAAGAAAAATATCAGGGATACTTTCTGTCTTAGTGCTTGCTTCTCTGATATTTGGGAAATCACTGTCATTAAATATAGGGTAGTTTGTATTGATGGTATTGGACACAAATGGTTCTATATGGTGTGTTACCAATGATTCAGATTTAATGGTGACCTTGGTACCATATCTTGTGTGAAAAAGCATGTGGGACCAGTTAGAAGAAAGGTAGCCCCCTATTTTGGCTGTAAACTAACTTGATAGACATATGGCAAATAAAGCAGGGAGATCTATGATATAAATGCCAAGTAGGATAGAGAAATTAGGACTAGCATGAAGGATTAGACTAGTATCCTTAGCCACACCTATAGTATTAACTGAGGATCCATCAAGTTGTGTAATCTTCTTTTGGAGGGGTTCATATTTAAGTCCTAATTGGTCAGCCACCTTTTTGGGCATTACAGTGCTAGTAGCTCCACTATCTACCATACAATTATGTACTAAGGATTTTCCAATAATTAAAGATACATAAAAGGGAGGTGGTTTTGAGTTCCTACCTTGAATGGTATTGGCTTTGGAGTTGCAACTTGGAGCCTCCTTTTCTTGATCAGTGTTAACCAAAATTGTCTTTGTAGCTTCTTTTGTAGGCTAAGGAGTTGTCATTTCAGTCATAGCCCTCTTCAAAATCTCAGGTTGTCCTAGAATAGCCAAAGAATCCCACATAGACATAGTAATGTTCACCTTCCTCATATTGTCTACAATGTTGAAAGGTGTCACAGTGTGTACTCTTTACTGTGCTTTTACTATGATGGGCTCCACCTCTTTGAGAGTTTGGCCTTCTTTGCTTGTAATGACAGGAGCCTTCTTAAATATGATAGGAGTAGCTTGTTGTATTGGTTCTACAGATGTAGTAGCCTTAGTACTAGAATCTACTCGCTCCATGTCTTGAGCTCTTCTCTTTGACCTTGTGTTAGCAACAATGGAAAATTGATCATTGACTCCATTGAAGTCTTGTTTCTCCCAATTGAAAAGAGCAGTCTCATTCTCTTGCGACTCTTGTTGAGGAACTAATCCACTGGAAGAAGCCTTTGATTGAGCTTGTGAGGCATTTTGAACCATTAGTGCTTGGTTCATCCATCCATTTGAACATGTAGCCTAATTATGAGGCTGATTACAAGGAAAACACCATTCATTGTCTGAAGCCATATTATTTTGAATAGGAACCATATCCCTGACTGGGTTCACTGCATTGAGAGGTGTAGGGTTATATGGTTGGAATGGTCTTTGATTAAAACTTTTCCTTTGTCCTTGATAACCTCCTTGGTATGGTGGCCTATTTTGTTGATAAGGCTATCCTTGATTCTATTATTGTTGATTAGGACCTTGCCCTTGTGGCTGAAAGGGTGGTCTAATTCCTTGCCCTTGCTTCTTTAGGTTTGTCATCTCCTTAGTCAAAGTTTACAACAAATTTTTCATTTCTTGCTGACTAGTTTGCTGACTATTCTTGATCTCTTGTAGCTCTTGAGAGAAGCTTGTTTTTAGCTCCTGACTGCTTGTACTAGCCTGAGGTGCTAATATGGTGGGAATAGGGGTAAATGGGGGTACCTGTGAAGGTACAACAAGCTAAAGGCTAGGAAAGATGGGCATAGGTGGCCTTATAGCTATCATGCCTGCTTGGATTAAACAATTTTCAGCCCAGACAGTTGTATCAAAAGCTTGGGGTAGTAAGGTACCACACATAGATTGGATCATGACAAAAATTTGACCATTAAAACTTTGCAAGAAGTATAGAAAAGCATGATCAACTGATGGCCTCACCGAGACTAGAATTCTATTCCATGTCTTGAGGAATCTATTATTATAATCTATCATTTCTTCTTGAGGGTCTCTTTTAATGGTTGTCAACTACTCAACCAAAGATAAGTTGTCTAATTTATCCTCAAAATGTTTACTCAATGCATCTCCTAATTCATCCCATGAAGTAATGGAACCAACAGTTAAAGTTCTAAACCGTTCAAGAGCCTTACCTTTGAGAGAGGCTGCTAATAATTTGGTTGCCACATCTTCTTGAGTTATATTGTGTATTTTTTAGATAGTGGTCACATCTCTTATGTGTTCAAAAGTAGTAGTGTGGCCTTCACCTATGAAATTAGGTAGACTCTTTAATGCCACCAAGGGCACATCATGATGTTGAGGGAAGGCTAATGGACTCCCTTGGTTGAAAGGTGCAAAAGCAAACTATCTAGCCATTGTAGGAGCTAAAACTTGCTAAGTAGCAACTTTGTGAGTTGTATTGGATGCTAGATTTGAGTCCTCTTCTAGATCTATGGTTAGAGATCTTCCTCTTCTTCTAAGATGAAAGGGGAAAGGTCTCCTTTGTGAAGTATTAGGTGGTGTAGACTGTACTCTCCTTGCAGGAGATGTTCTCTAGGTTGATCTTCCTTTGTTGCCTCTTTTTAAGGGCAAATCTGAAAATTCAGTAGGCTTTGAGCTTCTAGTCTCAATATTTCTCATAAACTTTGAACAAGGTTAGTCTAGATCTAAGAAATCAGTGGAGCCGCCATATATACTTGACAGAAAAACTTCTGAAAGTCTATATTATGCAATCGGTATATCAGAGATAACATAATCTTCAAACAATAAACTTCTTTAGATGTCCTAGAATGTTATGCCCAAGGTGAGGTGTCTTTGAATCTGAGGTTTTGAACTTATAGGAACACCTTGAATATAAATCTAAACTTTGGTCCCACTAGGCATGCCAGAATTGTTATACACTAAATTTGCACCCTTGTTTCAAGCTCTCTTGGTCTTGGTAACTTAGTATAACATGAGAATCATCTCTAGGTTGTGGGACCTATGCTAACTGAGATGAGACCTCGAGGTTCTAGGCTGGTACCTCTTGGATAATCACCTTAATTTTCTTCTTGACATTAAAGTAAATCTTGAGGGGAAAAGGGATAGAAGGAATGCTTGAAAGGGAAAGGACTGAAAGCAAACTACCTACTAGGTGATACACCAAAATGATGGTATGAATTTTAGTATGGAGGATGAAATTAGTGCATAAACTTATATCTAGGAGATCACAACTCACTAAATAGGCTTGCATCAATATTTCATAGAAGGGTCTGCAATAGAAATAGGCTATTCAGGGAAAGAGAGAATTTCACAAACAATAGCATTCCTAATAATTTAGACACAATATATGACCTGCAAACAAACATTCACCTCTATAACTAGGTATAGGAATGAGATAGATTGTCAGGGGGTTGAAGTATACTCACAAGATCATTCAAATCAAATCACCCACAAGAATACACAAGAATTGTAGAAAGAAAGAGGGATCATGAACCCTAACATATCACTGAAAACATGCTTATACTAAACTCACTAAGAGAAAATTCAAACAAGAAGATATAGGGATAGAAAGAATGTCATAAAGTACCTTTGAAATATCTAAAGTTCCAATAAAATTTACAAACTACAAAAAGTCAGAGGGTAGAAAAAATGCCATGGATAACTCCTCAGAGATAAAATTATCTTTTACAATTGCCAACCCTTTTTCTTCAAAAGCTCCAAAAAATAATATATATGTCTCGTTTAGCATGCAGACAAGAGTCAAAACCTAATTAGGGTTACAGATTTTCAAAAAAAAAAAAAACCCTAATTCTGTCAAGTCTGATCATAAATACCCATCAAAATATCTTGATCAGTTAGATATCAGTCTTGCGTGTCTATCTCTGTACTGGATCAGCCTATAGACAAGCTGCCTTGATCTATCTACCTCTCTACAACTTGAATTGACCATAACTATTGAAATCTGGTACTCTAGATATTTGAATTTAAAAAAATGATTAAATGGTCACAGGTGATGCCAACTTTTCTTCATCTATGACTGGTATTCAAAGTTTAATCTATCTTTAAAACATAGCTGTCAGATCTTCATTTTACTCGGGCACCACTTATATTCTTAACTCTAACTTTGCATTTAATCTCAGGTTATCCTTTTCCTTTAGTCGCTGAGTCAGACAACCTTTTATTTAACCCTGGCTTGATCCAATGATCAAATGACAAGCATTGATCCTTGCTCAATCCAATGGTGGTTGTTGAGTCTCTGAATACCTTTGGCATATTCCTTCCTATTAAGAGATCACACAACTGAACTTATAAACCTGGGCCCATCTTGCCACTTGTCACGATAACTTTGATCGAGTATAGACCCCTCAAATTACCTGGCATTGGACCCACTTAGCTTTCCTCATGGCCTCAGAAGATTCTTTAAGATCATGCACCAGTCGTAGATCTTTATTCTACTGACACCCCCTATAGATCCTCTAACAATGGTCCTATTGATAGATCCCAGTCACCATTTGATTGACCAATGAAAAATGAGCATGTCATAGCATAAGGACCCACCTGACAGACCCCTAGCAATAAAGTAAAATCAACAGCCAGTGCATCATTGCAAGGTCTCAGAAGATTCCATGTGAACATGCAACAACTATTAGATCTTTCTTCAAATAGCACACTGGGCCCGCTCTGACATAGCTCCACATCATAGGCTCTTGACCAATTAGGATCAAACACCTCAAACCATGTGGCAGTGGACCACTGACAAAGTAGATGCTGCATTGGAATGAAGATCAACGGTCAGCACATGATCACAAGGCACAAGAATATTCCATACGATCAAGCACCAACCATAGATCTTGCCTTTAAACTTTAACCATAGAGCTGAGACTGCCAAAAAAACTAGAGATTACACAATTGAATAAAAGGTAACCGCTCGCCAAGTCACCAAATGTTTAAGACTTAACCGCTAGAAATAGAACTAATGAATAATGCAGTCGCTTATTCGCTAAAAGAAAAGATAACCGCAAGTAACATTAAGTGATTGCCTGACTGAAGAGACCATTGCCAAGTCGTGAAATGAAAAGAGAATATTCCATCTAATCGGGAGATCTTGTGAACAAAGGGTAGTCATGGAATTGGGGAACTAAAATGCATATTCTATGGAGTCTTAGAGATCTAGTGACTAGGCTTAGAATATAAAGCACACATGGGAAAAGGGATCACTTAAGCAGCCAAAAAGGTAACTATGAAATAGAAAGGCCATAGGGTTTTGAGGGCTTTTTGGCCAACAACTACTTTTTTTTCAAATTTAAACTTGCAGACCAGGGAGTTAAACAATTGCAAGGACTAGAGGAAAAGACACAAGGCCATGAAATTTTTAGAGGCACTCAGCAGGGTTAAAATGCAGACCCTGGAATAGAAACCAGCCTATCCAAATTTGTATGGAATAGGAAAAAATTGGGTAACAGTTTGATGAGGAAGTCACCCTACAATTTTTATCAATCTTGAAGGATGGATTTGTACAGGTCAAGGGCTTAAGATGTAGTAGTTGAAGTGACTGGTTTACCACAAGAAGGTGAGCAATGGGTGAAAGACTTTGACCTGCATTCGGTGAGAGCCCAATTCACTTTGCACGGTGATCCCTAGTTAAATATCGATAGGAAGAAACATACCTGGTGATTATCTTTTCCTTTGGAGTTCATTCAACTAGCTGCATTTGTTATCTATTACTTCACCTACGAGGGTTGCTACAAGTATTTGCATTCTTTGCATTTCAAAATTATTAGTCATCTTTGGCATGACAACAGACCAGTAAATCTTCCCAGCTTCCTATTTAATATTGTGAAAAAGCAAGCTCTATGAGTCCAATACGGAAGTAACCAGTCTATTTCACATCATTTCTTGATAAAACTAATTGTAGAAAGAGAATGGAAAAGACAAAGGGTTGGGACATGGGATGAATTTCTGTAAATGAATGAGGTTGAACCTAGAGTTGTCAGCCCTAGAGGTCATGGTGTTGGTCGGAGAGAGAAAACTTCCTCTAGGGTTCTTAAAATTGTTCAAAAGATTGAAAATGATCCTGAAGCCTTCCCTTCCATTTCTAGGTCACCTAAGAAAAGAACTTTCAGTGCTGGAGCCTCGACTTCTCAGAGGAAGAAAAATAAAAGTAAAGAAGTTTCCCATATCCCTAAAACATCACCATCCATAAGGACTAGGTCTACATCTAGGAAGGATAAGGGTAAAACAAAGGAGTCAGAAGAAGAAATATTAGAGCCACAAAGAAGTGATAATACTGACAATGTGGAAGAAACCCTACATTCCCCTAGGGAAGGAAATTCTCAAAACCCTCCTGAAGTAGAAGCAGAGGAAGTAGCCACTAAAAGTAGAAAACAAAAGATTCCTTCGAGCTCATCCATACCCCATGTGAGGAGAAGTAGAAGGCTTTCTGAGAAAGATGCTAAAACTTCTATTCCCATTGTTAACCTTGAGTCTTTTGAATCTGTAGAGAATGAATCTATAGAAAATGAGTCTTTGAAAAAGTCCTCTTCTGAGGAAATGTTTCATCAAACTGTAGCCAGTGACACAACATTCAAAGATCAAAGTCCAAAAATAGAAGTTAACCCTAGAGTTAACTACATACTTATTGATAGTGACGAGGACTCTGAGGACTAAGAGGAATTTATAGATAATTCTACTAAGCTAGATGTTAGTATGAGTTATGAAGAGACCCCTAACTTTGGGATGAAAATTGTTGAAGAAGTGCCCCAGCAAAATAGTCAGGATGGGTTAGAAATGTTGGCTAAGGTAGCAGCTAATGTTAGTGAGGAAAACAATGTAGTAAAAATAACTATTTTGTGGAAAGGAGAATCCTCTACACCAAGGAAAACAATTAAAACTCCTCACTTCCCATCTGAATGGGTGGATATACTCAATCAGGAACCTTTACCCCCACTAGATTTGTCTACACCCTTGGCTATAGGGATAAACTTGGATCAACAATTTTTATGGGAAAAGACATAATGGGAGTTAGAAAAAGAAAAATTGAAATGAGTTATTAGTCAGCAGGGTTCTCAGTTGGAGCAAAAATCAGATCAGATTGAGATATTAAAATGGAGGATTGATCAAATCATAGGATTAATTATAGAACTAATGGAATGTAGATCACCATCTCTGGTGTATGCATTATTCCTTAAAGAACAACTTGTTAATTTCAAATTAATGAGAATTGTAGGACTCAATCCTTATATATCAAATCCTCATGAATTTTACCATGCCTTTCAGTATGCTCCAATGAGTCTGGAAAACCTATTGTGTGAATTATACCTTCATAACCTAGTAGTCCCTGATGATATAGAATGGAATTCACTCCTCTATGTGGGGGATGTGTAGTTGAGAGCGTTTATGTCTTGGATGCAAAATGAGATAAGTAGAGAACATCAAGCTACACGATACATAAACAATGAGATGAAAACTTCTTTGATGATGAGGCCTAAAGTTCAACATTCCACGTAGACATATTTTGACTGGCTTTCTATCACAGCGAACAGTAGTGGAGCTAATAAGATATATATAGTGTGAGAACAAGCTTTTGCAGACTAGGACCAACATTCCTCATGAGATGTTGCCATGACAATTAGTATCTCCAAGTAGAGATGGATAAGGATGTCACATGATCTAAAATCAAGGGAACCTCACTCAACATGAGAGTTCCATGGTGCATTATGTTGGGAAGAACACTCCTTAATTGATGGTTTCCATTAAGGTTTCAGCCTCCACTCTTCCTGCAGCCATTGCTATCAATGAATGATAGTGCAATAGATTATGATATGGCCACTGAAGTCTAGCAATGGGAAAGACTCAAAGAAACTCATGGATACTTTGATTATGTTCATGATGAGTCTAGGTAGAGAACAACTAGTGATTTGAGGACCCGTGCTAGGATTCTAAATTTCATGGTTGCTAGGGACCAACAATAGTTCAGTTGCGGGGAATGATAGCCTTCTAAAATAGCCTTCTTTTTTAGTACTTTTTATCCTCTTTCTAGAAAAATTGATTGCACATAGACATGAATTTAATGTTTTTAAGCATATGAACTTATGGTTTTTATGCATATGTTATATATGTATATATGTGTGTGTGTGTGTGTGTGTGTGTGTGTGTGTGTGTGTGTGTGTGTGTGTGTGTGTGTGAACATAAGATGGGAATGTGGATACTTTTGAAAGACATAATATCTACTTAAATTCATGGACAAGAATGGTAAATGCAATAGCTATACATGTTGATGAATGTTTCATTGCCTCGGCTATGTTTTGGGTAGTTACCTCTTGTAGCCATAGGACTTGCAAGAGTGTTAATTAAGACTTACACATTTTCCTAATATTAATGATGTGGATATATATGTATATGGTTGGATGTGTCTACATTGATTGTTTTGTAGGTGTTGACTATGGACATTCAAAGACCAACATACTAGTGCGGGAGTAATCAAAGCCAACCCTAGGTTGCAGAATCTTCGCAAGAAGCAAGTTAATTGATGTTTTCTATTGCATGCAGTGTGCATATTTAGTGCGCTATATTTCTAGAGTTATTAATGGTCAATAATGTTTCTATTTTGAAACTTTATGAGCTGTAACCGATCCTCATTTATGAAGTGATCGTAGATTTAGCAGATAGTTGTAGCTTTCTTTTAAATAATCGACTATTGTGACTCTTTTGGAGTTAGTCAAAAAATTGGTTTTTATAACAGAACTCTTGCATACTATTTTCAATCAAGTGTAATCATTTTGTTATGGATGAATAGAATGTTCGGTTCAAGTTTGTATTTTTCATCTTGATTGTATTTCACATTCACTCATTCAAGGGGGCCCACTTGATGAGTGAATTATTATGTTAGCGTAGAGTTCATTTTATGTTTACTTCAAGGTACTTAGAACTCTATTGTTCTTGTAGCTACTTATAACAAAATTAGTAGCCTATTCTTGTAGTACAATCGGTTGGAGCAGTTCCTAGTTGTAATTCCCTACTTTGTTTAGAATACATTTGTTTACCAATTTTAGCATATTTTCCTAAAGCATAAGCATTTTAATTCCATAGATAGTCTTAGAACAAGAGGGATTGAAGCATATACTTTGCAAATGCCATTCCAAGATTATGTCCCTGGTCGATAATTAAATGAGACCAAATAATCCATTTAAGAATCATTTGGGGTGTCCAATCCTGAAGTAGGTAGTCCATTTCTCTGGGTTTCTAATGCTATTATTTGGCCAAGAAATACCTGCAACAATCTCTAACATTCTACCAATATAATTTCTAACAGATTCATCTTACTCTTTGCATGTAGATCACCTTCAAAATTAGATTGTAAAGCTAGCCAAATTTGATGAGATTTCCTTAGATATATTACCTGACTATATTCATTCTCTAGAAGTGCTGACAAGAGTGCTTCTCTGGAAAGTATGTTACACATGAACATATCTCTTTCCTCATTAGTACATTCTTCAATTTTGTCTTCTTCAATGATAGTCTGTTCATTCTTTGTGATTAACCAGTATCCTTGTCCTAAACATAGCAAATGTGTCTTCATATTTTCTTTCTAGTTGTCATAGTTTACTCCATCAAACTTATGGCTTTCTTTCATGAAATGATTCCCCATGGATCTCCTTAATTTGTTAAACTTTTCCTTCAAGGAACTAATACTCTAATACCAATTGTTATAAAGTAAAGTCCACCAAGATAATTGAGAGGGAGGGTGAATCAGTTATCAAATAAATACAAATTTTATCACCATTAAACAATTTCAACCATGTAATCAATATAAGGAACAACCATAGAAATATAAACATACACAATAACACAAGATATGTTGAATAGGGAACCTCTTGATCAGAGAGTAACCTCGGTGGGAATGATTCTCACAAAAGATGTACCAATATAAAAATTCCTTGTGAGAGGATGGACTTTGTTTAAGAGCCTTTTGAAATACATTCACTACATATGAGTCACTATAGGAGACTTTGAATCCCTATTAAAAGATTCTAACCCAGTTAGGAGTTATGAAAGATAGAAGGACCCACTATCCAAATAGATTCATGCGCAAGATCATTGAACACACTATCCAACTAATCTTTGTATTAATCAAAAAAAATAATCCCAAATAATTACTAATCTCAACAACTTATCTTTTCTCCTCTGTTTGTGCCAAACCGCACCAACTGCTTCACCAAATCTCAATATCAGATCTCTGTAATTTGCATATCCTCTTACAACATATATTATTCAATTCCATAATTCCTTACACATATACTTACTATAATAAAGGAAAAAATTCTTCCTTTGTACCATACTCAAATAATTACAAATGCGTTAGCCAACAAGGCTTAACCAATTATAAAATATAAAGCTTCATATGTTACATAATATTTCACAATTACATAAAAATTGTCAGCTTCCAAACAAAATAAATCTTCACTCATGCGACCTCTGACCATGATCTCGCATCCATGTCACTACCTCAATGTCTTCATCAATTGTACAACTTTGCATGCCTAGATTCTATCAGTATTAAGAGATATCATCTAGTTACCACAAGACGCTGCCCAGAAACACTGCCTAAATACTGCTTCCACTAAGTTACACATAATTGTCATGAATAATTGAATTTCCATACATTCTCTTGACCATGACCTCAAGAAATAATATAGAGTAAGTCCTCAACTCCGCATATCTTGATCTTTAATAATCCATGTGCACTAATTCAAATATTGTATGCTTCTTTTATAATCTCCATTAGATCACTGTGTTGACATCAATGACAACAACAGTCATGAATACAACATACAACTACTAAAAAATAACTCTGAATACTCTGCCATAGGACATATTGAGCATTCATTACTAACAGATTATACTCTTTGGTAGCATTGTATTGTGGGTTCCAAACCCTTGTAAAATATGAGGGTCAATCACTGAAAGTTAAATAAGCATCACTACTTCACATTTTTTCCCATCAAACTTATCCTAATCTTTTCCAAAAGTGGTAGCAAGAGAGGTAGTGCCAAGAAATAATATTCAAGGATAGTCACCATGTGCCACTTCCAAGTGTTATAATTTTTGCCGTTGAATTTATTATTGTGTTCAAACATAATATTTGTTAAAGATGCTATCATGTACCTTAAGGAAAAATTGGTGAAGTCACAAAAATCAAGGTCAAAGCTTTAGATTTAAAATATGTTGAGGCACAAATCCCAATGCACAAAGAGTCAAGATATGTTGCAAGTACAAATCTCAAGCTAGAGTAATCTTTTTTTACTTCCAATATAAAGAAAATAAGGCTTCCACCAAGACCCAAAACCCTATGTCAAAAATCTGTTCTCACAATCTATAGATTGTGCGAGAGAAAAATGAGCAAAAACTAGAAGTTGAGTAGCAATCACAAACAAAAACCTCGAGCAAACACATCTACAGAAAATTGCCAAATACATGATGGAAATTGCATCTAAAATGAAGGCATCAAGAGGTCAAGTTGTGATTGTGAAAAATGCAAGAACTTAAGGCCAAAAGAGTTAAAAAAGTCAACAAATGGACATGGGTCACAAACAATGCTAGTTAAAAAAACCCTTCACCTAGGTACAAATAGCTTATGATGCTTGTGTAAAGGATAAAAAGGGGTGTATGTAAAATTTAATATGTAATGTATTTGAATGTTGTGTCATATGAATTGTAATACCCCTCGCAGCTTATTACTGTTGAGACTATGTTTTAGCTGATACTGTTTTACCTTAGCTGATTAGACCAGACATATTTCATATTTATATTATGGGTGTGTAATTAAACAATTATACTTTGATGTTGATTATCATGTTTAGATCTGAACCAAAAACATTATGCGATGGTTAATTTAAGTAATGATGGATTTTATATGATGTTTCAAATGCATGTATTAATTGATGTAATTTAGATGATTATTATATTTGGTACTTACCCCATACCCGCATGTGTATGGTATTGTGTTTGTTATCATGTATGTTTTCTTTTCTATTTGACATGCTTGTATGGTAGAGGAGGAGGCGTAGTTACCTGCATTGAGTTGGGTCCACACGTCCCAGCCATCCCTACCATTGTCTGTTATTACATTTATATATGCACATGTACATGCAGTGGTTTTTATATGCAGGTTACAGGTACCGGGCATTGACTTCCCTGGCTTGATAGGATGAGTGTGCCCTCATTATGTCTTAATGGTAGAGAAGGGGAGTTAGCACTTAGGCCAATTCCCTAGCCCAACCTAATCATCCTAAAATCATAGATGGAATCTTACTTGACTTACCTGATTCAGATTCATTCTGGCAGAATGAATCCGATATATATTTTCCCGGTTGAGCATGATATTGATCTTAGGTGTTGTTCCATGTTGGTGTCGTATTTTGACCTTGTGGATTTCATGTCTAATTTTTGATAGCTATTTATATTATGTTGGCATATTGGTAAATATAATGTTATTAGTATGATATAACATAATCAGATACATATGTTTACACTATGTCTCTTATGATAATAATATTATTAATTGTATATACGTTAATTTTATATATATGGTTATATAGATACAACTTATCATATAATTTTGAAATATTGAGTGATATAACTTAATTCAAATGATAAATTGAAAAAAAATAAAAATAAAAATAAAATTTACAATTTTAAATTGTTTTATTTTGGGTAGTTGACTTGAATAGTAGGGGGAAATAATAAAATATTTCTCCCCTACTTTCCAAGCCAATTTAGAGGAAAAGAGAGGAGAGACTTGTCATTATTATCTTTCATATGCAAAATTTAGAGATGAGAAGGTAGAGAGAAGTGGAGAGTGGAGGAAGAGAAGATGGGAGAAGGAGAAGACAAATTTGGAAGGAGATTTGATAGTAGCTGAGGGTCTGAGCTTGTGGTTTGATAGGTGATCTTGGCTAGACTCCATTAGCCTGTTTGTGAGCCAGGTAGGTTTTGAACTCCTTTAATATGTTACAATTTAGTTTTAAGTTTTCCAAAAAATGAGAGCATACTCTTATCTTCTCAAATATGTAGAGTGAGGCAATAAATCAATGAGAATTTTTAGTTTGCAATGTGGGGTTTTAACATCACAAACATACAATCCCCTCTAATTCAACCATTAGTGAATCCAAGTTTGAAATAGAAAAGAACTTGTTATTCCATAATACAAGGGAACTTAGTTATGTTTTGATCCAATGTTTGCCATATTATTCATTTAATAGATCACATAATTATTCTGAAAATTGAAAGAATTAGTGTATCATCTTGACAATCAAATTTGGAAACAAATCATCATTTGCATGGGATAGCAAAATAAAACCGAGTCTTGGATGAGAAACAAACACAAAAATAAAACTAAGTCTTTGAACAAATAGACATTTCTAGCTCTCTGGAAAATGTATGGGAATAATTCCCATACACTTTCCAAAAACATAGTCATTATTATATTTTTTTTGTTTGCCACCTAACTTCATAAAATATATATTATATAGTTCAAAATATTAGAAACTTAACCATCCTTTGAAATGGAGGATATATTAAATAATAAAAGCAAAATTCTACCTTCCCAAATGAGTGGGACCCACGCCATCTTGAAGGATTGAAATTTCAATATTCATAAATGAATAAATATTATAAGTTTTCTTACATTGTGAAATGACCTAAACTAACATGGTTATTATGGGTGACAAAGGGGTGGTCAAATCATGTTTCTCTTACATTACCATAACACTCCTCCACTTGATTTTCGCACCAACCTTTGGCAATAGAATATTCAATATAATATCCACCTCCAATCTTTCCATCATGGGCGTTCAGCATGGGGATCCTCACTTTGACCTTGTAATTCACTATGTTTACATTACTTTTTTTAAATGCATTAAACACCTCATACACTTTTGTCAGACTTTCTTTGCATGGTAGGTGGCGTACTTGGGCTTGAAGCCCACTTGGAGCATGTTTTAATTAAATATTTATGTCCTCTTTTGACTTTCCTTGTCTTGAGCACCTACCTCCTTGGTAAAAAGCTTTTTCCCATGTCTTATCAAGATCATGGACTAGTCAATTATTGTGCAGGCTTTTATTGCTTGGGGGTGGCGTGAGTTGTTTGAGAGCAAGTCTTTTCTTGCATTTAAATTTTAGTTTTCTCCCATCAACTTAGTCTTGGACGCCACTTTGACAATTACATGTTTTTGAAGAAGGGTTATTTAGTTACCATGATTATTATGTGGAAATGGTAGTTTGGCTTAGGAAGTTGGGAGATAAAAGAGGTTTATAAGATTAGAGCCTAATTGAATTTGAGTAGGTACCTTATTAAAATGCTAGTCTAGGATTTAAGTGGAGTAGAAAATTGATATGTTTAATTTATGTATGTTTTATTTAAAGTTGAGTAATGCATTTATAATTTGTGGGTTTTATTAATTAACACATTAATAATTATAATTAATATTACATTGTAACATTGGGAGTTAAAGTATGTTCATAATTCTTAAGTGATATAATATAATCTTTTAATTAGATAATGAACGTATTCTATAATATATATATATATATATATATATATATATATATATATATATATATATATATATATATATATATATATATATATATATATATATATATATATATTATATATATGTATATGTATATGTATATGTATATGTATATGTATATGTATATGTATATGTATTATATGTATATGTATATGTATATGTATATGTATATGTATATGTATATGTATATGTATATGTATATGTATATGTATATGTATATGTATATGTATATGTATATCTATATATATATATATATATATATATATATATATATATATATATATATAATAGGAAGAGATTAGTATTAGCTTTTCGTAATCGATTGTTGGGTTAACTAGTTCTTTTTAATTTGATAATATATTGAAATTATTAAGTGGGATTAGCATGGTGTCTTAAATTTTGTAATCACGATGTTCCATTTTCATCCTTTTAAACAGATAATATGGACATTGAAAAATATTTATAAAGTAGATTAGAAAATCACATATATATGAACTTGCTACCTTGTGAGCAAAAGGAAAATTTACTTGTTAAATGATTTTTGTAACCTTGTCTTCTTTACGAAATGTTATCTCATTGTGTTACGATGTTCTCTTATTGTGTAAATCGTACGTGCATGTGAATTATACTGTTGATGTAGTTGATTTGCATATGGGATAGATGACCAAATAGGGAGTGAAATCCAAAGGCTAAGTATATGTTGTGGATATCAGTTATCTATGTTGTTGAATGTTTTATGATGCAATGTGGATTCTATTTTCTATTGCTTGATTGAGAAAGTGTAAATGTGAGATCATGGTTGGGATGTCTATTTGATCTTTTTGATTATTACCTCCTGGTGGATTAATTTGAGTTAGTGGCCAAGTGAGTAAATGTTTTGATTTGTAAATATGATTTATTTGGTTATCTATTTATTGGGGCTTATCTTGATTTATGTGCCACAAACCAGGATGGGTGTTGATTGAAAAACTAGGGTAGGTTATCTAGATGTGATGTAGGGGGTGGCTTGCAATGGATGGCCGAGGCCCGCAAGTGGCTGACAGATCATCCATTGTCAAGTTTCTTAATTCCAGTGATAACATTATAAAAATTAATCTAGTTAGGAGAACATTAAAAAGATAATTTGTGATACCTCGCCCATGCCTTGAGTGCCATTGGTTCAGTGAGGAACCTTCAGGACTAAACTCAAGGGTGGATCTACGGGAAGATGCTAGATGCATCATCGATATACTTGTCTTCATGAGAGATATCGATGCCACGTATGATCACTTGAGTGCCGTCGGTTCAGTGAGGAACCTTCAGGACTAAACTCAAGGGTAGATCTACGTGATGACACCTTCCTACTCACACCTTAGATATCCTACGTAGGTCATTGCCTCTGGTAACCCATATACCCTCTTGATCTAGAGATATCTTTCTAGGTGCTGATTAGAATTGGTCCTTAGTATGTGCGTGGGCCTGGTGTTATCTCCCTAGCATGGTGGGGTGGACCTCTGGGTTCCACATGGTCATGAGGTAGTGTACTTCTCCATTGAGACTATTGCGGATATCCTCCATCACCTGATTGTTACTTGGACCAGATTACCACCATTGTTGCAGATTCATGTATTAGATGTCAGATGTTATTATCTTGTACTTGTAGGAGGTTTATTTGATTATTTATGATCCCTGCATGGATCCATGTTGCATTTGATAATTGTAATTGTATTAAATATCACCACATACCCTACGACATGTGTAGTGGATGTAGGTGATCATATGATGTAATGTAATTTGATTTAGAGAGATGTACTTACTTTCATTATGTACTTAAAAGTTCTTTAGCATTTGATCATGTTAGCGTAGTGTTAGTTAGACAATGTAATACTGCGTCAGGGACCCTTGAGAATGAAAATGAAATGATGTGTTTATTCAAATTCATGAATGTAAATCATTGTGAGTCTATGTTCAATGTGCTTGTTAACTTTAGTAAACAAAAAAAAAATTGTTGCATAACTTAGCATAGCTTTTAGTGTAAATCTCTGGGTCCCCTGGCGGGGTGTTACATGAATGATGTCTATGAATAGATAGGATTAGGGAAAGTAAGAAC
>BSBK01011429.1:0-31443 GCA_027943335.1 Chamaecyparis obtusa
ACTACCAAAATGTGTTTAGATTTGCTTCCACACCAACTTTCCTCTAGGGTTTAATGGATGAGAAATTAACTATGCCTTTATTTTTCTTTAGTGGCTTAATGGTATGTGCTTGTATCAAGTTATTAAAGTCTATTTGAAAGAAGAAGAAAAAAATATCTAGGGGTACTAGGCATGCATGCTGCTTCTCGAAGGTCATTTTGGGGGGTTGATATTTTCCTTCCAAAAACTGAACTAAGAAGCATTCAAATTTAAAGTTTTTTCATACACAACAATATTTTAATGAAGACTATTATAAATTAGTATTTGAGTCAAAGTTTGATGAAAGAAAAATACAAGATTTTATTAGCATAGTCTAGTTCAAGTCCCTAAGATAGTAAACATGAAATCTTTGCTAAACCTAGAAACAACATATTTTATAGTTTATATTTTAGCCGACATCATGATTTTTGTAATAGAAAAAATGAATGCCACATGAAATGTAACTGACTATACTTAAGGTGATAGATAATAATACTTCTTAAAAAAAAGATAAATTTGGGTTAATATTAGATTATTTTAGACCAAGTCTTGTTTTACGTCAGATTCTCATAATTAATCATGATGCTGAATCCCACAATCAATATCTTTAAATAACATTCTAACGTGCTAGCATGTTTGAATAAAATATGTTTAAATAAACTTTGTAGTAGATTGACTCACAATAAGTTATGAAAGAAATTGGAAACCAAAGCGGAAAACTAAAACATTCCATTACGGCATATCCTTAACCCAAATATTAAAGACAAGTAAATAATTGAAGCCGCGTCTGTCAAGTAATCTGCAATTTCGTGATACCTTCCAAATGCATATTTTTAGTCCTGTCAATTACGAGAACACAGCAATTCTCGTGCGAAGTGAAATTACATTTTCATCGTGGATAGGTTAGCTAATAGTTTGACATTTACTCCGAAGGATCCGTCGGTGCCGAGGGTCAGTGGTTTTTCACATTCTGTCCAACGATCTTCCAAATCGATGTGCTGTGAATTGCGTAGAGTCACCGTGTGTATTAATATTTTGTACGGATCTCCTTCCATTGCGTAGTTGACATCGAGTGGGCCGTTGATCGAAGCAATAATTCAGTTGAAAGACGCGTTTAAACACGATTACTTGGTTAGGGAATGACGTGTTTACAGCGACACCAAGTGAAGACGACCGACCACTCTATAAATAGCTTGGCATTTGCTACGAAGTATCATCTTCTGTGTAACGATAAGAAACTATCTTAGAATTAATCTTCACATAAAAGTATTTTAATTATGCTATAAATGAAGCATATATCATATCTTCTTGAAAATTAAACTTTGATCTCTCTTTAAAAAGATAAATTCTTTAGAAAGTAATTTTGTTGTTTTTAAGAAATAATACATTTATATAAATGATCTTTATTTCTTGTTACCTCTATACATATATTGATTCACTCAAAAGTTAATTATGATTAAAAAATAAGATTATTTTTTTAACTTATATATGTATGAGAGGAAAATTAATTTTCATTATTATTCTTCAACTTAATTATGTTCAATAGTCCATATTTTATTTGGTCAATGAAAATAGGATAAATATGGATTTTTTGTAGGAATGAATTGGGAAAATTGTTGACTGACTTTTTCATAAATAAAATTTAATTCAACAGTCAAAGATCAGTTTTGGCCAATAATATTGACTATTTGACTATTGAGCTCTATAATATTTAGGTAGAATAATACTAAGAATATTTTGTAAAAAAAGCTAGATTCCTTTTCCATAACTTTTTTTTATATTGTGTTTCTATTTAAAAGTGCAGAATTTTAGTAAATTATAATTTAAAATAATTACATTTATCTTTACAGTCTAAAGCACACTTAGGATTGAAGTCAATTTAATTTCATTTGTAGCTATATGTTGCTTCTCTTTAATATGTCTCCAACAATGTTAATTACTAGTACTTTAGGACACAACAACTAGTTTTATGTTTGCAAAGGTATAGTAACAAAGGTATAGTTAGAGTGTGATTCTCTAAATATGATTAAGCATCTAAGAGGAAAACATACTCCTACTTGGACCATCAACACATTAACTCTTGACAGTATCATTTTAGCTCTAGTTTCTACTATGTTCACCATCTTCTCTTTAATGGATGTTCTTCCTACTATAATGAGCCCTATTTCTAGTTCTCACGTCGAAGTGCATGCTTTTTGTGCTCTTCTAGCTCCTTCTAGTATTCTTTTGAGCACTAGCCTTATCTTTTCCAAGGTTTTGGACTCTCTCTCTCTCTCTCTCCATATTGTCAAATTCCTCTTTTGGGGTTGGCTTCTCACTTGTCTGTCTTACTTGTTGAATATGATTGTACTAACAACACTTCACCACTTGATACTAACTCAGATCTTTATTAGTCGTTTATAGATATTTTTAAGGTTTGTAAAGAAGAAAAATATGTACTTCAAGTTAGTTTGTTACTAAGTTGGCTCCATCTCTATTATTTGTGGGTTGGTTGATCTATTTTGTTGTTTTACGAATTATTTTATTCCTATAAATTGACAATTATTTATTTTTAGCTCACAATTAGTGGGAGACTAAATTAGAGCTATAACATCTAACTATTGTCTACCCTTAAATAAATTAACCTTAGGACTTTTTTAAATTTTATTATTTACATTTAGACCTTTTCATCTAAATAGACACAAATTTAGAAAGGAAATTATAAGATCATTTTAATATTAGATTACAAATAATACATATTTATATTTGATAATACTTTTCAAAATTAAGTAATGGCATTAATAGAATGTGATTGAAATTTTTAATGTGTTAAAATTAAATAAATTTTCGTATATTACATTATAAAATAACATATAGATTATCCTTGTCAATGTTAAAATCACTTTTAGATTATAAATATAAAGAAATATTTAATTTAAAAGAAAATGAAATAATATTTCAATAGATTTGAAAACTTAAATTGAATTTTGTTATTTTTTAAAATAGAATACAATATATTAGATAAACATATATTTTATTTTAGAAAAATAAAACTCTAAAAAAACCAATACAAAAATCATTGCAACTAATTGAACTAATCTTGAAATTGATCAAATTATTTTTTAAAGCTTTAAACAATAAATAATAATATATTCTGAGCGGCTTAAAAAAAGGCTAAATTTTCCCTCTTATTGAAATATGCAGATTCCAAAGATATTAAACTTTTAATGAAACATAATATCTTGTGTGGAGAACGCTGAAGCTTCGTGAGACCTTCGTGAAGCGTTTTTAGGGCATCGTATGTTAACAGCGACAGAAGTTAGATTCTCTAAGACGCGTCATGAAGCGGAGGCCGGCATTTTATACTTAACTTGGCATTCGCTGCGAAGGATCCCTCGCCACCCATTGTCAGAGCTTTTTGTTTTGGTCTTTTGGAATTATGGCCGACATCGATGTGACCTGCAATGCTCTCTTATGTGAGTTATATTAATTTCGCATGTAAGTTCGTTGAAAGTTGTATGAAGTTCTTTTCAAGGTGATTTCCTACGACATTGCAATTTAATTTATTTTTTTAATTATTCATCGTTTTCTTTAGGAATTATTATCACTTAGAATATGTGTGCAGATCTATTGCAATAGAAATGAAAAACATATTTCCTCCATTTTAACGAAATTTTCTTGATTCAATAAGATCAATGAGAGAAGAAACAAATGATGAAAATTTGTTAAGGTTTGTAGTATCTATTAATTATTATGAAATAGCATATCATTTTTTAATGATATTTTATTATAATTAATGTATTTGAATTTGACTTTAAATCAAGAAGATTAAACATTTAATTTAAATATTTTAGTATGCATAATGAGAAGTAGTGGTTGAACTCACAAAATATTTATCTCTTTTTAAAAGAGAAAAGATTAAAATGATAAGATGTAATTATAGATTAGTAATCAATTATAACTCGAAGAACAGCCTCTTCTTCAGCATCTTCTCCACAGACTGCACTTCTCAAATTGGACTACTCTACCGGAATCCCCTGTGAGCTGTCGAAAATAATCTTGTAAGCGATCACCGCATCCAATATTACCTTCCTATTTTGGTAGCTTTCACAAAAAAAGATTTTATTTTGTCGACATTTATTTGCCTTTCATTCTCGTCAATCGATGTTTGTGAAGCAGAAATAGTCATAATATCCGGAAGAGGAAGCCCGAAAGATCTGAAAGGCGCGTCTTTAAGACAATACCCGAATCAGACATTTTGGAGGACGGATACAAGTGGCGGAAGTATGGAAAGAAATCTATAAAGGGAAACCCTAATCCTAGGTACGTTATAAAACCAAAAAATAATTATTTTAGGGTTGGAATTTTTTCGAAAGGACTGCAATTTTCTTACGGCGTTCTTTGATTTTGTGCAGGAATTATTACAAATGCTCTTACACCAACTGTGATGTTAAAAAGAGAGTGCAGCGGGATGCGCAGGATAAAAGAATAGTGATCACTACATACGAGGGAAAACACAACCATAAGAGCTCCACGGCCGTCTATTTCACGACAAATCCTCCAATATTTGAACCAGAGCAGACTTCACGTTTGGAGAATTATGCTCCTCCGCTCCCTTACCCCTCAAACAGCCCAACCGATTTCATGTCTATTAATTGAAACGTAAGTGATTTGTGGGAGCCTGATTCCAGTGTTGGTAGTTATATTAATCGAGTATTTTTATCTTAGAATAGTTTGTCTCTAGAGTCTATAGGATGTCACTTCCGTTTCACATGTTTAGTACTTTCTCTCACGTTTAAGTGTCTCAGAAAATCTGATTACTATTCCTCTATGATAAATATGGAACTGTTTCAATGAAATTGCTTCAAATCTTTTGAGCTAATATGATTTTTCTCTCGAGAATATGAATGTGAGGTAGATTTCATTTCACGAGGTATTTCCGAAGTGACTGATGCCAGTTAGCCAAGCCCTCAATTTACATGCTAGTCTTAAACATGCAAAACAAACAAAGAAGGTTTACATTGAAAAAATTGGACTAGTGCATTCAGTACATACAAAGAATGAAATCGCTAATGCTTCACGCCTACCTCAAGATAGTATCACACCTTAAACGGCATTCAAAATCATTTGAAAGAAAACAATGGTTAGTAGCAAGGAGTTGCTTCTTTTTCACATACATTTCGAGATCTTGTCAAATAGAGGTCTTACCCATTCCTTCAGATTCATAGCAAATTTTTTTCAAGAGAATATTTGGTATAGCCTCCAAAAGCTTTTAATTGATATATGAATTGTGCTATTGAGCATGAATAAGAACAATCGTAAACAAGAGATCACAGATCAATCTTTTGTCTACCCTTCCACAGATTCAAACACAGGAATTGATCCGTATAGAGAGAAAAAACGCATTCAAGTAGTCTTTCCAAACTAAATAGTTAAGTTACCAGGTGAAACTTTCGATGAAAAACTAAGTTGTGATGTATGAGAATACATTGAATTTGGGCCAGATACATATCCATCAATTCAACATGATCAAGCATAGAATACATTATCAATATTTTTTGTGGATGGAAGGATGAGGATTGTAGACTTGTGGAGAAACTGTTATCTATGATGATTGATGAATCTCTAAGAAACTATAAGATAAAATAGAATTAATACCTAAGA
Organism: Chamaecyparis obtusa; assembly: GCA_027943335.1. Lineage (NCBI taxonomy): Eukaryota > Viridiplantae > Streptophyta > Pinopsida > Cupressales > Cupressaceae > Chamaecyparis > Chamaecyparis obtusa. The sequence continues at coordinate 5,662 of BSBK01011429.1, forward strand.
AATATTTGCTACAAGATAATCACAAACAGAAATATTCTAATACTAACAAAGATGTACACGTTTTGCTTTTCATTGAATTCGGCTATATTGTATGCTATTCTTTCAAGAATGAACTAATCAAAGAAAGATTGAGGAAAGTTTTTGCGAATAGATATTCTACAAAGGTAGGGCCTCTTTTTCAGTTTTCCATGAAGATATGTATGCCCGCAAGTAGATATGAGTTGGGGAGATCTGATGCCAAATCAGTGAAAACGTTTATACCTAGGACGGAACTCAAAATATTTATCATAGGGACCCAATTTGATGTTTATAGTGACCTTGCAAAACAAGTTGTGAAAGTTTTCTATGAATGTTATTTGTTTGGCTTTCTGAGGTTGTAGTACTTCCTTGGATGTCAATTTTAGATGATTAGGAGTAAAATATTTTTGTTTGATGCTAATAGCATCAATGATTGGACTAGCTTTTATCATCTCAAGTTATTTTCTTGATGTGAGATTGTATTTTGTATCATAAGAATTCTATTCTTTGGCCTTCCAATTTGCTTTCCTTTTCTATTTTAAAGAAAATATGTATTTTGAAAATCTCTTTAAGAAGACATGTAAGGAATTGGTGATCTCAATATGCTTTAGGGTCTAGAATGGTCATGAGGCAATCATCAAGAATTATACCCTTTTGAGCATCATAAGATTCTCATTTAGACCTTTATCAATGCACCTCAAAATGGATATTGACCAGTAATTCATAACATCTATGATTTGGGAGTTGTGAAATAGTAATCCAAGAGATAAAAAAATTAGCCTAGAACTACACCCTTCCAAGGATTATAAAGATGCTTGACACGGCTCTACATGATTTAGGATGAGTTTCTCCAAAGAAAAATCTTCTTTAGAATGTCTATTTGTTTTATTTAATCAAAGTAATTTGTTTGTGTTTAATGTAATCCTTAAGGAGAGATGTCTTGGAAAGGTTAGATTTGAGTGGTACATTTTTAAGAACAATATAATAAGAAGGGAATTTTGGTATTGCATCTTTATAATACAAATTGAAATGGGACAAAAAGATATCTAAGCTTTTCAATCCAGTCTAAAGATAGCAATGCATCTAATTACAAACAAGAATTTGCCTTGAGCTACTATCCCATAGGGAAAGCCAATTGTTGGGATTTCTATTTGTATTGTATATCATAGAAAAACATAATGCTATGAGTGGAATAATCTTACAATGGTAAAATGGGTAAATTTTATAGAATCTAGTAGATATAGAAGGAGAAAGTAGAATATTAAGGTAAATTTGAGATGAAGATACAAAGAGTAACCTAGTATATAATGTCCCCAAATTAATGGAGAGTGAATTAATTAAATTAAAAAATTAGTTGGTTCCAAAATTTAAAGAATATTATTAAGGACTTCTTTAATTAATTAATTTAGTTATAAAATAAAAAGGGGGAAAAATAATAAAATAATAAATAAAGTGATGTTAACCCATTGTAACTTTCCAAAGACTTCTTGGCTGCATTTATAAGGCATTAGTTGGCACCGTAGGTAATATAGTGGATCTTATTTTCTTGTGTATCTATGATTCCAATTGGAATCAAGTTCTTATTTGGAGTTTCACAAGTGCAAGATCCTCCCTATTTTGTATTTATAGTTTTAGTGGGATTCATTACTCACCCTAGTCTTCCATTGGAGATATCACTTCAAATATTTCACTTCAAGTACTTCATTGTCAAATTTGTGATGTCTCTATAAGAGACAAATTTTTACCCATCCATCGATATACTTACAAATCTATTATCTTTGAATATCTAATTTATGTATCCCTATCTACTTGATTGATATCATTTGCCAACCTTATAGATTGAATCTTTCATATCAAGTAATAATTTTAAAGCTCAAAAGGAGACAACATAATAATGTTGTATGTGTGTGGAGTGTCCCTACTACATGGTGAAGGTGTATCGAATAATATTATGGAAGTGTGTTGATTGGTATGGTGGAAGTGGGATGAGTGGTATGAAGGAAATGTCTCAATTGGTGCGGTGGAAGTATGTCACTTGGTATGCTAGAAGTGTGTTGACTAGTATGATGGAAGTGTTATGACTGGGATGATGGAAGTACACTGACTAGTATGATGGAAGTGTGCTAATTGGTATAGTGAAAGTGTCTTGATTATAATAGTGGGTGTGTACTTACTAGTACCATGAAGGTGTACCATTTGGAATGGTGCAAGTGTGTTATTCGGTATGGTGGAAGTGTTCCATATGGTTGAGGTGTTTCATCGTTATATTATAGTGGTATCAAAGTTGGTGATCTTTATAGCTTACTGGGAGAATCATGGCACCTAGTGATGGAATGGAAAATGCATATCTAAATATGAAAACCATGTTGAGGGAGTTGATAAATTGCCAAGAACATCATAGTAGGACCCTAGCAAGAGGGTACAAGAAGATGGAAGAGACACTCAATCACTTGATAGAACCAAGGATGAAGGGAGATTTACAACACTTCAACAGAAGGTTGGCGATGCCAACCTTCCTTGTCAAGATTAAGCAACAATAAATGTAAACTCTTTCTTTGACTAAGTCACTAAATCTCAATTAAAGGTGGATTAGGCTGATGGCGAATGATAGATGATCATATCTCTCAAGTACCATAGACGTGTGAATAAAGTATCCATCCTCCAAGGGTAATATAGTCTAAACAATAATATAAAGTAGGAGATTGGTAATAGGCTACACAACACATTAAATCCTAAAGAGGATAAAGACATGCTCACAAATCCACTTTAGTAATAGGAGGATATGGATAAGAAAGAATAAAAAATTAGCCATTCAAGTGAAGATAACGCAAATCTTCAAGATAGCCTCAAGGGTGAGAGATTTGCTTGCACTAAGTTTGTGAAGCCAACAATGGCTAATCGAGTTAATAGAGATGGAGACTCTACCAATGACCCTTTGAATGGAAAAGCTCTTTGGTTGGTTTAGTATGAAATTTTTCCTTTATTGGGAATGAGGCATGCATGATTACCATCTCTCGTTGTGAGTGGCATCTATATGGAGAAAGCAAGTTGGATTTTGATGATTTTTTCCTCAACTTTGAGGAGGGAAATATTTATATCAAAGTGTGACACAAAAATATTGTTGGGGATTCACAAGTGGTGCTCACAATCATGGTGTTACATCAACTTTTAGTGGATATATCTATCAACACTTGCACTTGGTTTGGGATCCTGGAGGTTTGTAGTTGTCAAACAGTTGGATGATAAATTGCTTGAGGGAAAGTAATCTCTAGGCAATGAGGACTGTAAAGTCCCTAGATTAATTGAGAGTGAATTAATTAAATTAATTAATTAGGTCATCCCAAAATTTAAATAATATTATAAAGGACTTCTTTAGTTAATTAGTTTGATTATAAAATAAAAAGTGGCCAAAAAAATTAAATAATAAATAAAGTGATGTGGAGGCCTTTATTAGGTGTTGAGAGACATTCTAGGTAATATACTGGACTTTATTTCTTGTGTACTTACAATTCTATTTTGAATTGAGGTCTTATTTGGACTTTTAGAGAGGCAAGACCCTCACTATTTTGTATTTGTAGTTTCAGGACTCATTCCTTACCCTAGTCTATCATTGAAGATATTGCTTTAGATATCTCACTTTGTACTTGATTGTTAAATTTATGAAGTCAAGATATTTAAGAGATAAATTTGTAATGAACCATTGACATACTTTTACATCCGTTATTGAGAACATATGTTTTATGTCTGTCTATACAGTACCTTCTTGATTTCATTTGCCAACCTTATAGATCGAATCCTTCATATCAAGTAATAATATTTAAGTTTGAGAGAAGATGACATAATAATGTTATGTGGGTGTTGAGTGGCCCTACTATACGATCAAAGTGGACCAAGTGGTATGATGGAAGTGTGTTGACTGGTATGGTAGAGGTGTGTTGACTGGTATGGTGGAAGTGTCCTGACTAGCATTATAGAAGTGTGTCGATTGGTAGGGTGTAAGTTTTATAACTAGTACAATAGAAGTGGGTTGACTGGTATGATGGACTTGTGCACTGACTAGTATGGTAGAAGTGTGTTGATTGGTATGGTAGAAGTGTGCTGATTGGTATGATAGAACTATGTTGATTGATATGGTGGAAGTGTGTTGATTATTACAATGAAAGTGTCTTGATCAATACAGTAGAGGTGTAAGATTTGGTATGGTGGGAGTGTGTTTTTCACTATAGTTGAAGTGTATCTTTAGTTCATTATATAGTAGTATAATTTGGAGAAACATCTGTTAGATATTATTAGAATAGTTAAATTAATCATTATTCAAGGTTGTTGACACGGACCAAACTACTGACCAAGTATTGTCCACCACATGCCAAATGAATCTTCCCTATGTATTATTCACATTTACTAATTTTCCACCATCTTCAACTATCCATTCTCACCAGTATTTGATTAATAGTACAAAAAATTATGGTCTATATTATTTATATAGTTTATTATGCATACAACTATAAATTGATGGATTAGAAATACAATCTTGGAGCTCATTTCTTATTGTTTTCTCCTATGTGCCTGATTTTTCAACTTGGTACCAAAGGCCATGGTAGAAGATCTTAGAAAGGTAGAAGAATTTTCTTAATGGTATGTATAAGAATATATGGGAATGTTTTAAAAATTAAGATTGTGAAGTACAAAGTTGAAGACGTGAGCCAACTATAGCTTAGGATTGTTGCCAGTCTTTTTCAACTTGGTATCAAAGATGTAGGGTAGCAGAAAGACATCACTATTTAGTCAAAAAGAAAAACTAGATTGTGCTTTAACACATGAGGGATTTTTCAAAGATAACTTGAGTGTTCTACATTGTGGAATAAGTTGATGATTAAATCTAGGAGGTGCACACATATATTTGTTGGCAAGTTGACTATACTAGTATATATGACTTAATATAGTGTTTTCATTATGGCAACAAAGTCATATAGAGTTTTGGAGTTAGCACACTTGATGAGAAGATTAGAAATTGGCTAAGTGTAGAAGACTAGATAGTTAGCAGAGCACCAATAGATCAACACATCAATGCACATGCGTATGACCAAGTTATGGTATGGGCCCTAGAAGATAAGATGGTAAGAGTGTATTCATGCTTATTATATGAGCGCATGATCAGATATGCAAGTATGATGAAATTACAGATAGTTGAAATTACACAGCGAGTGAATGCGAGAACAAAATAGAGTATGTAGCTGACTGATGGAAATTTGATTAGCGACTATGTTATTATTTTGTAAAGGCTATACGACTATTGTAATTAGGTTGTAGACATATAATTATATTTGTTTGTAAACACACTTGAGCCAATTCAATTGGAAATGCTGTATGTAATCGATTAAAGGGATGACCTAGTTAATTGTTTTGTATGCGCATATAAATATTAGATGCACCCTTGTAATTAGTCATGGAAGTTATCATAGAGTTAAAATAAGAAGAGAAAAAGTGTGAGAAGAGTTGATAAGATGTATTAGAGCTTTGCAATAGGTCAAAGCATAAGCGCATCAAAGGAATTGATCAGACAAGCAGTGTCACAGTGCCAGTTCATCGAGAAGATATAGTGTGTATCTAATATCAGAAGGTTGTAGCCTTCAACATTTGAGTAGTGAGCTCTAGGATAGTGTGTCCCCACTCCTAATAGATTTAATTATAAAAGACTCCTAATAGGGTCCGACCCTTGACAAGGTCACTGTACTAAATACATTGTAAAGAAACTCCTAATAGGGTTAAGGATCTTATAACAAGGATCATAAGACACTAGTACAGATTATTAGTGGGTGTCAATTCCCACCGGGGTTTTTACCTAATTGGGTTTCCCTATAACCATATTGGTGTTATGTGTTGTGTTCATCTATCTTGTTAATGTTAATGTTAATTTTAGTACTTAATCATTCAAGTTAAGTTTAAAGAGCCAAGAAAAAATATTTAATATAGTGAACACTGATTCACCCCCCATCCCCTCTCTTAGTGTTCCCATTACTAACAATTGGTATCAGAGCTCTGGTCCTTAGCAAAGAAGTTTAACCACTTGAGGAGATCATGGAAAAAGCAAAAATGAAACATCTGAAAATAAATCTTGAAGCTGCTCTTGAAAACCTAGACAGATCTAAAAACTAAAGTGAAGAACTAAAAGAAAAGTTAGTGATACTCAAGCAATCATCAAAAGGCTAAGAAAAGATTTGAAAGAATACTCCACCAGTGATTTAGGCATAATGATTAAGAAGATGAAAGAAGATAACTCACCCCTGAAAGAACAAATTGAAGAATTGGATGATAAGCTAACCAACAACCAAGAAGTCTATGATGAACATATCAAAGAGAACCTTCAACTGAATGAAGAATTGAGGCAAGAAGACATGGAAATCTTGGAGCTAAGAAACAACAAAGAAAGGTTGGAATCTGAATTGCAAGAGGCTAAGCATCACATTGATAAATTACACACAATAAAGGATCTGATTGAATCTCAACTGTATGCTTAGAAGCTTAAAGGAGATACCAGTGGAATTATATTTAATGAAGCGGAAAATCAAATTGACAACATGCGAGAAAGAATGAAGGCACCAAAAGACACCACAGATGCTAAGGAGATTGGAAGTTAGACTAAAGATCATGTTGAACCATCCAAGAATGAGCCCAAGCTAGTAGATCAAACTTGTTATGCATGTAACAAGCATGGACATATAGTAAGGAACTATACAGAGGTAAGATCTTTCAATGGTTACTATTATTCATGCAATAAATTTGGTCATAGAACTATGAATTGTAAGACAAGTCAGCAGAACAAGACTCAACATAATCAGAGAAATTAGAATCAGCCAAATGTAAGAAGTTCTTAGAATGTTACATGTCGGATATGTAACTATAATGGTCACTCAGCTAGATAGTGTAAAATGATAACCCATGTCAATGCACTAAGGAATATAAGACCTCAAGTTATTTTTCACTCATGTAACAAGGTTGGACACATCTCAAAGTTCTGTAGATCAAGGACCCAAAGTCAAGAAATCCCTAAAATGCTAGAAGAATCAATACTGGATACCGAAGGTGAAGTCAAGTTTGTGAAATATTTAGAAGATGCGAGCTTGATTTGGTTAGAGACAAAGAAGGATAAGGTTGATGAGAATATGTTGGATGCATCCATAGTGGATGCACCCTCTACATCTGGATGAACGGCCCTCAGGGTCATAGGGGGAGCTAATTTAGCTATAAACCCCTGTGCAGATGGTATACTCACCCTCAGAGTATGCACCTTTGGACTTAACCTTTTAGAGACTTAAAGAACCTATGTGCAAGAGTGCACTAGTTGATTGTTTACACAATGAAAGTTAGAAATTATCGGTGACAGCCTAGTTTACATGGCAAGCATTAATGGTGGAATTCTTACTTTAAAGTACGCAAAAGCTTTTAGATCTCTCATTACATTTGAATTCAGAGTGATTGGAGAGAAAAGGAGCCCTAGCATTTGATTGTAAAGGATTGCAGATTGATTCACCAATGTTTAGCAAGTGCATTCAATCGGTTGCAGAAGCCCTAATCCATTGCACTAATTCAAAAGTCTTTGAGATCATTTGGAAAGTGATATACAAGTAATGGCTACACCCATTGTATTTGATGTGGTGGAGAAAAAGAGATATGTGTTTAAGAGAAATCCATTCAAATCCATACTAGATGACCTAGAAGGTGCATTCTCCCACACTCCCATGGGTGTTACGCATGTGGAAGATATCAGGGCATACATATATTGCAAGAAGGAACCAGTAGTTTTGGATAGAATAAGAGTGCACATGGAAAATATGATGAAACCCGATAAAAGCTTCATGGATGAGTATGCACAGTTGGAAAATCATCCTATAGTGGAATATGCTACAACATATGAGTTCTATGAGTCAGAATGGATCAAGATCCTATTGATTAGGATCCATGATGACCTATTTTGGATAGGTAAAGTACCAATTAGGATAACAGGAGATCTAATTCATGTCATGATAGTACTCTCAAGGACAAGTGTCATTCTTTCAGTTGACAAGGATGTCATAAAACTTGTAGAACATGCTTGCAAATCAAGAAGTGATAGGTGCAGAATGACAGTAGAGCCTATAAAGGAGAAATAAATGAAATTAATGTCCATGATATTGGGATACAGGTTCTAGCACATCAACAAAGTAAATAGTGTGTCAACAACCACCATTCTAGCAACAATAAGGTTGGTAAGAGAGAATGGAGAGTTTAATCTATGTGAGATCTTGCACACACAGCTAATAGACAACATAAGAGCCATCAAGCATGACAAGACCAAGATATTTAGGTTTGGGTCTTTAATAATCAATATGTACTTCCATATTCTTGGAAAGGTGTCTAATTTGTATCTAGACAAATCTATTCCCACTATGCCACATATATTCTTTAAGGAATTCATAGAAAGTACCCTTAAGGATTACATGGAATTGGAGTTGAAAACATTCAGAGTGAGAATGCAGATGAGGTATAGGATACCTAAAAAGATAGTTGAAAAATACAAGGATAGTATTTGTTTCATGGTAGAGACTGATACAACATGCATGGAGGTTGTTGAACCAAGAACAAAGTGGATTCATCCACTGGGATATGAAGTTTAAGAGCCTATTCTAGAGGCTTAAGCTCAAGTTCTGTTATCAGCACCTAAGGACCTCAATGAACCTAGATGGGGGACTTATGAAGAGAAAACAAGAGAAGTAGATGCTATATTGAACAACGTGACAAGAAAAAGAAAATTTTCCAAGGTTACTTCAGAGATCTTGAAAATTCATGCAGTATCTCAGGCAGACCTAAACAAAGCAAGGCAAGAGAAGATTGCTTTGGAAATAGAGAGCGCAACTACAACAAAGATAGAATCTAATGATCCAAAGATGAAGAAGGTGAAAATTGAGAAATCAGATGATCAGAAGGGTAAATCTGATGTTGCCCCTCCCACACCCACAGTAACAATTGACCTTACTGCTCCTGTTGAGTATAAGGCAATGCCTAAGAGGAAGAAAGTGATCAGCACTAGTCATCCATCCTCGCGAGCAACAAGAAGTAGGAAGAATACTCAAACACCTCCATAAGTAAGTTTTAAACCTAGTCTTAGTGTTTTGAGTTCAAGGATTGTTGATGAAGGCATAATTGATCAAGTAGGAAAGTTCTATGAGAAATACAATGAGATTGACAAATCAGAGATTCATCCAATGATTGTCAAACATATGCTGATGTTTAAAAAGATAGTCCTAGAACCAAAAAATAGTGATTCCATACAATGTATGGAACATTTTGGAATTCTTGAAGAGAAAGGAAAATGAGGAAGATCTGAGAATAAGAGAGGAAATTCTAGATGAAAGTTTCCTAGTATGTTCTCTTGAAGAGAAAGCCCTATTGTTAGATTGGGTGAAACCACATCTCCAGACTAAGACAAGAACACTGCATATCATGGATAAAAATTATGAGTTAGTAGCTAAAGAGATAGAGAAATCCTTTGAGAAGGTATTCTTGAATAGACACAAGTGTCTATCTACTATGCACATAATTCAAGTGCCTCCTAAGGAAACCAAGAAGTGAGAGACCACAAAGATATCAATGATAGGTCCTCGGTGTTAATATGATTTAGAAAAATAGAGATGCCGGGGGGGGTGAATCAATTGTTCTCAGATTCAGATGTATAAAATAAACTTTAAAACTCTTCAACAAATCAGATCCAACAATGAACAACTACTTGGTCATTGCTAATTGCATAAAAAAAACATATAACAATGCAGTCCACTATCCAATAGTATATAACTTGTAAAACACAAAAATGTTCAAACCAAAAAATTCACACAAGTATTAACACTGGGATTTATAGTGGAAACCCAATTAGGGAAAAACCACTTTGTAACATGTTACTATTATTTTCACTATTCTAAAGTGAGCTCTGTGAAAAGCCAACCCTGTCAAAGGTTAGAAACACACTATCAAGTGTGACCCGGTTAAAGGATTTAAACCACTATGTTAAAAGTGCACCTTGTTATAGGACTTACATACATCCCATTAGAATGCAATCTTGTTCAAAGGATTTATACAAATGACTATTAGGTCAACCTCTGTTAAAAGGATTTTGACTGATACAATGGTTAGAAAGTAACAGTAGTATTGATCTCAAAAAAATAGAACTCACTTTGCAAATATCAGATCCAATTCTATACACATATGCTAGCTTACTGACTGTGAACCTTTACCATCTTTGTCACTGATTTGATTGGAAATCTCTTCAAGCAATCACAACACTTCTCCTTCAGCCTTTTCTTCTTAGATAGTCAATAAAATCAACAACACTTCCAGCATCCTCTCCTTGCTTCAACCTCATGCTTAGGTTTCCTTAATACTTCCTCAATTAGGTCAATACATCTTTTTCCCCCTAATCTCCTTCATAGATCTTAGGATTAGGCCAGATTCATCGAATCCTTCCAACTTTATGTTCCTCATCTATCCTTTTATAAATATCTCAAATCTCTTAATAGATTTACAATAAAACATTTTATAGTGCATTAAATGCTTTCATACAATCAATAAATAAAGTCAACATGTTTTACATAATCCAAGAATTCAACTATATCAGCTGGAAATCTGAATTCTTCCTCAAATGTAAATTACTAACGCTCGGTCAATACAGTGTTCAACTCATCAGTCTCCATTAGAAAGCTCGGTCACTTCAAAAAATATTTCATTGGCTAATACTGATGTTCGGTCAGGACTGAATTTACTCGGCATATACTAGCTCGGTCAACACTAACATCACTCGGCTTAAACTAGATTTCTTCACTTTTGCTCGGTTAAGCCTACTAGTTTAGTCTTCATTCTTACTTAGATAAGAAATACATTATCTTATCATTGTGCCACATAATCAAGTACCCATTGAAGTATCAAGATAACTCAACCTTTCCTTAGGTGCTATTGTTACCAACCTTGCCTATCCCCTTCACAATAATTAAATAGATATAGTACTTTCTTAGATAGTAGCAATCTTACCAGTTAAGGTTTGACATCAATGACAATACAAAAATTGCTACAATTATAGTTTCCAACAATCTCCCTCTTCGGCATTGATGGCAACACCATATGAATAACACATGAATCACCAACCAATCCAAAACTTATCTGTCCATCAGAAATATTTATAATATCATTAGGTTCATTCTTATATAGAATCAATTAGCCATGCTTGTATGACCATCCATTGAATCTCTCCCTCTTACTTGATCTCCATGAAATCTCACCATGTGTATTGATCTATAATCATCTCCCTCTTTGACAAAAATGCCAAAGAAGCAACTAAAACATACATCCTGCAGATGTAGATATCATTTTTCATTTCAGTAATAGTATTTCTCCCTCTATCATCTTTACTTATGACTGATTCTTGGCTTTTTTGTACTTTTCACAACTCTAGGTTGCTCCTAAAGTGTGACCTATCTCTGCATCAATTTGTCAGATACTCTTTGCAGCACATTTGATGTAGTGCTCCTAGCTTGACTAGGCAGCCATAGTTAGGGGAAGAAGCCTTAATTAACCTCTCAAATATTCATGAGCTTCTTTAGGTAAAGCTTTAGTGAATATGTCTACTAGTTGTTCCTTTGTATTCACATATTCCATTCGGACCTCTTTATGTTGTACCAGTTCCCTCAAGTAATGATACTTGATGGCATGGTGTTTGGTCTTTGTGTGCATCACTGGATTCTTAGAGATGTTGATATGACTTGTGTTGTCACAGTACATGACAACTGGTTCATTGATCTCTTCTTTCATGCCTACCAACAATTGCTTTATCCATACCAAGTTTGAATAGTTCACTATTGCAGCCACATACTCGGCTTCAGTAGTAGATTGGGAAATGCAATTTTGTTTCTTGCTTGTCCAGGAAACTAATCTCTGTCTAAGAAAGAAAGCTCCACCACTAGTACTCTTTCTATCATCCACATTTCCTACCCAATCAGCATCAGTATACACTCTTAGTTCAAACTTTTCATGCTTCTTATATTACAATCCATAGTCACCAGTCCCTTTAAAATATCTCATTATCCTTTTGACAGGCATCATGTGAGTTTCCTTAGGATTGGAAGAGAATCTTGACACAATCCTAACATCCAAAGCAATATCTAGTTTTCTATGTACAACATACTACAACTTTCCAATCATGGATCTATACAAAGTCTGGTTTACTTCTACAACATCATCATTTTTAGACAAATTTTGTCCAGTAGCCATGGGAGTACTTACTAGCCTTGAATCTTCCATACCAAAGGTTTTCAGTATCTCATGAACATATTTAGACTGGGTGATGAAAATTCCTTTCTCTATCTGATATGCTTGTAAACCAACAAAAAATTTGATCTCCCCAAACATTCTCATTTCAAATTCAGTTTGCATTTCATTTGAAAATTTCTTACACAAGGCATCTTGTCCACCAAAAATAATATCATCTACAAAAATCTTAGCCAACAAGATTCATTTACCTTCTTCATCTTTCATCTACAGATCGCTTGTGTCATTTGTCCTTGAGAATCCAATCTATATCGAGTAATTGTGCAGTCTCTCATACCATGCTCTGGGAGCTTACTTTAGTCCATACAGTGCTTTATTTAGTTTGCAAACCATGTGTTTTTTGTTTGGATCAACAAATCCTTCTGGCTGTTCAATGTACATTTCTTCTTCTAATATACCATTTAAAAATGTAGACTTAACATCCATTTGGTATACATTGAAATATTTATAGGTAGCATATGCAAGTAAGGTTCTTACTCCTTCCAATCTAGCTATAGGGGAAAATGTTTCCCCATAATCTATTCCTTCTTATTGTGCATAGCCTTTGCATACCAGCCTAGCTTTGTTTCTTGTGATTTGTCCATTCTCATTCAGCTTGTTTTGGAACACCCACTTTGTTCCAATGACATTTTTATTTTTTGGTCTTGGAAAAAGAGTCCATGTATCCTTCTTCTCTATCTGGTCTATCTCCTCATTCATTTCTTGTATCCATTCTTCATTTTCTAATGCCTCCCTTGTTGTCTTAGGCTCAAATTCACATAGTAAACATGTTGGATCTCTTGTCTTGCTTCTGGTTAGAACTCCAGTATCTTTGTCTCCAATGATCTATTCACGCTTGTGATGCCTCCTTACATATTGTGCCAAAATAGGTTCTACTCTCCTTTCATCTTGCTCTTCAATTTCATCAACAAGATTGTCAGATTCAACTTCTACATGCTTGGCAACCTCTTCCTGATAGCTTCCTCCTATTGTTCAACGCATTCTTCTTCTCTCTCGACATTATTTTCCTGATGCTCAACATTGTTTACCTGGGACTCTGCATTAGGTGCAAGTTTTTTAGTTTCCTCTTCTTCCTCTATATACACAAAAGATCTACAATCTTCCGGTTCTCTTTTTCTATCAACTTCATTTTTCTTTGCATACTCATCAACTTTGACATTCACACTTTCCACAATTTTGTTAGTGTTAGAGTTCAAACACTTAAAAGCTTTACTTTTTGTGGAATAGCCAAGGAATATGCCCTCATCACTTTTAGCATCAAATTTTCCATTCCTATTGTCCATTAGTATGTAGCATTTGCTTTCAAAAATTCTAAAGTACTTTACATTAGGTGCATACTCGTGTCATAGCTCATAAGGTGTTAGATTTGTACCTTTTTGATCTATACTTAGTTAAGAGTATAAACAACTGTACTTACAGCTTCTCTCCAGTACTTTTGTGCAACATTCTTTTCAATCATTAATGTCCTTGCATAATCCATGATAGATCTATTCCTTCTCTCTTCTATACTGATCTATAGAGGACTTCTTGGTGTAGACATCTATCTTTTGATCCCTCTATCATTGCAAAATAGATTGAATTCATTGGATATAAATTCTCCACCTCGTTCAGATCTCATACATTTCAGGTTCCTACCTATCTCCTTTTCAACCTTAGCCAAATACCACTTAAAATTTTGAAAAGCATCATATTTTTCTTTTAAGAACATTATAGTGATCATTCTGGTATAATCATCGACAAAAATGATAAAATATCTAGCACCACAATAGTTTTGTACACCCATAGGCCCACAAGGTTAGTATGAACCAAATCTAAAGAATTCTCAAAAGTAAAAGTCTTGCTCCTAAAACTAGAATTTTTCATCTTACACAACTGACATTCTTTGCACATTACAATATCAGGTTTCTTCAATCTAGGAAGACCTCTCACTTTCTTCTTCTTACTAATTTCTACCAGATTATCAAAGTTAACATGACATAGCCACTTATGCCATAACCAAATATCATCAAGTTGTGCAATCATACATGTTTCTTCAGTTAGGTCTAGATAGAACAAATTACCTATTGTCTATTCTCCACTTCCAATCAGTTCACCAGTGGCATCAAATATTTTGGCCTTCCTGTGATGAAATTCCACTTGGTAGCCAGTTCTATTAAGATGTGCAACACTTAGTAGATTATAGTTACGACCCTCAACCCAATAACCATTCTTGCAAATTATCTTATCAGACAACTTAATCAATCCTTTTCCTCTAATAGGACATGGTGCATCATTACCAAATTTCACACTTCCACCTTTATAATGATCTAAGGTATCAAACTTACTCTTGTCACTAGTCATGTCATGTGAAAAACCACTGTCAATAATCCATTTATAATTTTTGTTCACATAAGATATCAATGCAATTTTCTCATCCTCATCAGACTCATCTTTCATTGCAACATAGACAACCTCAATTTCAAAATCATCACTATTAATGTCAGTCTCTTCTTCAAAAATATAGCAGTATTTCTTGCATTTTCCTTTGTAGTCCTTGTACCTTCGGTAACCTCTATCTTCTCTTTTGTCTTTATGCTTTCTATCTCTTTCTTCATCCTTATCATCCCTGTCAAGACATTTAGCAGCTATATGGCCAACTTTATTACATGAAAACCGTATAATAGAGAGTTTACCTTTATACTTTCCTTTTCCCCTTTTTAGTCTTCTAGCCATAAGAGCTTCTAGATCCTCAAGTTCTTCATCACATGTGTCACTTTCACTTTCACTCTCACTGATGCATCTTTCTTTTTCCTTCTTTGACTTACTCAAAACCATTTGTAACTTAAAAGAAGATTCAACATTAGCAATAGTGAAGTTATCATAGTTAGAAAGTTAAAAAATAGTAAGCTTACCAACCAAACTTTCCAAAGTAAGAGCATTGTTAGGGTTACATCTAGACTCCTGAATTGCTAAAATTTTGATGGCATAAATACGACTCAGAGTTCTCAATAATTTTCCAATTAAAGTTTCATCATCAATAGTTCCATTTAATCCTCTAATAGCATTTACAACTTCTTTTATTCTACAACAATATTGTGCAATACTCTCACCTTCTTGCATTCTCATTTCATCAAATTTACCTCTTAGGATCTCAACTTTTTCTCTTAGTACATTTGTCACTGCCATAGATGTTTTCAAGAGTTCCCACATTTTCTTTGCATTAGTGCAGTCTTTGATGTCTTCAAATTTTGGATAACTTAGGGTAGATGCCATCTCCAACATTTCTTGGTTGTGCTCTTATTTAGCTCTTATCTCCTTGGTAGTCAGAGGTGCAACATGTGTGACATAATGATGCTCAACATAATACTTTTCAAAATCACCAATACCAGCTAGATGCAACTTCATTAAACTTTTCCATGCAGGGAAGTTCTCTTTATTTAGCTTCGGTACCTCCTTATACATCCTGATCATTTTCTTCAACTACCTTTAAACTTGTTCTCTATAAGCACCAACAACTATGATACCAATTATTAATATGATTTATAACAATAGAGGGGGGGGGGGGGTGAATCAGTTGTTCTTAGGTCTAGATGTATAAAACAAACTTTAAAACTCTTCACCAAATTAGATCCAACAACCAACAGCTACTCGGTCATTACTAATTGCATAACAGAAATATATAATAGTGCAGTCCACTATCCAATAGTATCTAACTTGTAAAACATAGAAATTTTCAAACCAAAACATTCACACAAGTATTAACACCAAGATTTATAGTGGAAACCCAATTAGGGAAAAACCACTTTGTAACATGTTACTATTATTTTCACTCTTCCGAAGTGAGCTCTGTGAAAAGCCAACCCTATCAAAGGTTACAAACACACTATCATGAGAGACCTGGTTAAAGGATTTAAACCACTACGTTAAAAGTGTGCCTTGTTATAGGACTTACATACATCCCATTAGAATGCAACCTTGTTCAAAGGATTTATACAAATGACTATTAGGTCAACCTCTGTTAAAAGGATTTTGACTGATACAATAGCTAGAAAGTAACCGTAGTATTGATCTGAAAAACATACAACTCACTTTGCAAATATCAAATCCAATTCCATACACATGCTGGCTTACTCACTCTGAACCTTTACCATCTCCATCACTGATCTTCTTGGAAATCTCTTCAAGAAATCACAACACTTATCCTTCATCCTTTTCTACTTAGATAGTCAATAACATCAACATCACTTCCATCATCCTCTCCTCTCTTCAACCTCATGCTTAGGTTTCCTTAATACTTCCTCAATTAGGTCAATACATGTTTTGCCGCTTAATCTCCTTCGTAGATCTTAGGGTTAGGTCAAATTCATCGAATCATTCCAAATTTATGTTCCTCATCTATCCTTCTAGAAATATCTCAAACCTCTTAATAGATTTACAATAAAACATTTTACAGTGCATTAAATGCTTTCATATAGTCAATAAATAAAGTCAACACATTTTACATAATCCAAGAATTCAACTATGTTGGCTGGAAAAATGAATTCTTCCTCAAATGTAAATTACTGATGCTCGGTCAATACAATGTTCAACTCCTTAGTCTCCATTAGAAAGCTCGGTCACCTCAAAAACTATTTCCTCGGCTAATACTGATGTTCGGTCAACATTGAATTTACTCGGCATATACTAGCTTGGTCGACACTAACATCACTTGGCTTAAACTAGATTTCTTCACTTTTGCTCAGTTAAGCCTACCAGTTTATTCTTCATTCTTACTTAGATAAGAAATACATTATATTATCATTGTGCCACATAATCAAGTACCCATTGAAGTATCAAGATAACTTAACCTTTTCTTAGGTGCAATTGTTACCAACCTTGCCTATCCCCTTCACAACAATCAAATATATATAGCACTTTCTTAGATAGTAGCAATCTTACTAGTTAAGTTTTGACATCAATGACGATACAAAAATTGCTTCAATTGTAGTTTCTAGCACTCAAGATTAAGTGCCTGCAGTAGAAACACATATAGAGGTAGAGAAGTCTGCGCCCATGATAGAGTCACTAAAAGACAACACTATACTCATTGACAATGTAGAAATAGCCATGGCGGCCATAGATAGAGACCTGGATAAGTTTGAGGAAGCTTTTGTGAGCACACAAGAAGCTAAAATCCTTTGCAGTAACAATTCACCCAAGCCACAAGAAGAAGTACACATTGAAAATATAACAAATGAAAAAGAAGAAGAATAGGAAACATAAAAAGAAGAGCAAGAAAAAGAGGAAGAAAAAATGGAAAAGGAGAAAGAAAAAGAAGAGGAAAAAGGAAATGAAACAACAGATAATACATCTATTGAAATGCTAAGAAAAGTAATGCAAGAAGTCATGGATATCACTCTTATCACTCCCTCAGCATCATTGTTGTTAAGCTTGACACCTAACCCCACTATTTTGGACTCATGGGGAGAAGAAGACCTGATCAAGTTCAGTGTCTTAGCTATGGAGAAGGCCAAGGAGAAATAGGTAATGATGAATCCCCTCTTTGTAGAATCAGTAAATATTTTGAATAACTTGTTACCAACAGAGAATTAAAGTATCCAAGGTACACTCTGTTGATGGATGTAAGTGCAATTCTTTCACAATTCAAGAGTAATTTCTCTAACTTGGAAGAATCAACATCATTAGTCACAAAGGAGAAGTATATGAAGAATAGACTAAATGAGTTGGTCAATAACTTCTCACTAGACCTTAGTTCACTCAAAGTTGGACAAGCAACTTTGAAAGAGTTTGTAGCAAAAGGAAGGAAAATTATTGCTAACTATATGAATCAAGATAAGTTGACATCCGATCACTACAAGAAGGATTCAAGAAGAAAAGGCTATGATTAAAAAAGTGAGGGAGTCATTAGAAGATCCCTTTGTAATACCCAAAAATTGGCACCTTATAATTTCAATCAATTTTGGTGCATTTTCTATGATTTTACATCATTAAAAGTCCTATTTTACTAGGCAATTTTCTCTCCTCCTACCTGACTTTATTTGACTTGGTGTCAATTGCAAAAACCCTAAATTGCATTAATCTTGTACACTATAATTAATTCCTAAGTATTCCAACTTTATTAGCTAAATAATCCCTATGATAAATTAATTTAATTCTAAAGTCCTAAGTGCTTTAAATTAAATTAAACTCACCCCCTTTAGCTAATACACGTAAAAGGAATTAATATTATTTGGTTATTTGAATGGATTATCTTATTTGGATTTAATAATTCAAATTATTCAAAGGGTTACCCATATGTGGCAATAATTCATTCTTTTAATTAAGTAATTCTTCAATATTTGTCTCAATTGAAATGAAGAGTCGACCATTTCATTTCAAGAACCTCTTCATCCTCTCTCCCATATTTTCTATATTTGAACCTTTCTTCCTCATCTCGAAAAGATGGCAATTGTGAGAGTATCAAAACTATAGTCAAATTTAGTCTCAATTATTTGATACTTTCAAGCTTAGTTATTGCATAATTAGATCAATTTCCATTTTTAGTATAATTGTATTTCTCATATTAAACTAGTTTTCTTATATGTTTTTAGATTAATTCTCATATCTCTTTCAAGTTCTAAGATTAAAATCTGCACTTCTTTCTTAGATTAATTGCATCTTCATTCTTAGATTAATTGCACATTCATCTTAGAGTAATTGCAATTTGTTTATCTTCAAGCTTTCAAAATCATTCATATTAGTTTGGTCTTTTGGTTGTTGGCTCTTGTTCTGAGAGTAATTCAAACACCCCAGCTAATTAGAAGGCAATAAGTTGAATCGATAGAATCTTATGAATTGAGTATTTATACTCACCTTCATGATTCGATGATCGAGCAATGACTATGTTGTGTCTATGGTTGGATTACAGGTCCACATTTAGTTATAAACATTTTGGCACCCAGCGTGGGGTAGAAAAATCATTTCTGACCTCACTCTCAAAATTTTTCTACTAATAAATTTGAAACTCTACCGTGTTTGTGTATAGAATTTCGCATGAGATTTTAGAGCGTGCCGTGTGAATATTTGCTCCCATTAGCATTATGTCATGTGAAGAAACCCTTTCTCACATAGGGCCTTGTATTTTATTGCACCCAGTGCAGTACTTTCTTGTGCAAAGTTTTGCTATCAGTCATTAAATTTTCCAGATTCTACAATTTACTGTTACTTTTCCTGACATTTACTTTCAGCTATTGCTTTCATATTCCTAATTTCCGCTACAACATAACAATGACCTGCAGGTCACTCATTGAAGACATATAAAACTTGCTAACAGTTGCTTGCAGGAAGGTTGTTGAAGATCATTTAAAAATGTTGTGCTTATTTACTATTTTTATTCCAATAGTCTAACTAGGGCTTTGTTAAAATTTCTTAAGGCTCCTGATAGAAAAGTAGGGGAATAAGCTCTTCATTACATGAAGTGATGCCCATGAATGAAACTAAGACCATATGTTTCTAGAATGATGGATACCTGAGGAATTAAGCAAGGTAGTGAATCTTTAGCTCATCTACTTGCCAGGGGGATTATGCTCTTCTCTCTTTGAGAGAACCAAAAACCCAAAGCTTGTGGATTTGGTGGAGTGAAACTAGCTCAATGATGAATATTCTTGATGGGTTTGGGTAAGGTGAAGATGTAGAGAAGTATGCTCTTCTCTCTTTGAGAGAATCAAAAAATTTGACCCTCAAATCCAAGCCAAATTGTGTCACCTTTAGAGGGCTTTCCATAAGTTGAACCTCCAGGAATGACCCCAAGTGAGTACGCTCTATTGTTGGTGATTCTGCCTCACTATAATAAATAATTTTTTGTTGAGTCTAAAGACTCCAAAACCATGTTAACTTCCTTCTCTGATTTTGACTATCATCTTGAGAAGGCTCCGTCTGTTGTACTGAGAGATGTTGCTTCTAGCCCTACTTGAGGGGGTGTATGAATTTTGGGTGTTCGTGTGGCTACAAGGCCTCAACCCTATATCGGGGGCACTGAAGGTTAGTGTGAATGGAAGCCCACTAAAAAATTCCTTAGTTTCCTACTCAGATCACCTCCAAAAGGAGACATAATCATTGGCAAGGAGGGGGAAGAATCTCTCTCATATATTCTCACCATAGGCATGCACCTGGATGTTTGAAGGTGGTATATGATATTGGGCCCCTCTTCAAGGGTAACCTTTGAACATATACTATTGATTCCTTGGAAACAATGAAAACATGGGTGCCCTCTAGGAGGTGATATGACTGTGTGAGGTGAACGCGTGCACATAAGCAGTGAGGCACGAATTTTTTCTTCTCACCATTTTTTTCTAGGGATAACTATATGTTTGTTATCGAGTCTTAAACTTATCCATCAGATTAAAAAAAGACTCCCATGATATAGCCAAGTTGCTTTCTCCTTGGTTGGTCTATTTGTGATTACTTCTTGTGTCACCATTGCTTGTTGTAAACCTTCATGCTTATAAATGAATGCTTGAAACCTTCAAAATGAGATTGTTGATTAAACTATCCTTTAAACTATTTGGAAACTAGATTTTTGTTTGAGAACCATTTGTGCTATGTCCCAAAATCTATCTTTATCTCGAAATCTACGTTGAACTATCAAACACTGGTATTTTCCCACGTGAAGTTTCAGAAATTGAGCATTTTCTCACGTGAGATAACATTCCCTTGCATGAAGCCTAGCATTTTCTTGCACAACCCTACACTTTCTCACATGAACCTATACCCTATTTTCAAAAATAGTGAACTATTTCCTATTGACTGGTCAAACTTCTACCCAATCTAATTTTTGTCTGGGGTCTGTTTGTTTGTTTTCCTATCATTAACTATCAGAAAATGAGTGTCTCAAGCTATGAACTGAATGATTTTTCTTGAACTCATGATTGTCTCCTTGTTATTTGTCTCATCTTTTGTGCTTTTGTACCTCATGTCGCCGATAGTCTTATCTCAGCTATTCTAGCCATACTCTTGACGATTCATGTTGAGTGCATCTCACATCTTCATTGTTCTAGCCTTTGTCTCTTTTTCATTATTCCTAGGAGACAGAGTTTTAGCATTATCCCAAGTCCTCTCTAGTTTCAATCTTCATCTATGACTGTTACGACTAGAATTGGCAACACTTACCCCATTCGTGGTACCAGACAAGGTAGAGGTAGATCTCGTAATCAAGAAACAAGTTGTCCCCAAACCTATTGTGCAATTTGAACATTGTGAGGGATCCTCAAGTTCTTCGTTCAGCACTTTGAAAGATATCCCATCTCAATCATCACCTTTAGTTTTCCAAGACTATTTTAATCCATTTTTTCAAGCGCAACCTAGTTTCTCATTTCAAGAACAGGTTAACTCATTCTTCCAAAACAACTCATTGTTTCATAACTTGGAAGACCACTTCCTCGAACTAGTCCTATCATTGAACCTATCGATCCTATTGATGATATCAACTCATTTGAACCTGTTGACCCTCTTGATCCTGTTCACCGCACCTAAAGTTACCTTAGCTGGGCCCTTTCGACAATCGTTCACATCATTTTACCAAGTCTTCATTTGTTGTGGAGTCGTATGTTGACAAGATGGGAGATCTGTTCAACTTCCAACTAGGCAATTAGAGCCAAACTTATGATCAGTCCTCAAAATAAATAGCATCATGGTCAATCTTCTATGACCAATGTTATGCTCAACCTCAAAATGAGCAACATTATGATCAATCCCCAAATGATCAGAATCATCACCAAGCTCAAAACAAAGCTCAAGGTGGTCAACTAGGATATCACTATCCTCCTCCTCCTTATGATCAGATTCAAGATCAAGTCCCAAGCATTTATGAGATTCTTGGCAATGATGTTGATGACACAATAACCCAAAATGACATAGATGTTGCAAAAGCAAACAAGGGTCTTATAAAGATGATAGAGATCCTCCTTCTAGAGGAGAAGGAAAAATACTTTTTTGAGTTGGCCAAGCAAGGGGCCAAGTTACCCCCAGACTATCAAGTTGAAATGCTTGTGGCCAAGGAAGAAGAAACTAAGACTATTAAGTTGCAAAATATGGTCTGAGACATGCAAGATTAGATTAGCCAACTTGTGAAGATTAAGGACAAACTACACAATAATTCACAATGGAAAGCATTTTTCCTTTACCCTTTGATAGGAGTCTTCACATGCCACCTTTCCCAAAGGTGTAGAGCTCCCTAAATATGACAAATACTTGGGTACTTACTGATCCCCAAGATCACTTAAGGGAGTTTCGATCTTTATCCATGGAAATCATGTATGATCAGACATACCTTATGCGGCCTCTTTCCTCATAGCTTGGGTGGACCAGCTATGGAGTGTTTTTATCGATTGCCCACTAGTAGTAAGACTTTTGATGAAATGGCTAATGTGTTTCTCCAACATTACTCACATAATATTCAGCATCCGATCAACATCTGAGATCTTTACAATCTAAAACAGTGACAAGGGGAACCTTCCTAACATTTCTCCAAGGGTGAAGACAATTATGTACAAGGTGTCCTCACAACCTACCAAAGTCTGAGAGACTTGACATATTTTTGGACAATCTTGTCCCAGACTTTAGATACCAACTACAATTACAAGAACCCCTAACCTTTGATAGCATGATTAAACAAGCGGTGTGAATAGAGGCCTTTATGATCAAGAAAGGGAAATTGACTTTGAACAAAGACAACAAACAATGATCTTCAACCTTGAACAAAGATTAAGCGATTTTTGTCAACAAGAATAGAGATGTTGTGAATGATGGAGTGGTTGATAATGTGACCTAAAGCCTCCTAAGTCTGTTTTCAATCTCTCTTCTAGCATATAGGCGATCAAAGCTACTGAAAAGCCTGTGATAGAAAAACTAGCAACCTTCAAGGGTTTCTAGGAAAAAACCTTCGGCATCTCGACCCAAGTGTGAAGTCACTTCCTTGGGAGAACCACTTGATGTGGTCTATAAAACTCTTATGTAGAATCAGATACTTACTCCTTTGGAAAAGTGGCTCTATGACCCACAACCACGACCTCATTGGTGGAATGACAACTCATACTATGACTATCACCAAAATAAGGGTCACAAGACTTATACTTGTCTTGAGCATAAACATAAGGTCCAAGAATTGATTTATAGTGGTCACATTGTTGTGGATGACCATAATAAGAATTCAGACCATCAGGCATTTAAGGATCCCTTCCTCCTCATGAGAAGGGTGAATCTTCAAAGACTAAGAATACCATGCTAAGGTCAATTACACGTACACTAACAATGGCAATGTCATTGGTATGATTGAACCTATTAAGGTTGAGTATTGCAATGTGATTACTATTAAGGGAGTGGCGATGCTCCCAAACCTAAGACTCTTTTCATCTTGCATAGTTCTGCATCTCATTCATCTGAATCTGAACAACCTCAGGATTGTACCAATATTGTTACTCGATCATGTGGAAGGGACTTTTGAAAGGTCTCGATCCTCCTATATCTACTCTAAAACAAACTATCGATAAGGCTGGTTGTTGGCCCTACCAACAAGAACACCAATTGGTCCCTACATCTAGTACAACTAGTTATAGCATCTTAGATTAGCTCCATCAAACCAATGCTTAGATCACCATTTTTGAGCTTTGAAGATCTCGCCTAATCATAGGTAGATTTTGGATAAAGCCCTCACTGACGCAAACATCCCCAAAGATCTTGATCTCGACGGTTCCAATCTATGGTGGGTCATTTGACCATGCCTCATTATTTTTCCTTCTCTAGAGAATATGATCACTCTCTGAGCCATCCACATAATGCTCCCTTGCATATTGAAGTCATGATAGGCCCTAAGCATGTTCATTGAGTGCTCATAGACAATGGTGTTGGTCTCAATATTTGTTCTACTAAGTTGCTTACCCAACTTGGTTTATGATGAGGATTGCATAGATTCCCGTAAGAAGATTCCTATCAAAGCTTATGATGAAGAGGAACACAAATCCCAGGTTTAGTTTTACTACTTATCCACGTAGGACCTATTGAGAGAGATGTTACCTTTCAAGTTCCTTACATTCCTCTTGCCTACAATAATTTTTGGGTAGACCATGGATTCATGAGATGCAGGTCATTCCATCTACATACCATCAATGCATCAAGTTTGCATTCCATGGTGTGGAAGTCACTGTGCCTGCTAATACCAACTATCTTGCAATACCCTTGCGCAATTTGCAGATAGTTGTGTTCCAACTAATAGAGAGTCCACTGAGTTCTATGATGCTAAGCTCAAGGAAATGGAACAAACTCTGAAACCTAAGGATACATGCATGGGAGGATATCGAATTGAACCTATGCTATCACTAGCTTCTCTCCCTCCATCTCCACGTTCTTATGGGAGACCTTTGAGAGTAACAAACCTTCTAATGACTCTCCTTGAATAGCCTACAATGGCATCTTTGTACGGGCCTCTACACCTTTAGAAGAATGAGGATGAAGAAAGAGCTATCATACCTTGGATCTATAAAAAGAAGAAACATCTGAAATGACTGATCCACCTCCAGACTTAGAACAAGATCCATACAATGAAGCCTTCAAGATCATGAAGGGCTTTGACTATAAAGGGAGTGGTCCTATAGGAATGAATGACAATGGTCTGCTAAAACCCTTTGAAGCTACATGTCACCGAACAAAGGATACTACTAGCTTAGGCTTCAAAAGGATCCCCTTTGATTTAGGGATAAATAAATTTGTGCCAGAACCTGAACCTGAGCTAGAATTTGAAGATACTACTCCAGAGGTAAACCCAGAGGCCAGCTTTGATGAAGACACCTTTCCATATCCTATTCCTCATAATTTTTTGCACTCTTTGTAGAACCAGATGAACCTATTATACTTATCCACCTAGTAGGGTCTGATAGTGATTCCAATGAGATAGCTTCAGTGCATCACTCACATATGACCAATGGAGAGAAATACAAATGGCTGATTTTGATTCTAAGCGTGAATGATACATACCATAGCATTCAAGAGTGGTTTGAACAAGACCAACTTCAGCAATCCATTAATGCGACAAGAGATGAAGATGAGTTAAATGATACAACCAATGCTAATTGAATCCCACATCAAGTACTGACTCATGTGAGTACAAGTTTGAATCTTTGTTTGATGCTACTATGATAAATATATAGACATGGTGCATACCTATGAAAACCTTCTCAAAATAGGTGAAGGGTCTATTGTTAGTACACACAAATTAGACACCATTGATGATAACTTGTCCTCTACTTCTGACGTGGGCTCTCATAGGATTCGAAAGCTCCTTTGGATGAGATCACTCTAGGCCTTGACTTTCTCATCCACACTTTTGATGATTATATTGTGAATGCAATTAAACCAGCCACTACTTCTCTCTCACTCAAAAATCCTAAGATCATAAATTGGAACTCA
>BSBK01011430.1:0-178640 GCA_027943335.1 Chamaecyparis obtusa
TAGATATAGATATATATGTGTGTGTGTGTGTGTGTGTCTATATATATATATATATATATATATATATATATACATATATATATATATATATACATATATATATATATATATATACATATATATATATATATATATATATATATATATACATATATATATATATATACATATATATATATATATATATACATATATATATATATATATGTGTGTGTGTGTGTGTGTGTGTGTGTATTCATATATTCTCATAATGACAATCAATATATCGTTATTGATAATCAAGATTATTTATATATATTTATATATATAGTGCTCATAAATGAGTAAACATCTACATTGATAATATATATATTAATTAAAATAAAATAAGAACAGATATATAGAACCTATTACTATTTAGCTAAGAAGGAAGACTAAAGTCTTACCAAGGAGGGGCTTGTCTAAATCCAAACAATGGCTGTCTGTCCCAAAATAAGGTGGGGGTCAACGTCCCAATAGTTTGGGCTTGGACCTGTAAACTTTGAGGGAGCCCATTGCAGTTGGTCTCTAGGCACCTTGGATAATGTTTACACTTCCCTTCAGGGAGTTAAAATAGTAATAAGGTTGGATATGAGTGTTAAAGATAACTAAATCTAATGAGATAAAATGACTAATCCTATCATGGACATAACAATCCAAAACCTAATTGATAAATTTAGGATAAATTAAGTAAGGTCCCAATAGGGGACATTACATATGAATTACACGATATACCCATCATCACTTAGCACTTAAATAATAAATTATGGACTGGGAACAACCCCCTAACCTCTGGATATTTGTTTCATGTTGGCCTCTTATTGTATGCAAAGGTAGGCATGTCTTAATTAGGCTAACAACCACAGTGTAGGGGCCATAAATTATGGAACCCAAAATAGTGCACACTTGTATTAAATTAGGTTCAGTAAACTACAAGGGAATGGAAACCATGCAATAGTACCTCATGGGGATGGAAGAAACCCTTCACCAAGAAGATGGTTGTGTCTGCAATATTTACTAGAGGCAAAGAACATAATTTGGTTCCATCAATTACTCCTAGAAGATAATGGCACCCACAAAACACTTGGAAAATATAGCACTCACTATATCTTTTATCACTCTTTTAAAGCTGGGACAATAAATCTCAAAGATTGATCAATGAATTCTTGAACACAAAGAACCATTGACAGATATGATTCATGTGTACAATAGCCAACAACCAGTTGTTCCAATCATGGTGTCCAATAATTATGTTAGAAAAAGAATCTACAAATCCCTTACACAACCATAATAGATTCAAACCATGAACTATAAGAACCTAACAATGGGACTAACAAAGGTACAGTCTAAACAAATCTTGATCATATTCCACCCTATTGTAAGGCCCAAGAAGTAACTCTATCTTAAATCTACACATTCCTCTAGATGAAGCTCAAAGGTCAGGTAGCTGAAGCATAGCAATACTTGAATGAATATAGGAATAATTTGATGTACAATTATTTGCTAGCTTGGTTTGTGGGTTTTCCACAATATTTTCCCTTTAACCACATTTATAGTTTGAGAAAATTAGAAAAAATTGTTTCAGATTTATATTATCCTTTTGAACTAACACACTGCCATCAAAATGCATAATCATTGGTCATCTCAAGAAAATTCCTATTGATTAGTAGGATATCCTTATAAAAATTTGATGCATGGATTTCTTGTGAATTATCGACTGCTATGTATCTTGCAACTATGGAAGGAATAGTGTTGGTGTTAGGTTTCATTTATTATTGAATTCAATGGTTTCCAAGATGTGTTGAGGAGTTTGCTCCTTGTTTAATGCTAACTATTCCTACACAATCCACTCATAAAATAGTGAAATGCTATGTGGAAGGGATGGTTGATAGTGTTCCTTGAGGGAAGGGGGATTGTGAAAGACTTGTTATCATTGTATTGTGTATTTCCAATATGTTTGGATGCAGGGCAGACTAGGAGAATGAAGGATCACTCACTGATTGCATGATAACCCAATTTTGAAAGGTCACTGGTTGATGGGATAGTCAAGGTCTGGATGATTGTGCCATTAGAGGACCCTATTTCTTTGTAGTAATTGCTATTCAAATTGGATGCATGGATTTCTTATAAATTATCGGCTACTATGTATCCTACAACTTCATCTGTAAATCTCCATATACTTCTCTAGGGTTGTAAGCCACTTAGGGATCAAAATACAAAGACTAAATCAAAATCATTCTTTGTCCTATTTCCTTTTAACAAAGTCTCAACTATCAATGATACAATATACATTTGATGCCCTAAGCTATCAAATATACAAATGGCGCCTACCTAGAACCTCACCAGGAGAATGAAGGATCACTCACTAATTACATGATAACCCAGTTTTGAAGGGTCAATGGTTGAGGGGACAGTCAAGGTCTGGATGATTGGGCCATTGGAGGACCCTAGTTCTTTGTATTAATTTCTATTCAAATTGGATGCATGGATTTATTGTGAATTATTAGCTGCTATGTATCCTACAACTGCATTCGTAAATCTGCATATACTTCTCTAGGGTTGTAAGCCACTTAGGGATCAAAATAGAGAAACTAAATAAAAATCATTCTTTGTCCTATTTCCTTTTAACAAAGTATCAACTATCAATGATACAATACATTTGATGCCCTAAGCTATCAATACAAATAGCGCCTAGATAGAAGCTCATGAGCTGTCCATTTGATAACCACAGTCAACATTTCAAAAAAATGGATATCCTTGAGCACAAGCACCAATAACATCAAATAATGGAGTTAAAGCACGGGCTAGGGCATGACACCAATAGAATGTGGTCATTTCAGTGATAGAAATTTACAATGGTGTCATTAAACATATATTCCAGTAATATCAACAAACGTGAATCCAAACATTTGAATACAGTGAATCGATATCCTTGAGCACAAGCACTAATAACATCAAATAGTAGAGATAAAGCACTGGCTACGGCACGACACCAGTAGAATGTGGTCATTTCAGAGAGCATTCATGATCAAATAAAATGAAATGCATTCTAATATGATGCCAGAGGCTTGAAAGATGAAGAAATCACATACCTTCTCCCGCACTTAGCTTTCGCTCCTTTTCTCCCGCTCCCTCTATCCAATCAAAATAAAAATGATGAGGCTGTTTCACTTTTTTTTTAAATGTATACCCTGAATCTATCGATGTTCTGATGGTCAATTAAACACCCATCAGAATACCGACATCATCGGGACCTATTACAAAAAAAAAAAACCAAATTCGTAAGAAAAAGTTACCCATTAGAAACTTCTGTCAAAATTTGGCCCTAAATGTAATAGTGTGCCATCTCTGGTTGATCATGTCAATCATAGGGAGATGAGGAGTTAACCACCGATATCCCAACTTGGTCTTGTAATTGTTGAAGGGTGTAGTAGGGTACCACTTCCAGTATTTCTACCAAGGTCGAACAAACTGAATACCCAACTTATGCAGCAAATGATCAGGAATGGAAAAGACCAATACGTCAAAAGTCTAATGATCTGAATGAGCAAGATGAAACTAGATTTGCATTTCTTCCCAAGAGCGGAGACTCGTAGAGACTCTAGAAAAGAGGTCTTTAGGGGTCTTGATGCCACGTTTGAAAAAACACAGAGCACTAGCACCTAGAGTCTTAGCAAGAGGGACACCTTGAATGGAAAAAAGTGGGGACCACCAAAGGTTCTATTGGTTCAAAGAAAGCCCATCAAGAAATCCATTACCAACACAGGGGAGCCAAGGCTTGAAAAATTCCTAGGCCTTCTAAATGCTCTTAACGACAAAGGTTCCTTGGATATGAATAGGCTCCCACATAATAATAAGGGTTTGAAGACCAATCCCCTTCCAAGATGATCTGTGAGAAGGATATCTTGAAGAAATGCAATGCCTAACCAAGATCTTCCAAGCTTCATCACCTATGAGAGAATGAATGATCCATTTTGCACAAAGAACGAGACCCTGCTTCTGGGTGGAGAGAAGGCCAAGGCCTAAAGACTCCCCATGCAAGTAGTAATAGTCTCAGGCCACTCTGTGAAAGCCATGATGGTCAGCACCAGAAGCCCAGAGGAAGTCTCTGAGAAGATGCTCCAACTTAAGATAAGAAGCTTTAGAAGGATCCCAACAGGAAGAGTAGTAAACATGGATGGTAGCCAAGACCTTTAAGAAAATATAGAACTTCCCAGCAAGAGAGAGGAGGCTTAGTGATCCAGTATTCTAGCTTTTCAATTTTAGCAAGCACAACATTCCATAAATCCATAGGAGAGGCTTGAAAATAAAAGGGAATGCCCAGGAAGTGGAAAACTTCCCCATGCAGGACCCACTTCCATTCATACTGAGCCAACCAAGAAGGAGCTAGAAGAAAGGATTTTGTGTAGCAAAGAGTCTTGTGCTATTGAATTGTCAAACCAGAGGCAAGGCAAAATGTATCTAAGCATTGCAAGGCATTAGAGACATTTTCCTCATCCTCAATGAGAGTGAGAAAGGAATCATTAGTAAAGTGACCATTGACAAGCTGGGAAGAAGAATCAGGAAAAGAGATACCACGCACCAAACCAGAGGAAATAGAGTGGGAAAATAAATAACCAAAACCTTCAGCAGCAAGAACATATAATGCATGAGCTAGAGGGAAACCCTGGCGAATAGACCTAAAAAGTTCGAAGGTGTCAAATTGGGCATCATTGATAGAGATGCAAGCCGAAGCATCACCAAAAAGAATTTCCATAGATTGCAAAAAATTGGGGCCAAAACCAAGAGCCTGCAACATAGTGAGAATGAAAGGTCATTCAATGCAATCATAAGCTTTAACAAAATCAATTTTAAGGAACAAGGTCTGCTTCTTGGACTTGCGATTCCATTCCATCCCTTCCTAGACAACAATGATGTTGTCGAGGATATATCTGGACTTAATAAAGCTATTTTGTTCTGGCCGAACAATAGAAGGAAGGAGATGTCTAATTTTGAGAGTTAAAGCCTTAACAATGATCTTCTATGAAACATTCAACAAGGTGATGGGTCTCCAATTACAGATATCCTCAGGGTCGCCAGCTTTAGGTATGAATTTAATATTTCCTTTGTTAATAATAGCTCCCAAACTTTTACTGTGGTAAGATTCAAGATAAAATTTATGCAGGTTAGGGCCTATAGAATCCCATAAATATTTGTAAAATTCACAAGGGAATCCATCACACCTAGGGGACTTGTCATCTGCCATAGAAAAAATAGCCTCTTTGAGGTCACTGATGGTGAGAAGTTTCTCACAGAAGGCTTGTTGCTCGACCGCTAGGCAGTTTAGAGTAATAGAAACACACTTTCTGAGAGCCTCATCTCAACAAACTGAATTTCCCTATGAAGAAAACACTCTTTCATAGTGTTGAACAAAAGCCTAAAGAATAGTAGGCAGATCTGAAAGAGTTTCATGACCCTTTTTTATTTTTTTTATCCCAAAATTGGTATGACGGGCCCTAAGAGCTTGGAAGAATTCCTTGGAGGCTTCATCGCCCACCTCCAACCAATGGAGGTGAGATTTGATTTATGCTCCCCGAGAAACATAATTTTCAGTAATCTTCTTTTCATGGTAGAGTTTAGCAAGATGAACTTGTAGCTCAAAATCAAAGGAATTCAAAGCAAGAGCTTCAGAGGCACTCCGAAGAGCTTTGGTGTTGGCTTCATAGGAACGTCTTTTGTACATGGCCAACTAGAAATCATAGATTCTAAGAAATCTAGCCATGCGAGTGATGGCATCGATCCACCATTGAATCCAACCAACTTGGTTGTGGGGTCGAGGCACTAAATTCCAGACCCGCAGGATATGAGCAATGGTAGAGGCATGATTCAACACTGATGTATTAAGAAAAAATTGAGTTCCGACAGCCCGTGACAGTAGATTTCCATGTAATGGAAAAACAGATGGGGTAGTGGTCAGAAAAAGTCATATCTAGTAGAGGAATGACTGGCAATTCCCGATCTTCAGAAAAGGAGAAAAAATATTGTGCAGTTATCATAGCACAACCAAGTCTCTTAAATATGTGGTCAGTACCAACTCTAAAATTAGACCAAGTGTGCCAGACCCCACTATGCCAATGATGGTTAGAATTGGGATAAAAAAGGCCCAATTTATTGTGCATATAGTACCATTCTTTATCCTCACTAGTTGAACATCAAAAAGGTAGAATCCCTTCTTTGTCAGAAGCCAGCTCAACCATATTAAAGTCCCCACACACAACCCAAGTGGTCGAAGGTAGATTATCTGCCATCCAACACCAAAGTTGAGATCTGTCCACAGCATCATTGGGCTTGCATAAACATTAACTATACCAAAGAATGATTATTGAAGGACATCAAAATCCAAATTATTCTCTGCATAGGGTTAAAACCATGAGCAATAATTGTAGATAACAAACGAGGCACGAAAGGATAGTAATAACACCACCTCTACTAGCTTCATGCTGAGAAGAAAATATAATGCCATCCGGCCATATGACATGACAAGAAGAAGTAAGCCAAAAACCAGAGATCTTAACTTCTTGTAAACACAAAATATCCAGACTTTGAAGTCTACAATGAGTATCCCAAACATAATACTTTCTAGAGAGGTCGGTCAGACTTCGCACATTCCAGGATAAAAAAATTCATAAAAACTCTTGCACATCTTCCTCATCCTCAAGAGAGGAGAAACTATTATGCAAAAAAGTTGGGATGGAGCCAAAGCTGGTAGGCAAATCTCCAGGTGAGACAAATCTCTTCTTTTCATCTAGTTTTTTCACATGACCATCAGGGTTGTAAGACAAACACAATGTATGTGAAACAACAATTGAAGATGCAGCTAGCGGAGTATGCACCACACTAGGGGTGGTAGTCTTCACAACTGGGGATTTCCCTTGAGAAGCAAGGTTTGAAACTTGGTGAACCGCCAGCGGCCCCTCAATGGCAAGCACTTGCTCTCTAGCCAGATCTACCAGCGAAGGAGAAAAGGTGGAGGCAGCGGGTGAATTTTTGGGAGCCGAAGAGATCTAGCCTTTGCACACAACAATAGTCCATTATTCCTTCTTTCCAGCCTCCACATTTTTAACAAGAGCTTTCTTTGGTTGTGGCTTGGCCCGAGGAGTGGCTTGGCCCAAGGAATGACCAAAGGGCAATTTTTTATCTTGTGATCCATCGACTGGCACCTATAGAAGGTGTTCGACAGGTTCAAGTAAAGAACCTTCTAGGAGAAGGTGTGGGAGCCAACCTGGATCTCTAAAGAGTCCTTAAGGTCCTTAGAGAGGTCAACCTCAACACACACACACCTCTTTGGACAAGCATTGGAAAAATTTTCATGCTCCATAGTAATAACTTTGCCAAGGGTTTTGGCAATGGAATCAATAAAAGGTCAACATGGCAAAGGGAGACTAAGAAATTCAACCCACACAGGAACCCTAAGTTTCTTGTCATCCGAGATAGTGAAGTCTCGAGACCACCTCTGGAAAACAAGCAAGGAGGAACGAACCGACCAAGGACCACGGCTGAAAACTACCTCAGCTTTGGAAGGGTTAGCAAAATGAAACAGAAAAAAACCTTTGGTAAGGTTTTGAACAACCTCAAGATGGACTCCATGAGGAGTCCTGCTCTTGGTGACCCACTCTTTGAGCATAGTTTCAGGAGGAGTCCGACCCACAAAATAACCTATCAAGGTATGTTTTTCCAACTAATCACAAGCAGCATCAAAATCTTGCATGTTAAGCACAATATCAAGGATGAACTTGCACGGGCGTTTGTTCAGAGGAGGCGCTATGGCTTTTTAAAGCATCAACTCGAGCACCAGCATCAACTATTGGGCCGAAGTTGGTCAAGGCCATTATAAATTAACCATAATGAGAAATCATGCAGTAAATGCAGTATGACAAGTGGGAA
This sequence comes from Chamaecyparis obtusa, assembly GCA_027943335.1. Classification (NCBI taxonomy): domain Eukaryota; kingdom Viridiplantae; phylum Streptophyta; class Pinopsida; order Cupressales; family Cupressaceae; genus Chamaecyparis; species Chamaecyparis obtusa. The sequence continues at coordinate 7,942 of BSBK01011430.1, forward strand.
ATTTAGAAGAAAAGCTCAGACAGAGAGTTGTACGCATGAAACCCTAGCAGAGTGAAAAACCCATTTCGATGTTTTCCTTTTGATGTATCAAAAGGTTTTAATTAATACAATCATTAGTCAAGTTTTTAATTAAATTGTCTTATGTTGATTTCATATAGTTATTAGTTTAGATTCAGCTCTGGATTTTTGTAAAGGAAGGAAATTGTACTTTTGTCTTTTATTTAATCAAAACATCTTTTCTATAAAATTTTATAAATGACTATAATTTTAATTATCAATGAATGAATTTTTTTTCTACATATCAAAATAATAACAATTTAAGAAACATACTATTTATCAAAATAATCATTTTAAAATATTAAAAAAAATATATAATGATAAATATTATAAAAATGTATAATATTTTTTATTAAAATTGTAAATCAGATTTTTAAAATAACTCAAATCTTATACATGAATCCAATACAACAATAACAATCACAAATGAAAGTTTATCATCTCAAAGAATAATGAATCCCAATGGAATGTTTCCATGTGATTAGATTGATGATCACAAACATTACAAGCTACAAATTCATTCCTTATGCTCTCCATATTCTATTCCCGTGAACCAAATGTTATTTACTATTTATACCAAACAACCTACAAATTCCATTCTTTTCACAACATTGCCCAACAATTGATAGAATCTGGATTTCTTGTATACAGTGCCAGCCAAAGCATATCAATTGTTTATCATTTCTTCACTCAAAATAACCCAAAAATCATGAAAGTTTCATGACAACAACCAAAATCACATTCTCAAAAGAAAAATAATCCAATACATGGCAGATACAGAATATTTATAGCAAATCTTGTGCCTGTCAAACAAATTCCTTAATGCCATCAAACCCAAAAACAAATCAGTAAAATACATGGTATATAAACAATTTCCATTGCTAAAACTAGTGAATTTGTCCATACAATGACATTTTGTCTACTTGGGTAGTGACCAAAATATTGCAGGAGCTCATGGGCATCATCAAAATGGGCTCATGGGCATCACCAATTTAAAATTATACTTTTTATTCAGCTCAAGTACATTTTAATTTTGACAGAAAGAATCATCACATGGATTTCCTGACTGTTTCATCACTACCAATAAAATTCTGTGACTTGCCGGCATATTTTTCTTATAGTTTTTATGGACATGGACTGATTTTGTATCAGTTTATAAAAGATTTGCAGATAACCATGAAAGCAATCTTAATTGTCACCTAGTATGCTGACCAGAGAGAGGTTTAAATCGTGATAAAAGCTTGTTTTATTCTGTTAGTAACTTCATGATTCACATTTGGAAGTTATAGTATTCATTCAATTTGTTGGTTTGTTCAATTCAACAGAGAAACCAGAATTTATTGCTGAATGTTATGTTTACCGGCTGTTCCTTATTTTTTCCTCTGTTATTTAGTGCTTGGTGATTGCATTAACTTCTTGTGGGGCAATCACATTTTCTCTACCTGGCTTGTCACATGTTGTGCACGTTTTCATATGTTTTTTTTTGGTTCAATTGATTTGTTTTCTTTTTTTTTTTAAATATATAGCTTCTCTTTTTGTATCTTTGGCATCGCCATGTTTTATTCATTTATAAGATTAAAAACAACACAGAGTGAACAGTTTTAAAAGAGAATCATCAAATTTTGGTTCTTATTATTATGGTATATTTTTTTTTTTAGAATTTAAAACAGTATAGTTATGATATGGGTTAGTAGTTTCAATAGAGAATAAGTTAAATTTGTCAGTCTCTTAGTATCACCATGTTTTATTTGTACAATCTCTTAGCATCACCATGTTTTATTTATAAGATTATAAATTGTACAGTTATAATTTGGATTAATAGTTTCAATAAAGAATTATCAAATTTTTCTCTCTTGTCATCACCATGCTTTCTCTATATGATATAAAACAGCGCAATTATGATTTGAGTTAATATTTTTTTATAAAGAATCATCAAATCGTCTCTCTTGTCATCACCTGTTTTCTTTATAGAATATAAAACGATACAGTTATTTTAATCAAGTATTTTTTATTGGCAAAGATTTCATGTTGATTGGTAAATGGTATATTTGCCTCTATTTGAGGTTCTTTCTCTTTGTTGTTAGGCTGTTAGTCTAGTTTTATTAAAGTTTTCCTTGTCAAGATTCTATATGTTTGGTTTTTGTTCTAGCTTTATCTTCAAACTTATGTAGGGAAGGACTCTTATTGAAGATTATGGTATCTATGGATAAGATTTATCTATAACTCAATAACACAAATTAACTTTCATTTATATATCTAAAAGATATCATTAAAAATAAATTATAAACATAATTCAAAATGTCAACTTCGAAAATTTCCAAGTCTTACTTTGATTATAACACATTTTTTCATAAAGAGATTGAACAAAATGTATGGAATTCCCTCCACCATATTTTACATAAACAACCATCTCCTTCAACAAAGTATGCTTACAATGAAAAAGATTTTCAAGGGGTTCGAGGATTAAAGAATTCAATATTCTACAGAAGGATTATAGAGCTAATTTCAAAGAGGCTGGGGTCTGGTTTTATTGGCAAGAACTTCCTGTCTATGAATAACTAGATTTTTTGCTTTTGTCTGTAGTGGTTATTCTTTGTTGTTAGTTTGATACAATTATTATTGTAGATTTTGATTAAACATCTATTATTGATTCTCTATTTTTGTTTTGGCTTTACTTTCAAACTTTCATAAAGAAAGAACTTGTCTTTTTTTATTTATTTAATCAAAAATAAATTTTCTATAATATTCTATAAATGATCATAATTTTAATGACTTTGCAATTCAATTGAAAATATTAAATAAGAAATTTCTTTCTTAATAAACAAAATAATAAATGAATTACAAAACTTCCTTAAAAAAATACTTTGAAATATAAAACTAAAAAAAATCAATACCTAGAGAAGAATGTATACCTTATTTCAATTATTTGCAAACATTTCTTTTCAAAATTATAAATCAGATAAGAGATAGATTTTTCAAACAACCCAAGCAACCAATACAACTATGACTACCACAAACAATATTTAATGAAGTTTATCATCTCTTTAGATAAGAAAATAATAATAAAGCCCAAAGGAATGTCTGCATGTATTTAGATTCGTGATGACGAATATTACAAGCTGCAAGTCCATTGCTTATTCATTCCTTATGCTCTCATATATTCTATTCACGTGATCACATCACCCCACAAATTCCTTTCCTTTCAGCCTCGCACGAACCAAATTTTCTTTACTATTTATACAATTCTTCATCTTAAACAAACTAATAAAACATTTGGTAGAATTTGGATTTCTTACAGTATTCTCTGCGAGCCAAACCATATCAATTATTTTACGATTTTTTCTTTTAATATAACTCAAAAAACTTGAAAACATAACAGATATTTGTGAAATTTTCAGCATCTATTCTTCATGATCTGTACATTTTGTAATCCAAAACTACAAAAAATTTGCAAAAAAATTCACTGTATTTTTACAAATCTAAAAAAAAAAAGTTTTACTTTTTTTCTATTTTAGTACATTTTGAATGGAACTTAACGGCCGTATAAAAAACTCTATAATCCCTTCAAACCCGAAAAAAACATCAGTAAAATACATTTTATGTCAATAATCTCCATAGCTAAAACTTGCGAATTTGAGCAGTTTCTTGGCTGGACTAAAGAGACAGCGGGCAAAAATTTGTCCACTTGGGTAATGACCAAAAGTTTGCAGGAGCTGATGGGCATCATCAAAATGAGATCTTTGGGCACCAACAAATTAACTCACAGGAATTTGGCCACGTTCTAAGAACAATTAAAAATTACAGTTTTTATTCGGCCCAAAAACATATTAATTTTGTCATAAAGAATCATCCATATTCAACCCACACATGCATGGATTTCCTGCCTGTTTCATCAATACCCATAAAAATCTTGTGACTGTGCAACAAATTCTTTAATGCCATCAAACCCTAAAACAAATCAGTAAAAATAAATGTTATGTCAACATTTGCATTGTTATAAATACCAGTAAATTGAACCATTGAATTAAAAATAGCAGTTTTTATTCAGCCCAAAAACATTTTAATTTTGACATAAGGAATCATCCGTATCCAAACCACACATGGATTTCCTGTCTGTTTCATCAGTACCCATAAAAATCTGTGACTTGCCAGCATATTTTTCTAATAGTTTTTATGGACATGGACTGATTATGTATCAGGTTAAGGAACAAGGAAAAGATTTACAGATAATCATGAAAGAAAACCCATTTGTCATCTAGTATGGTGAGCAGAGAGAGGCTTAAATCGGGATGAAAGCTTGTTTATTGTGTTAATGAATCTCATTTGGAAGTTATTGAGAATTTGTTGGTTCGTTCAATTCAACAGAGAAACCAAAATTTATTGCTGATTGTTATGTTTACTGACTGTTCATTAATTTTTCCTCAATAATTTAGTGCTTGGCAATTGCATTAACTTCTTATAGGGCAACGACATTTCTCTACCTGGTTTGTCACATGCTCTGCACCTTTTCATATGTGCGGTTATGTTTCTTTGTTTATTTGGTTTGTTTTGTTTCTAACAGACGGTATACATTTCTTTTTTAATCTCTTGTCATCACTATCTTTTACTTATAGATTAAAAACAGTAAACTTATGATTTGGGTTAACAGTTTTGAAAGAGAATTATCAAATTTGTCTATCTGTTATTATCAGGGTATTTTTTAATAAGATTTAAAATGGTACAGTTATGATTTTGTTTAGTAGTTTCTATAAATAATTATCAAATTTGTCTATCTGTTGTCATCATGGTATTTTTTTTATAGGATTTAAAACAGCACAGTTATGATTTTGGTTAATAGTCTCTATAAAGAATCATCAAATTTGCCTATATCTTTGCATCACGGTGATTTATTTATAAGATTATAAATAGTGCAGTTAGAATTTGAGTTAAAAGTGTAGATAGAGAATCGTCAAATTTTTCTGTGTTGTCCTCACCATGCTTTCTTTATAAGATATAAAACAGCACAGTTATGATTTGGGTTAATAGTCTTTACAGAAAATCATCAAATTTGTATATCTCTTGTCATCACTGTGCTTTCTAATTTATAGGATATAAAATAGTACAATTATGATCTGGGTTAATAGTCTCAATAATCATCAAAGTTGACTCTCTTGTTATTACCATGTTTTCTCTATAGGATATAAAACATCACAGCTATGATTTGGGTTGATAGCCATATTCCACCGAATTTTGGGGATGGGAACAAGGGGACTTATTTCCACTATCAGGGTACTTTTGGGTCATTTTTAAGGGGACTACAAGGGACAGCTGTTAAAAAAAAAGTATATACTAATTTCCATAATTATATATCAATATTGAAGAGTATTTCATTAAACACTAAAATGTGTTGACTCAATTTTGTCCACAAATGTTTCAATATACAAGCGTGGATCTTCTTTTGCAACTGAGTTTCATGAATTTAAACTTGAAGCAGCATCTTATGTGGGTTCAATGTATCAGCTCCAAAAAAAAAATAGTTTCAACTAGCAAGGTACTTCTGAAATCCATCTCTAGTATAGGAACGAGGGTACCAACCCAAGGGACACATCCCCATGAACCAAAGGTTGATAGTTTCTATACAGAATCATCAAATTTGTCACTCTTGTCATCACCATGCTTTTTATAGGATTTAAAATAGAATTGTCATGATTTTGGTTTATTGTCTCGATAGAGAATCATCAAATTTGTGTATCTCCTTTATCACAATGCTTTATCTATAGGATTTAAAATGGCACAATTATGATCTGGATTAATAGTCTCGATAGAGAATCATCAAATTTTTCTATCTTGTCATCTTTGTGCATTTTTTAGGATTGTGAACAGCACATTTATCATTTAGGTTAATAGTTTAGATAAAGAATCATCAAATTTATCTATCTATTGTCATCATGGTGCTTAGTTTCTAGGATTTTAAAAAGCACAATTATGATTTGGATTATTAGTCTCAATGGAATCATTGAATTTGTCTATCTATCAACATCATTCTTTCTTTTTAGGATGTAAAGTAGTACAATTATGATTTGGGTTAATAGTTTATTTAGAGAATCATCAAAACTTTTCTCTCTTCATGAAATTTTTTTTACAACGTGCAACTTTGTTGGAGGTGTGGATCCTAGAGAGGTCAATATTTGTAATCGGTTTCATTTGTCTCTTTAGAGAGACACTCCTTCTCCTGGGGTGTGGAGTGTTAGGCAATTCATGAGGAATCGACACATATATCCCTTGTGAAAATTAACATTGATGGTTCTTTTCAGGGCAATCATGGGCATTTTGGTATTGATGGAGTAGGGTGATAGCTTAGGAGATCTTCAATTTATATTTTTTCAATTTATAAGGGTCTTCATATGAATAATTACATGGAGGCTCTAAACATTTTATATGCTTTGGAGCATTGTTATCTTCTTGGCTAGCAATTGAATATTTGTGAATCTGATTCTCAGGTGTTGGCGACTTTGTTGAAAGAGCAATGGCTAGATAATGGCAGTCAACACTTGGCACACACTACCTCGACCAAATTATATGTTATCTATATACCATAAATGTTGGATCCCAAGAAGAAATAATATCATTAGAAAACATGCATCTGGATTACATCACATGACATAAATATAGATGTTACAAGTAGTGGCTATTGTTGCACCAAAAGATCGACCTGTTAATGCATGATACAACCACTAGACTTATAGAAGACACAGGAGGCGGTTAAGCCATGTCACGAATCCCGAGGGGAGCACTGACCATTTTCCCAACAATCTCCCCCTCAACGTTACCTGAGGGGATTTGAACCTGTGACCAAGCTCTGATACCACTTGTTACAAATAGTGGTTGTCGTTGCACCAAAAGATCAACCTGTTAATGCCCGATACAACCACTAAACTTATAGAAGACATAGGAGGCGGTTAAGCCATGCCACGAATCTCGAGGGGAGCGCTGACCATTTTGCCAACAATAGAATATTATTAATTAAAGTAGTGAGAGATATGAAACCAAACTTAGAACAGTACCCTATTTAGAATAGCGGAGAATTATGGACCAGTGTCAAACAAAAACATTACTCAAAACCTCATCAGAACACATTTTCTGGAAGGTAAAAGCACAAATCTATGTCACACTTTTATAAAGGAAAAGACTAACAAAATTAAAACTGTTCAACTTCAACAACATAAAAGTGGAATTTTTCTTTGGAATTTGAAAATGAAGTAAACTAATGAAATGTGTAGAAATGTATGAAGTTTATGATTATTATTTTTAATAATTTTTTTGAATAATAATCGAGCTATTTTTTTTTAAAGATGATTTTTCAGTTAGTGAAAAATGCGTAAAATCAGGGGTCTAGTTCCCACCAAAAAACTATATCTAAATAAACTTTTTTCCCTCTAATTTCAAAATATGTTATAAATGACATATATAGCTAGTGCATGAAAAAAGAAAAATTGGTTTTTGACCTATATTTTTTCTTTTATAACAATTCAAATTCCAACTCGCCTGAAATTGACAGTTTTCATCTCCGACCATATTTTTCATAACAAATCTATCCCAATAAAAAATAATTATACATTATTGAAGAGAACTCTCTCCTCTAGTGAACCATATAGATTTTTCAAAAAAATTTCATATGATTTACTATTTTTTTCTTTCTCTGAATCAACATCTTTTTGCCTGTTAAAATACCTACTTGTAGTATTTTTTAATTACAATATATTGTGTATAATTAAAACACTATAAAATCTATATGAGGATATTCTTGACTTTGGTCTCTACAAAAGGATATTTTTTATATTTTTAGAAAGATGTCATTAAAAAGAGTAGGAGTTATTGAAATATCTATTTTCTAAAATAATTTTACTTCTTTGGTAATTGTACCCAAATTGGTATAAAACATGCATTTAATAGACATTTCCAATTGGAAAATTTGAAGCACTTATCTAACTTAGCTAGAATGAATCTAGCTAGATCATATGTTTGACCAAAATTAATTTTTAGTAAGAAATACTCAAATTCATTTGCGTTGATAAGTTAGCCTGAAATGTGACACAACTTTGTGCTTTTACTGTGGAGCAACAACCTCTAGACCAATAGACTCACAAAAAACAAATGCATAATGTACAAACCAACTACAAAAATAGTATGTTGTCATCAATGAAAATCATATAGAATCAACAACTCTACAACATCATCAGCTTTGCAACGATAACAACAACAACCATACTGATCACTACAATAGCAACAACATCAACAAATCTACAACAACAATTCTTTGTAACATTAAAGGAGTAAGCATTGTTGTTGTTTGGACATAATGTTTGAAGAACTTGAAGGATGATCTTCAAGCATTGAAGTCAATCTTTTTTTAGTGATATTTTTGCAAGAGGGAGTAGTAGGTCCTATATATGTGAATCAAGAGTGAGTGATCAACTAAGGGGAGTAGTTAGAAGATGGTAAAGATAGATACAAAAGATAAAGTATGTGGCATGTTGCACCTTTGGAATTGTTGCTAAAGAGGGAGAATATTTGCATGATAAAGGGGGAGATTGTTCAGAGTTGTAGAAAGGGAAGTGTAGATGAGAGGAGTTTAGTGAAAGGGGGAGAAGTAAACCAAAGGATGAGAAGTATCAATAAAGGGAGAATAATTTGATCATAATAGGTCAAGAGGATAAAGAGAACAGGAATAGTCAAGAGAATCCATTTCCTTGGTATTGATTATGTTGACACTATTTGGTGTTGCCATGGTGTTTCCATCAATGCCAAAGGGGGAGATTGTTGGCATAACTAATGAAGATGATGCAGAGGATAGATGAGTATGTTATGTCATGTGTTTGATGTAGGTTTGATGATAGGATGATCAATTATGATTTTTTCATTAATGTCAACTTAGTCTCTATGGGTTGACAATGTTTCTGCTATGATGAGATATGGTCAAGTGGTTGAGTCTAGATATTTGGTGAGATATAGGGTGAAAGATCATGAAGGAAGCTTAAGTGGTGTATCTAGATGATATATACATGACCACATAAGTTTATCTTATGTATGAGGTGAGTTATGATTGTTTTAAAGTTGCTAGGTAAATAGGAAGAATGGGTTGAAGCCAAGGAGTGATGATTTGATGAATGAAGGTGTTGTGATGTGTGTCAGTGGTTGCGATATTTATGGGAGACTAAGGTGTGTCTCTGAATATCAAATGTTTAACATCGACTATTGGTGTAGATCAATAAGTAAGCTATGATCTAAAGAAGGTTGACATTGCAACTGCTTGAATAGTTAGAGACAGGTCGATTAGGTTATTTGATTGTCTTGTCAAATCCATGATGCTTTATGTGGCATGGTCAAAGGAGAAGGTTTCAAATAATGTGTCAAAGCTATTATTGCTATTGCAATTTATTTGGCTGACAGGTGAGAAGGTATAACAATTACAAAAGTGATTTCAGGATAAAGAACTTATGTTCTTGAGCTACTTATGGTAGATCCTAGATCGATGATCAGTATGGATGTGGCAGTAAATAAAGTTGTGTTAGTCATGATGTGGTGACATGTCTTAATTATTGGAGGTGATGATCTGGCATTGCATTGTTCGATGTAAGTGTATGGAGAATATTCTAGAGGAAGAGTGTGTTTGGTCAAAATGTGTTTGACCCCTTGACACAACATCCTATGTAAATTATTGTATTGGTCGACGTGGTATAGGAAAGTTGTTTGGTTCATCAAGATGTGTACATTAGGGCATTGGATATGAGTGAGAAGTTTGAAAGTTTTATTGTAAGCAGTTTAGGGAAAGCTTAAGGCAGTGGAAGACTCAAGGGCTTTATGAAAATTATTTATACGATAAGGATGAAAAATTTTGTGGTTGATGGTGGATATTCAATGTGTTTATGTAGGTGTGGTCAAGCCAAGGTATACAAGATTTTGAATAGAAGTGATTGTGTGCTTCATTGGATGTGATCAAGCATAGGTGGTTCTAATTTCTAGATCATTTATTTTGTTGTTCCCTAATAGTTACAATAGTCAAAATCCCTTAACTAGATGGATCCTAGAAGGTTCATGTTGTAAATCCTCTAATAAGGTGGCACATTAGCTTGTGTTTAAAGTCCTCTAACAAGGCTAGTCCTAACAAGGTAAAGGTCCTAACAGGCCTAAGGCAAATCCCTTAACCAAGTAGCACCTAAAAGTGTTGTTGTAAACTCCTAACAGGGTTAAGCTCCTCATATGGTGTACTTCAAAAGAGTAGATCATTTAGTGGGTACTTATCCCCACATGTGGTTTTTTTCCAAATTGGGTTTCCACGGGAAAAATCTCTATGTCAAATGTTTCATTGATATGTGGATGTGATTATGTGTTTGAGGTTTTCATTTGCTTCTATTGAGTTAATCTTATGAATGTTGTTGTAAGGTTTAAAGTTCTAAAATTTGCATAATCGATTGATTACTGATTCAACCCCCCCCCTTTAGTAATCTGATCTTAAAATTAATAGGAACAACCTATCTAACTACACAATGTCCATTTCTACCCCATGCTAGTGCCATAACAACCCTAGGCATACGAAATATACCTCCTCTCACTATCACCCTACCACCAACCCCACCACCTCTCATCCTAACCCCACCCCCACCTCCATCTCCATCAACACTTCCATCTCCACCCCTACCTCCAGGAGGAATAATCCTAAACCTACCACAAACTAGGAGCTACCAAAAGTAGCACCATGGCTAGGAATAGCTCTACCTATAGTAGATCTACCACATCATCTAACTCGACCCCCTAGTGCTCTGCCACCTCTCACCTAGGCTCTCCTCCTCCTCCTTTGTCCATCTCCATCCATGTCCCCACCATCCCTATCATCACCATCATCTTCATCATCATGAGAGTCCCTCTCATCTATTTTGAGTACTGGATCTGTAGGATCAGTGAATCTAGGAAAAGGATGTTGTATCAACTAATGATTGTAATCTGAGGTAACACCTACATCGATAAAGGCCTCACAGTAATCCCACAAGAGATGATGCAGACCAAGAAACTCATCTTGAGTAACTATAACTCTAACAAAGTGTCTCATAATGATCTCTCAACCTATAAACATTCATAATGAGCCAAACCCTATAGAATCCCCTATATCCAACTGAACTATCTCAAAACCCTGTAAAAACAAAATCTCTCCAACACAAGTGGAGTGTGGCCAATCATCCAACAAGACATAAACATATATGGAACCTCTGTATCATCCTCTCTCCATGCCTCACAACCAAGTTAAGGTCTCCATCATACATGGTCCATATCATCGAGCATCCTACACCAATAGTCTAGATTTCCCAAATGGGGTGGGACAATCACTCCCTTGTATACATAAATAAATTGCCACCTAGGATCTTTTTCCCTAGCTACAATCGATTTAGTATATGAGATATGCTCCCAATCCCAAACCTAAAGTAAAACTACACCTATTGAAATTGCAATATTGTTTCTATAAACCACATGGTGAAGATCATGGTATAACTGCGCAAAGACACAAGAGCCCCAATAAAATATCCTAGGTTTTTTAATCATTTCCTCCAATATCTACCCCCAGCTGACAATTAAACCATGACCTCATCTATTAGGAAGTAGAAATCCTCTGATGAAACCTACTTAAAGTGGAGGAATTAGAGTGTAAGACAACAGGGTAAAAGCACAATTAAGTGTCACCTTTTAGGCTAACTCAAATGACTCGGCCTAGTTAGACTTGGCCCAGTTAGACTCGGCCAAGTCTAATTGGGTCGAGTACACGTAGGCACCATGCGGCACTGAATGGTGTCTACGTGGCCCAATAGACTAGGCTAAGTGGTACTCGGCCGAGTAGGACTGGGCTGAGTCTAATTGATATTTTTAATATAAAAAACCATCTCAAGCCCCTCATTTGCACACTATTTTGGCTATTTGTGTGGGGCTGACCCCATGGGGACTTGGCCGACTTGGACTTGGCCCAGTCAGACTTGGCCCTGTCAGACTCAGCCGAGTCTACCTAGGTGGCATGCCATGTTGGCAACTAAACCTCCAAAAACACAAAAAACTAGATTTTTGCACTTCTGTTGTAACTTTCTCTTATCAAAATAGAAAATGTTAAAAAACCAAAAGTACCCTTTTGTAGATCTCGAAAGTATGATTATGGACATATAAATTTTATATTGTTTCAACTACAAAATATTAAACAAATTTTCTAAAAACTACATGTAGGTATATTAAACTTTGAGAAGACGTTGATTTGGAAAATATAGAAAAATGATAATTCAATTCACAAAATTTTTAAAATCATATACGACACTAGAGGAGAGATTCCTCTTCAAGAATATGTAATTTATTTGGTTTTTGGCATAGTTTTGATAGGGAAAAAGTGACGGGAGAAAAAAACTGTTGATTTCAGGTAAGTTTGACTTTGAATGCTTATAACGGGTAAACTATAGATCGAAAACACTTCTTTCTTTTTTGTTGCACTAGATATACATGTCATCTAAAACATATTCTAAAATTGGAGAGAAAAATAATGTTTTACTTATAATGATTTGACAGGAAGTAAACTCCCTAATTTGTAGTATTTTTCAGGATATGAAAATTACACCTAAAAATTTAAAAAAACATATTAATTTTTGCTCAAATTAATTTTTAAAAATTATAGGCATAAAATTCATCCTATTTTACACATTTCATCAGTTTACATCATCTTCAAATTCTCAACAGAAATATGACTTTTATGCCCTTGAATTTTTTTAGTTTTGGTGTTGTTAGCCTCTTCCTTTGTAAAAGGGTGACAACTTATTGTGCTTTTACCCAACAACCATCTCCATGGAATACTATCATCACCTATTGTTAGATTTCCAAAAACTTATCTGCATACAGCACCATCATATACCTAATCATAGTAAACGAGTTTGCCTATCGTTGGAATATGCAAAATGCAATAGAAATCCTCAGGGGTGATCAGCATCTCACCCATCGACAAGTGGAAAGTATTGTGGTCTAAGTTTCATCTCTCAGTCATAGTAGTAAGAAAACCCTTGTTCACTCAAAACTGGGGCATATCTAGCAAAAACCATAATCCACATCGCTTAATCACTTGTCAATCCTGTTGTCATATTTTTTACACACCTTTGGAGGCCTAATTACTAGATGAGCTATTGTACCCTAGTTTGTGTTATTAGGTGGTCTTGCTTAATATTTGCATTCATTTCATTTGCAAATTACATGAAGGAAAAGGAAATGAACTACATTAAGATTGCATGTACCAATATTCTGAATATGTTGTACGAAAGGAAAGAACTGAAAAAGAAAAATTTATCTAGGCTCACACATGTCGTGAGCATAGCCATTGCAAGAATTGCATAAATGAGTGCAAATATACATATACAATGAATATAAGGTACAGGGGTACCAAAAATTTCCTAGTAAGGAGTCTATCTCCATGGTGTTCCCAATGTACTCCTATGATCCTGTACCTGCAGAGAAAAGAAATCAAGAAGGGGATTAGATCCATGGATCTAAACAATGTCTGGTATCACAATACCTATCTACAGCATGCATACGTGCACTCAGCTATACACCTCTGTAACGGGCTATGCTTAGGGAAGGTGCATGAGAGAGGCTCTGGAAATAAAAGAGGTACCATTATTTTCACTAATGTGTTTGTTCCATGTGCAGATACAGGTTACAACACCCATGATTAGTATTGAGTCTCCTAGTACCCTACACTGAACCGGTGAGGGTTGTCAGAAGCTCTATTCCCATAGATTTTTTGGGAACCCTAACCATCTCAAGGAGAGGCACTAAATCATGTAGGGGGGCACTCATTCAGTGGATGGTAGTATCAGTGAGACACTTAGATACATATCTAATGGAGCATGGTCACAATAGGGCACTGGAAGATTCAGGGGGCATTCATCATCAGCATGTTAAAGGTACACAAATCCATATCAACAGAAAAGGACATTATAGCATATATGTGCTTCAAAATCTACATTCGATACAATGATGCTATGGCATGAATATGTTGAAATCTGCATTGTGAGCTAAGTAATGGAGGTTCTAGTTGATGAATTAGTGACAATGAATTTTCCAGAGGTGGCATGTCATCATGTAGAATAATGGAAACATAGTAGAACTTCAATAAAGGGACTCAACATGTCATAGTATTCCATGATAAACACTTGATATATGATAGTACATCACATCAAATACAGAGGGCCCTTTTCATACAAGAAGATATGCAATCTGCATAGTATCATCATTGCTATGGCATGAAAATTATTCAACATGCAAGCATACAATAGAGATGGCATCACCATAGGTATTCATGCAATAGAAAATGAGCAAGTGGCTAATGAATTAATAGTGTCCCTGATATATTTCTACATGGCACATTTTATGTAGAGACATAGTTAAGAGGTGTATAGAGGTACCACAAAAGTAAATAAATAATGGCATGTGCCTCTTAAGGATGATATGACTACATGATGACAACAGTGCATTAATGCTACAATGGCTTCACGGTCAGTAAATAATATGTTGCCAGCTGTGCTATGTCATGATAATAAGGTTGATGCATAGTGTCACAAGCCACAAAAGACATTCTAATCAAATCAATGAAATACTTCAAGAGTCTACATGTTATGGGCCCGAGGATACATTAAATGGTACAAGCATGATGCCCTATGATTATCAACAAAATAGTGAAGCAACAGGGATCAAACCAAATCCAGCTAGCATGTGTGGAGCAGTAGTCAACAACAAATGAACATGGTAGGTTCAGACAAAGAATTAATACAAATGAGCAAGTACTAGTGCTTGCAAGAATCAATGCTACAATGATGCCCTAGCTTTATTGCTTACAGGCTATGATCAATAATAATGCAAACAGAAATGCACCAATAGTAAACGTGTCATCACAAGGCACAATGCTCATCGAATAAACTCAACAGCATGCACCCATGGGCTCCGCATGAGACAAGCACCAGTGATGAATGTCGAGGAGTCATCCCCTAGTTCACAAGCCATCCAATAGTAATGTAGGCTGTTCAATAACTAGTGTGATGCAACAGAAAATACGAGTATTGATACCCTAGCTCTCGGGTCTCACTCACACCATCAAGATCACAGCGCCTTCAAAGAAATAACAAGGATTCAAAAGCAAGTGCAAAGATGCATCAACACATAGCTCACGATGCCATATAAACAGTGATGCCCTAACACATTTGAGAGCCGGCAATGACAGCATGATGCCCTAGGTATGAAGCTTGGTGCCATAACAAAGAAATTAAAATATGCCCTAGTTCTCAGGTTATATACAAGAAATAACAGCAATCATAGAAATAATAGTGATCAATAGAATAACAGTGGTGCCACGAAATACAACAATTAAGTCCAGGTGCAAAGCATAAATAGTGCTTTAAATCACAAAAATAGAGCCCGTGCCCTCAAATAGCAACAGGACACCCTTGTTGTTGAAAAAAGAACAGTGCATATACACGGTGCCATTCATTCCAATACTAGCAACCAAATTCAGAGAATATAAAAGGAATGATGTACAAAACAAAAGCCATGAAATTGAAACTATAGATGCCTCAATCAAGGCACATATACAGAGAGGTGCCATAACAGTGCCCTTATTTTTCAGATGAGGGTTTACAATGAATAGGAATGCAGAGTAAAATGCCGAATGAAGCCTACCTCAATCATATGCCATGATGAAGACTATTGTTTTCTAAATCTGAACTCAAAGCTCCAGTTCGGAGTGCCAGTGCAGAGATTGGAAACTTTCCAAGTGTGGAGTTAGAAACTTGCCATATGTCAGAGGAGAAGTGCCAGTGCTAGCGGCAGAAGGGTTTCAATAAAATGGCCATTAAATTATTTTCTCCCCTTTTGTAGGGTCGAGACTTTATTGGTCATTTTATTTTGATGTTATGTATTTTAAGCTTGAACATGGTGGGGGTTTTGTTTGGGGAAATTTCCTAGGGCCTTTGAGTGAGGGGCTAATTTTTTTAAAAGCTAAGATTGCAATTAGGGGGAGCCTAAGTTTTGTTAGTGGGGGGTTTATAACATATGCTTAGATATTTTCATGTAATGTGGATTTGGTTAAAATATAAATGTTCTAAGATGCTTTCTCCTCATTATTGGGTTGAGAATTACCTTGGAACTATATTTAGGACCCACTTATGCTTAACATGGATAAGGGGGTTAAAATTTTAAATGTAAAAGTCATGGCTAAATTTTTTATTGTAAGATATTGACAAGTGGTTTTTTTTATAAACCATTGTCAAATATCATTTATTGAGCATGACTGAGTGGGTAGATTAGTCTCTTTGACTAGCTATTTTAGGGGTCCCACTTTCCTCGCCCTCCTAGAATCTTAGGAATCTGGCACATGAATTTGTGATGCAATTCATGGGCCTATTTGCAATTATTTTCCATCTTTAGGAGGTGGTGGTCATGAATGCAAATGAAGATAGGTTTTCTTTTTATACCTCTCACCTTTGGTAATGGAGGTTAGTTCTTCATTCTCTCTTTCTTAGAGACGAATGCTTGTAGCTCTGGAGAAGCAGATTGATTTATTTTGGCTCCTTTCATTGAAGATAATATAGTATTCCTTCTCATTCCTGTTATTTTTGAGTTTTCCTATTTTGAATTCATGTTAAAGTTATTGTGATCTTGTCATCCTTTACTTTGCATGTCTGTTCAAGTTGAATGTTCAAGAAGGTGTTTTGCAGTTATTGTTATAATCTGTGTACATTTGGTTTTAAGTTGTGGAATTTTTCCCTTCTTTTAACATGAATACCTCTTTATTTCAAGAATTTTCAAGACAGACAGGGTCAAGTTGTGAGTTACCAGATTATTTTAAGTGTCATTGTGAGTTCTTTTTCAATCTATGGATCTACTAAGTTCGGTGAATCACCTAGTTTTAGTTTCAATTTCATGCACTCTCTCTCCCTTTTCCTTCAAAGTTCAGTTTAGTTTCAGGTGATTCAAGGGGAAGCCGGCCCCTAATCCGAAGGTCTATTCTCGAATAGGTTACCCACAACCTAAGAATAGTCCCATGTTTCACGAGATTGCTAGGTTCTACACTTAGCCATACTCGGGTGCAATCCCTAGTGACAACAAGTCCTGCGTTGACAACTGACCAATCATATCAAATGGCTAGGGGTACAAACCTCTAACATATACCTTTTGGTATCAAACCTATTTTGAAATCAAGTGGAAATCAATTAGTCGACATCATCTATTTGATCATCTTGCATCAATCAAATCATTTATTCTATCATCTACTTTCTCATCTCAAGTGCATCAAATATCCTAACTCTATATCTTGAGGAAGGAAAATCAACCCATCAACATATTGACCTATTAATATTGACATCAATACCACATTAGTTAAATGATCAACACTAACATCAAAAACATGTGATCATCGCATTATTAGGTGACATCACTAATCTATCAATTAGATCAACTAACAAATTGAACAGGACACAACTCAAGCTTCAAATTTGTGCAAAAAGCACAAAAAAGGGCTACGCACTACTTTACCATATCGAAGGCATGAAAATTATATGTGCTACAATTTTCTATTGTACGTACTATCCAAAAAAAATTATGTTACAATGTTTATTACATACTATTACACATCATACACATCACAACAAGTTGGCCTAAGCTCTATAAAATTTCAATTTTTATAATCAAGCCTAATACGTGCTAATTTGACCTATACTACATGCTAAAATCTAACTAGGGCATGATCATGTACACACTAAATTGCATCAATCTACGTTCTACTTTTCTATGCAGACACACTAAAACTATCTTATACATGCTAAAATAGCTAAAAATGTCAAAAATTAAAAATCAATTACACCTAAATCTAAAAATCCACCTACAAATTCAAAAATTGACAAATCAGGAAGGATGTTGGTACTCACCAAAGTTTCGTAGTCATTTGTTCACTGGAACCTCCTCCCTTACTCGAATTTGTGCTCTCAAATCAGGATCACCATGATAAAATCTCCAAAAGGGAACTAGGGCTCAGAGAGGGTAAATGGTAAAAGTGAAAGTAAAATTGAGTGGATAAAAAGATCTTGACCCCATTTATACCCTAGGTGACCTAATGAAGGGGTATTTTCACCCAAAAAAGTTCCAAGAAAGGTGTTTTAATCAATTTTTTCAACATTGGGGCATCATTGATATTATTTTTCACATCAATTATCATCGGAAAATAAATCAAAATTAGAATTTCTAAAAAATTTGAAAAAACTTTTTTTTTAAATCAAAATTCATCAACATCAATCAAATCAATTTCAATTTCAATTTTGAGGGGTCATAATATCGTCAAAACACAAAATCAAGTCAATTGGGGCAATTTTTCAAATCAAAGACATCGAACGTAGAATTTTTGAAATCATCAATGGGTCATCGAAATCGGTAAAATCAATTATCAAGGAGTCATATTGAGATCATATCAGCAGCACATCAATCAAATTTGCATCTTGATGGTAAATTAGCATCAAATCATACATCAGTTAATCATACATTGGATATTCTTTGAACCAATGTGCTTTACACATTGAGTCAAAGAGGGGCATTTGTATACACATAAAATTAGTCAAAAAAGTTAAAGAAAATCAAAATCAAGGATTAATCATCAAAGTCATCAATTAATTAAATATAATCCATTTGGATTGATTAAATATAAAAATCAAACCACTATGTAATTGATTTAATTAATTAATTGTATAGTTCAATCAAAAATCAAATCCAACCCATCTAAGTTGCATACATGGCTTAAGTAATTAATTGTTTGAATTAAATAAATCCTAATTTTCCTGACAAAACACATGGAGACAAAAATAGAATCAACCAATGAGGAAAGAGGATTGGAAACACATGGATCCATAAGAGGCTTTGCTATCTTAGCCATTCATTTAGCCTTCTCTATCAACCTCTCTCATCTAATCATGGTTAAAACTCACTCCACCCCCTACCCTTGGGAAAATCCTATAAATATGAAGCATCATAAGAGAAAATAATCTATTATCTATTACATGATTACTATAGGCAAATTTTTTGAAAGCTTGGGCATAATTGAATTAAATTTGCATTGTAATGTTATAATGGAGCAATTTAGGAGAAGTTTTAAATAGAATTGATCAATAAATGAGAATTATTAGTATTCAATTAGGTATAATTGAAAATAACTTAATAATTTCATCACTCTCATTTTAGGAGTTGTCACTTTATGGAATGCTTTGCATATGAGAGCATTTGTATTGTCCTTCTAATTAGAGAAACATAGGATGCTTACTTATCTTTAAAATTCAAAGTGTTGAATAGCATAGATCTTTCATGTTTTTGAATAAATTTTAATTGAACTAATCCTTGAATGTATTTTTAATACTACAACCTCAAATCCAAGAAATACTCCTTTGTCAGTTATGGTGATCTAAAGTTAAGGGATATAGATTGTGGGATCTACTACCCACGAAGACATCATTAGCGGAGATGTAGTATTTGATGAATCCTCTCTAAAAAAATCATATATTATAGAAACTAATTTGGAATAGTAACAAGTACCACAATATCAAAAAGTTTAATTAGAAACTCATCCTTCTGCAAAAGAAAAGGACCAAGAAAATCCTTCTGAAGAAGGAGGTGCAAATTTAGAAAATACACAGGAAATTATGGAAATGCCACAACTATCTATAAGGAGATCTACACGAGTAAAGAATCCTCTTAAAAGGTATGCTTATTTTTTTTCATTTGATTCTTTTATTTCTAATGATGGGGAACCAAGTTGTTATTAGGAAGTAGTAAATAGCGTTGAAAATGCTAAATGGAAAATAGCAATGAAAGAAGAAATGGATGCCTTAGAGAAGAATAAGATATGGGACTTGGTAGAACTTCCAAAGGGTAGGAAAGTTGTTGGCTACAAGTGGGTCTACAAAATGAAGAAGGTTGTTGATGATAAAATTGAAAGGTACAAGGAAAGGATGGTAGTAAAAGGATATTCTCAAAAAGAAGGATTGATTTTCATGAGTTTTTTTCGCTAGTCAAGCTTGTTTCTATTTGGGTTGTATTAGCATTAGTTGCATTACTTTATTTTGAGTTAGAGAAACTAGATGTTAAAATAGAGTATTTATATGGAGATTTGGATGAGCATATATATATCGAACAACCAAAAGGGTTTTTTCAAGATCGCAATAGGAAATTTGTTTGCAAACTCAAGAAGTCATTGTATGGCCTAAAGCATACACCCAGGCAATGGTGTATAAGAAGTTTGATTCCTTCATGGTGAGCCAAGACTTTTTAAGAAGTGAGTATGAGAATTGTGTTTACTTTAAAATTTTGGAAAATTTCTTATTCATTATCTTGGTATTATATGTTGACAATGTTCTTGTGAAATTAAAAGCATGGTTGAAATTAATAAGTTAAAGGCTGAGTTGGCTAGGACTTTTGATATGAAGGATCTAGGACTAGCAAAAATAAACTGGGTATAGAAATACACAGAGACAGGGAACATGGTAAGCTTTGGCTATCACAAGAGAAATATGTGGAGAAGGTCCTCATAAGATTCAGTATGAAAAATGTGAACTTGTTAATATCCCTTTGGCTTCCCATTTTAAGCTTTTCTCAAGTTTATGTCCTAGTACTAAGGAAGAAAAGGATTATATGTCTCATGTACCATATGATAATGCAGTAGGAATTTTAATGTATGTGATGGTATGTACAAGGATAGATATTCACGTGCATATGGTGTTGTCAGTAAATACATGGAAAATCCAAGTAAAGAGCATTAGGGGGTAGTGAAATGGGTGCTTTAGTATCTTAGAGGCAAAAATAGTTATTTTATCACCTATAATAGTTGCATCAATTCAGTGTGTGGTTATGTTGATTCTGATTTTGTAGGTGATTTGGACAAAATGAGATCTACATCAGGTTATGTATTTACTCTTGTGGGTGTATTATTTGTTGGATGTTAAAGCTTGAATAAATAATTGCTTTATCCACAATTGAGGTAGAGTATATGGTTTCTAACATGCATGTAAAGAGGCAATTTGGTTGAAGGGGTTTTGGGGTGAGCTTGGAAAAGTGCAGGAAAATGTCATTATATTTTGTGATAATCAAAGTGTTATTCATTTGGCTAAAAATCCAACTTATCATAGTACATCCAAGCATATTGAAATTAAGTACTATTTTGTAAGATAGGTTGTTGATGGACGTGGATTAATCCTGCAGAAAGTTCATACATCTAAAAATTGTGCAGGCATGTTTACTAAACTAGTACCAATAGAGAAGCTAAAGTGGATTGTGACGTCTCTTGGCTCGTAAAAGGGTTGATGAGTGGTTTTGGGCAGGTACCAGGTAAATTTTTTTCAAGGTGGAGATTGTTGGATAATGACAACAATTTAAAATGAAAAAAAAATTATTATTTCTTCTCATTATTAGAAAGCAATACTTCTTTGTGAGAAAGTTTCTATTTTCTCTTAAGAAGTTGTATGCTAGTTTTTTCTATATTGGTCTCAATTGCATGTAGGTTTTTTCTATGTTGGTGGGAGTTTCTTTTAGAAGGTTTTTTGTATATATCTATGTTGCATGTGAAGTAAAATGTTAATTTTTGTTGTAATTTGTAAATTTAGAATATAAGAGTGAAGCATCTGTGAAGTTTTTAATTTTTCTCTAGAGAAATAAGAATATTGGTACCTTCCCCCGTGGATGTTTCCTTGGCATTTTGTCAAGTTTTTACCATGTAAATATGTGTTTTCTATATAGCTCTATTATTCCATTTGTTTTTTTCAATATTTCTTTGCATCTAACTTTTTTTTGCAATATTAAATTATATGGGTTTTCACTTCCACATGTACCTAACATTTAGAACACGGTATGGATATCCATTGAATTATAATGGAAAGGGGATTTTCATTAGATGTTGTGGTTCTACCATATGTATCTGAAAGTTTTAATACCCAGTTTCCTTATAAAGAATCTTTGTAAGCTTTCTTGCCCATAAATTGTAAATAATTGAGTAGAGATGAGGTGTCCAAAGCCATGAGCAATTCCAATGCTTCGCCATTGTGGTCTAAGTTTTTGTGGTGGAAGGTTTGAATTTTGTGCTCATAGTTGTGTATCTCTTTAACTACAAGTCAAACCTATGACCTTGATTTTTTCTAGAATGCCTGAGCATAAGTGAACTTGTATCTCTTTATTTCATATAGCTCGAATATCCACTGGTGATATGGCTCAATTGAAACACATTGTGGGGTGTATTCTTTAGGCTTCACTACCAATAGTTCCTTGGGCACATTGAACACACAGACAAAAAATTCTTCTTCTTCCACCTCTTCTATCTACAGATTATCCCTCACTTGAGTAATCCAATGATCCACATCAAGCATTTCTTTGCCTGTATTCTTCGATTCCATTATTTGTGATTGAGAAATTTTTGAATCACACAAATACATAAATGAATAGGAAATGGAAAGTTTTGACAAGAGTGAGAGAATGTTGAGGATTTTCAATAAATGAAATTCATCATGAATAAAATCCAAACAAATCCAAATTGATGCGCATTCATAGTAGAGATCTCATAGATATTATTTTTCAATGCATTGTATTGCCTGAAATAACTGTTTAGCATGAAGCAATGATTTAGCAGCATCACATAGGTTTGGGGTGAAAACCCAGTGTAATATAGCCTATCGACAAAAAAAATTTAAGATCCTTACTCAAAGTTATAATTGTACTCTTCACCTTTTTTGACATATTCACACACAATATACAACTTACACACATATACAAGAACAATATCAACTCACAAAATATCAAACCTGTAGTATATGAAATTACAAGTCTCTTATCTATGAAAAAAACTCAACCACAATGGTTTCTTACTATTTTAATCTCCTCAACCCACTGCAATTGCAAGATTCATCCTTGCACATATAATGAATCATCATAGTCTCTATGACATCCATCACCACTTCAAAATCTCACAATGCAATTTATCACATCTCTCACCTCAACCCATCCTAACAAGAAAGTCTTGTTCAAATAGATTCATAACAAGGATGGAGGGTTTTTTTAGACTATAAATCCAAGCAACAATCTACTCATTTCTCACATAAATTTATTCACAAAATAATATATTTTATTGAAACATAATTGCAACTATGAGTAGAGGAATAAAAATAAAAAACATCATAAACTCAACCAAATAAAAAATGTTCACCTTCAAATATTTTTTTTGGGGAAAAACTCATCGTTCTTTCAATTCAAAATTCATAAAAAAAGTTCTTGTTTATTTTGTTACATCTCTATTCTCTACTTTGTACCCAAATTTCAAGGTGGTAGTTTCTTCTCAACTAGATGTGGTTTTTGGAGCCTCCTTTTGGAACCTCAAAATTTCCATATATTTATAATATAACTCTCTTTAATTTGAATGCCACATTTACCCCTTTTAGCATCTTGTAGAACAAATTATTGATAACAATCCATTACAGATGCCTTCCAAATTTTGAATTTATTTTTATTACAATCTATGGATGATTTTTTTAATTATGAAATTAATGTTTTGGATGGATCAGTAAATTAAAAAATTACTATAAAAATTAATTTTAAAATAATTCAACATATGCCAAAATATTTTCACAAAACTATCTTTTTGCAAAATTTTCACCCGTAGGTAGATTTTTTTGTTTCTTTCAATAAATAAAGGGCCTAAGCCAATAATATATTATTAAAAAGTACTTGAAATATACATATGATTCAAAACAAAATATAGGAACCTCTGTTATCCCAAGTGTCCTACCAGTAATCTTGCTAAAATCTAAAAAAGGTCTTATGCTACGTCAAAAGAATAGAGTTTGACCAACTACAAACAAGATCTACTACTTGTAGGGGGGAAGAACTAGTATTGAATGTCAATAAACAAGTCCTTATGTAGATATAGAGACAAAAAGAGATAAACTACTATCTATCAATCTATTTATCACTCTAAAATAATTTATAAATTTTAACTCCTGCAACAATAGTAGAAAAAACCAAAAGAACTTCCAGTATGTCTAATATGGTATGAAAGAGCAGCACAAAAACTACTTCCTTCTACTACATCTGGAGCACCTTGATCCTACCATTGATATCTCGCCTTTATTTGTACACTTCAAGCTATTGTCCATGTAGATGTATTCTGCACACTAGGGAGAGGAAACAAGGGAGTTCGCAAAAGCATTAGAAGTGCCCCTTTGACAGTTCCATTTTTTCTTCTATAAAACCAAACCCTTCCCTTTGTCCTATTTCTTATCCTCTTGATTTCCTAGCTAACCATGACTATCTTCTTCTTTGTCTTCTTCTCTGAAGGGGACATACCTTCTTCTAACAAGTAGTCTTTCCACCAATCAAAATATGTGACTACTTTCAAACCTAACCACCTTTGTAAGAAATCATATTTCTTAAAGTTTTTGTCTTACGAGCTTCAAATGCCTTCCTATCCTACATGCAGAGGATCGGTCTTTTAACAATTTTTCTTTGAAAGAACTCAAAAATCATGTTATCTCTATTTGAGCATTAAGGATTGTCATTAGTATCAAATATGATCAATCGGTTACCTATGCTATCTAGTCGGTAAAAGTAACTACTACAAGCTATACATACTAGTCAATTAACTACATAAGCCTTCGCACCGCATTATCTCAAGGCAATACCGAGAACAAAAGATAATAGTTCTAACTGAGCACCAAAGCAATTTCACCGAGCACCAGTGTATACTGATACCGAGCGTCAGTAAATACTGAGTAGACTGGACACTGAGCATGAGTATAACTACCGAGCAGTACTGATAGTGTTTACCAAGCAATCCAGAAAATGGCATAGTAATCAGTTTTGGCACATCTATCTATGCAGATGGTTACAACAAAATCATAAAAAGTTTTACCAAGATTGAGGATCATTTATTATGGATGTAATCATTAATTGTGATGATGGTCTCTATATAATTGCTAGATCTAGATTATTTTTGTACATTGTAGATCTTAGGGTTTTTCCTAAGATATTGTAACCTAATTTTGTTAAGCGGTAATAGCATTATGCTATATATTTGTAATTCATGTCATTTTGACATAAGGATGATATGTATGGTATGAACAAGTAAAGGAGATCTTGAAGCAAGAAGCCAACTTTAAGACATCAGCCATCTGACAGAGAAGAGCAGAATACAGAGACATTCAGATTAGGTAGAATTAGACAAGGCTACCGAGTAGTTCAGAGATTAGATTTTCACATATCAAGGTGATATTTATTAATTATTTCATAGATATGTTTCATACAAGGTTAAGTTGTCATTTTCAAATACATCATGTTATTCTCTAATCATTATAACAAAGTTAGCAAAAATCTCTTAACAGAGTAGACCTAACAGTCTTTATTTGAAATCTCTTAACCGAGTACACACCCAAGTAGTGTTGTTAAAATCCTATAACTAGGTAGATCTAGTTGATCTAATTGTTACTCCTAACAGGGTAATATCACCAGAAGTGATCACAACTTGTAGCCCTAATAGGCAAACTTTATTATCTATAGTAGTGAAGAATTTGTGGGTGTCATCCCCACCGTAGTTTTTACCTTCTAACAAGGGTTTCTGTGTAACCAAAATACTTGTGTTATGTGATTGATTTATTGTTGATTTCATGCAATTTACATTTACTAGTTAATTGAATGAATGATGCATACAATGGATTTAGTTAAAGGATGAGTTTACTACTATTTGCTGATTGAGTTTTTGGAGTTAAAGATTTTGTGGTTACTAATTCACCCCTCCCCTCTCAGTACCCTATCTCTCCATTACAACAATTGGTATCAGAGCACAAATCTCTTATTGGATGGTTTAACCACTGAAGAGTAAAGATCTAACCATGAAGAGATATAAGTTGGATAAGACAATAGATGCAGTACAAACAAGCTAAGGATGCATTGAAGAAATTACTAGTTCAAAGAAAGAACCTGGCTATTCTAGAAAATGATACTGGTTACCATGAAGAAGAGATTGATGAATTATTTGATAACATTGGATCTAGTTTAGGAAGTATTTTTGATGGATCTGAAAGTGCAATCTCTTATTTGTCTGAAAAGAATCTTCACTTGACTGAACAAGTGAAAGCCCTCCAGATCGGTCAAGAATCACAGATGGTGAGAATGATTGATGTAACGAACAATTCTAGACAAGATGAACAAGAAAGGAATCTAGTTGTTGAAGACCGAAGACATGTGACTAAACAACTTCAAGAAAAAGAAACTGAGATACAAAGACTTACCATGCATCACTTTGAAATATCAAATCAAATGATGATTGTAAATCAGGAGATCAACCGAGTAAATGGTGAGTTGTCAAGAAAACTTGAATATATTGGAGTACTTAGGGAAGAAAATGAAAAACTGAGAAATGAACTAAAGATGCAGCTACAACATAATGAAATGATGAAGAAAGCTAAAGACAGTTCAAAGAAGATTGATGATTTTCTAATTAATCAAAGAAGGTTTGGAAGCAAAGTTGGATTAGGCTACACCGGACAAGGAGAATCATCCAAACAAGTTGAACAAGTGAACAACAATCAAAATCAAAAACCTAAGATGCTGACATGCTATCACTGTGGCAAACCAAGACATACTTCAAATGTTTGCAGGAGCAAAGTACAAGGTAAACCTAAAGTCACTCCTAAGTTTAATGGTTATTGTTATTATTGTGGTTAATTTGGACATCAATCATATGAGTGCAAAGCTAAGATGAATGAGACTTCTAAAAATCCTACAATGGAGAAACTATGTTACACTTGCAACAAGCATGGACACACTTCACAAGATTGTAAGGAAAAGATGAAGCAAGTCTGGACACCAAAACAAAAGAACAAACATTATCAACCGAAGAGACAAAATAGTGCATACACTTGGGATTGCAATACATGGGTCAACTGCACAGTATGTGGAAGGTAAGGACATATTGTAGCGAGTTGTATGAGGAAGAGATGGGCTGGAAAATCTCAAAGTTGGACAAGAACTAGTATGGCATGCTTACATTGTCATAAAGTTGGTCACCTAAGAAAGGATTGCAAAGACCGAACACCAGAAGAAGGACATGTATTTGAGAGTGGCCACACTATTGTAGATATCATGAGGATTAGAAATACTATGTGGAGAAAGGCATCTAATGAGAATGCTGAGTCAAGCAATGCAGTCGGTGAAACCTCATCCACTGGATTGGGTGACATCAGTACCTCCACCTAAGGTGAAATAGGTATGTATGGAACTGATATTCCAAATTGATCTTATCTTACATATAGTTCCTTATATTTGATGTGCACATACCAAATCTGCATGAATTAAGATGCATTATGGTTTATAAATTTTGAGCTAACAAAGTCATACAGTTGGTATAAGAAAGACCGAGTAGAGAGTTACCCATCGGTGACTATTATGCAAGGTTAACCGAGTATCTGTATCAACCGAGTGGAAAGTTTTGTGTTAATCGAGTTGTTGATGTTTTGCAGTAATCACCGAGTTGATAGTTGTCACCAAGTTGGAAGTAGGTCAAGCATTAATGACAAGTAATTTAAGTGGGAATTTGAAAAAGGCTATAAATATATGGAAGAGCTAGTTCATTCTTCACAAAGCAATTTCAAAGAGCAATAATATTCATAGAGTGAATTCAAGCTGAGAGTTTTCAGAAGCATTCAAGTCAAATTCAAATCAAACTGAGCGCATTCTACATTATTTATGAGTAAGTAAAACTTATACCGAGCATATTCAACATATTTTCTGAAACCCTAAATTGATTATAATGGCATCTACATCCAAGGCAAATGAATCTAAGATTGTAGAAGAGGAAGTGAACCTAATTATTTCAGCTAACTATGATGAACCCAAGTACAAACTTCATCCGAAAGTTGCATCTAAGATTGATTCAATAGGAGCTTTCTCAAGCATCCCACCTAGGGTTTTTTTAGTTGAAGACATCATATCTTACATCCACTACAAAATAAGAGAAACCAAATATTTCAAGACAGTTGTAGCTTATTAGAAGCTTTGCAGTGATGATGGCAAACTAAAACTGAAATTCAAACAAGTCGAGAAGATTGGTCTTACAAATGCCCTAAATTTCTTGAAAACCTTTAAAATTGAATGGGTTAGGGTTGTACTCAGTTGGTATCATGATGGGATATTTTGGTTGGATCAACTAGTCAAAGTAACAAAGAATATGATTCATAAGGTTACCGAATATCCAACAACCGACAAGGCCAAGGATTTTTGTAGTGCTTCAAGGGTCGACATAGAAAAGAATATAGGTGTAGCATGGGATGGCTAAGCACTAAAAATTTCTATAATTGAGGACCCTAAGGTTAAGTTTGCAGCACATGTCATCGGCTATAAGATCTATCAATTGAGAAAACTGAACAGTGTACCATGTGGAGCTATTGACATCGCATATAAAATGATAAAGAAGAGTTTTTAGTCTAACCTTGTCGAGCTTCTTCTGAAGAAAATTGAAGAAAATATGAAGACCATCTGGTCGAAAAAGTCAAATACTTGTAAGTTCGGATCACTTCTAGTGTGTATATTTTTCAATATACAGCGATTTTTCCCTTCTATCGGTGATGTAGATTGGTCTATCGACAAATTGGTCACTGTGCAAATTTTTGATATGATTAATGACTTGGGAAACAATCTGAACAAAGTTCTTCATGATTATTTTGAGAAGTTTAAAGTTAGAATGAATTCTCATAGTAGAATTCCAAGTAAATTGATCAAAGAATATGAGATGGATATTTGTTTTCTTGTGGACATCAACCACACAATGATAAAGGTTGTGGAGCCTAGGATTAAATGGCTAGCCCCTATGGGTTATGAAATGGACATTGATTTTTCTTCAAAATCAATCAAGGATCTGCTGGCCACATCGAAAGACAAAAAGGAAGAGAGATTTGGAACATTTGAGGAGGCCAAGCCAAGGATAAAAATAGGTCTGGTTATCGGTAAGATGACTAAGAAGTCAATAAAAATGATGAAAATGTTAGTTGAAAAGTTTGGAGATGATTCTAGATCATCTGATAATTCACCGGTTAAAGTTGCAACCGAAGGTCAGTTAATGTTAACTGATAAACCACATGACAGTGAAGAAACTGAGTCTGATAAAGAAACAAAATCTACACCAGTTTCCCCTTCATCAACTCTAAAGAAGAGGCAGTTAAAAGTGCAATCTAGGGCATGAACAATCTTAGAAACTATAGCTTCACCACCATTGAAAAAGGGAGTTATGAAGATTTCAAAACCAAAAGTAACATCACCTTAAAAAACATATACAAAAAAGAGGAAGAAAAGCTAAAGCAGAGGCACCAAGGAAAAGAAGAAAATTGATAAGAGATAAGGAAGATTTAGAGGATGAATAAAATGATAAAAATCAATTCAAAGTAGTTAGCAATAAAAATATAGAATAATTGATGAAGTTGCTGAGGATATCATTGAGAATGGTGAACTCACTAATCCTGAAATTAGTTAGTTTGAGCACATGTCAACCGAGGATTAGAACACAATAGAAGAGGCAATCATCCAGATGATGATTCCATTTAAGAGAGTTCCACTTGATGAGGGAACAATCCCTATTATCTCTATTTGAGCATTAAAGATTGTCATTAGTATCAAAGACATCGGTCGATTACCTATGCTACTCTAGTCAGTAAAAGCAAGCACTTCAAGCTAGTCGGTCAAGTCCTTTACATCAAGCACCAGAGTAGTTTTACCGAGTATCAGTGTACACCAATACCGAGTGACAGTAAACACCGAGGATACTGTACAATGAGAACTAGTGTAACTACCGAGCAGTACATATAGTGTTTACCGAGCATCACAAAAAATGGCATAGTAATCATTTATGGTACATTTATCTATGCAAATGATTACAAAAGAATCACAAAATGTTTTACCAAGATCGAGGATCATTTATTATAGATATATTCATTAATTGTGATGATGATCTCTATGTAATTGCTAGATCTAGGTTAATTTTGAACATCGTAGATCTTAGGTTTTCTCTAAGATATTGTAACCTAATTTTGTTAAGCGGCATAAGTAGTATGCTATATAAATGTAATTCACATCATTTTTTGGTGTGTGAATGGAATAGAGCAAAGAAGTTCTTGAAGCATCAAGCCAACTTCAAGATATCAGTTATCAGATAGAGGAGAACATAATATAGAGATATTCAAATTAAGCAGAATCAGACAAGGCTACCGAGCAGTTCAGAGTTGAGATCTTCACATGAAAAGGTGATATCTATTTAGTATTTTATAGATCTATATCAGAAAAAGATAGAGTTGTCAATTTGTAGATACTTTCTATTATTTTCTAATCATTGTAACAAAGAAACCCAAAATCTCTTAACAGAGTAGACCTAACAGTCTTTTATGTAAATCTCTTTACCGAGTGCACACTCAAGTAGTGTTGTTGAAATCCTATAACTAGGTAGATCTAATCGATCTAAAATGTTACTCCTAATAGGGTAAGATCACCAAAAGTGATCACCACTTATAGCCCTAATAGGAAAACCTTTTCTATCTAAGTAAATAATTTGTGGGTGTCATCCCCACCATAGTTTTTACCTTCTAACAAAGGTTTCTATGTTACCAAAATATTTGTGTTATGTGATAGATATATTGTTGACTTCATGCTATTTACTTTTATAAGTTAACTGAATGAATGATACATACAATGGATTCAAGTTATATGTGAAGTTACTACTATTTGTTGTTTAAGGTTTGAGAGTTGAAAGTTTTTGTGGGCACTGATTCACCCCTCCCCTCTTAGTACCCTATCTCTCCATCCCAACAATTGGTATCAAAGTTCAGATCTCTTATTGGATGGTTTAACCACTGAAGAGTAAAGATATAACCATGGAGAGATATAAGTTGGATAAGACAATAAAGAATCAAAATATTTAGATGTAGATGTTCATAGAACAGTATAAGAAAGCTAAGGATGCATTGAAAAATTTATTGGTTCAGAGGAAGAACCTGGCTATTCTGGAAAATGAGACTAGTTACCATGAAGAAGAGATTGATGATATATTTGACAACAATGGATCTAGTTTAGGAATTATTTCTGATGGATCTAAAAGTGCAATCTTTGATTTGTCTAAAAATAATCTTCACTTAACCGAACAAGTGAAAGCCCAGCAAATCAGTCAAGAATCATAGATGGTGAGAATGATAGATGTAATGAACAATGCTAGACAGGCTAAGCAAGAAAGGAATCTAGTTGTTGAAGACTAAAGACAAATAACTGAACAAATTCAAGAAAAAGAAATTGAGATACAAAGACTCATTGAGCACCATTTCAAAATATCCAATCAAATGATGATTGTGAACCAGGAGGTCAACCGAGTAAATGGTGAATTGTCAAGAAAACTTGAAGATATTGGAATACTCAGGGAAGAGAATGAGAAACTAAGAAATGAAGTAAATATACAACTACAACACAATGAAATGATGAAATTGGCTAAAGACAGTTCCAAAAATATTGATGATTTTCTGACTAATCAAAGAAGATTTGGAAGTAAAGCTAGATTAGGCTACACCGGTGAAGGAGAATCATCAAAAAAAACTAAACAAGTGAACAATCAAAATCAAAGACCTAAGACATTGTCATGCTATCATTGTGGAAAACTAGGACATACCTCAAATGTCTACAGAAGGAAAGCACAAGGTAAACCTCAAGTCACTCCTAAGTTTAATGGTTATTGTTATTACTGTGGCAAATTTGGACATCAATCTTATGAGTGTAGAGAAAAACTAAATAAGAATGCTAACAATCCTACCATGGAGAAACTATGTTATACTTGCAACAAACATGGACACACTGCACAAGAGTGTAAAGCTAAGATGAAGCAAGTCTAAACACCAAAACAGAAGAACAAACCCAAACCTTATCAACCAAAGAGACAAGGTAATTCTTATGTTTTGGATTACAACACATGGGTTAACTATATATCATGTGGTAGATATGGACACGTCACAAAAAAATGTATGAGTAAGAAATGGTTTGGACAATCATGAAGCTGGACAAGCACTGGAATGGCATGCTTACATTGTCATAAGGTCAGTCATCTAAGCAAGGACTGCAGAGACCGAGCACTAGAAGAAGGACATGTATTTGAGAGTGGAAACACTATTGCAGATATCATGAGGATCAGAAACACTATGTGGAGAAAGGCATCAAATGATAATGATGAGTCAAGAAATTTTGTCAGTGAAACCTTGTCCATCGGATTGGGTGACATCAGTACCTCCACCTAAGGTGAATTAGCTATGTATGGAACTGACATTTCAAAAGATCTTATTTTACATATAGATCCTTATATATGATGAGCACATACCAAATCTGCATGAATAAAGATGCATTATGGTTTATATATTATGAGCTAACAAAGTCACATAGTCGGTATATGTATAACCATGCATTGAGTTACTTGTTGATAAAAGTTATTCAAGGTTAACCAAGTATCAGTATCAACCGAGTAAGAAATCATGTGTTAACCGAGCTGTTGGAAGTTTACGGTATTCGCCAAGTTGACAGTTGTCACCAAGCTAGAAGTAGGTCAAGCATTTATGACAAAATGTTTTAAGTGGGAAAATGGAAAATGCTATAAATACACGAAGGACTTAGTTCATTTTTCACCCAGTGATTTCCAAGAGTGATTATTTCATAGAGTGAGTTCAAGATAATAATTTTCAAGATCATCCAAACCAATTGCAGATTGAACCGAGTGCACTCTTTGCATATTCCAAGTAAGTTAAAACCCCTACCAAGCACATTCATCATTTTTTGTCAAAAACCTAGTTTGTTAAAATGGCATCTACTGCAAGCAATTCTAATATTGTGGAAGAGGAAGTGAACCTCATTGTTTCAGCTAACTATGATGAACCTAAATACAAGTTACACCCAGAAGTCACATCTAAAATAGATTTAGCGGGAGCTTTCTCAAGCATCCCACCTAGGGTTTTACTAATCGAGGATGTACGATCTTACATTCACTACAAGATAGGTGAAATAGGAGATTTTGAGATGTATGTATCGTATCAAAGACTCTATAGTGAAGATGGGAAACTTAAAGAAGAGTACAAATAGGTTGAAAAGATTGGACTCACTCAAGCCCTAAATTTTTTGAAAAGTTTCAAAAATGAATGGATTAGGGTTGTACTCAATCGCTATCACGAGGGCACATTTTGGCTGGATAATCTGATTAAAGTAACTAAGAGAATGATTCATAGGGTTACAGGTTACCCTACAACAAATAAGGCCAAAGCTTTAAGTAGTGCCTCCTGAGTCAAAATTGAGAAGAATACTAGCGCAGCATGGGACAGTCAAGCATTAAAGATTGCCTCAATTAAGGATCCATAAGTTAAATTTGCAACTCATGTAATTGGTTACAAGTTCTATCAGTTAAGTAGATTGAACAGTGTTCCTTGTAGTGTTGTGGACATGGCATATAAACTAATAAATAAGGGTCACCAGTTGGACCTTGTCGAGTTACTATTGAATTAGTTAGAAGAGAACATGAAAACAATCAGGTCGGCAAAGTCTAACACCTGTAAATTTGGATCACTACTGATGTGTATATTTTTCTACATTCAAAAAAATTTTCCTTCTGTTGGTCACATAGATTGGCCTACCAACAAACCAGTTGCTACTCAAATTTTTGATATAATGAGAAGTCTAGGAGATAATTTAAATAAAGTTGTAGATGACTATTTTGAGAAATTTAAGATTAAGATGAATCTTCGGAGTAGAATTCCTAGCTCACTGGTCGAGAAATATGAAATGGATATTTATTTTCTAGTAGACACCAACCACACTTTAATCAAAGCTATTGAGCCAAGAACAAAATGGCTAGCCCCATGGGATACGAAATGGATATTGATTTCACTTCAAAATCAATCAAGGCTTTATTGGCTCTACCGAAGGACAAGAAGGCTGAAAGGTTTGGAACCTATGAAGAGGCAAAGCCTAGAATAAAAATAGGTCTTGTCATCAGTAAAATAACTAAGAAGTCCAGGAAGATGATGAAGACACTAGTTGAACAGTTTGGAGATGAATCTGACTCATCTAACGAGTCACTAGTTGAACCTATAACCGAAGTTTAGTTATTGTTGACTGACAAAGTACATGACAATGAAGAAACTGAGTCTGATAATGAAAAAGATTCAATATCAGTTTCTCTCACTCCAACTCCAAAGAAGAGGTAGTTGTCAATGCAGTCTAGAGCACAAATAAGGTTAGAAATCATAGCTTCACCACCTTTGAAAAAGGGAGTCGTGAAGGTAACAAAACCAAAGGTAGTTACACCAACCAAGACATATGCAAAAAGAGGAAACAAGGTCATAGCTAAGGCACCAAGGAAAAGGAGAAAACTAATAAGAGGAAGAAAAGACCTTGAAGATGAAGAAAATGACACAAATCAGTTCAAGGTTGTCAACAACAAGAATAGAACAATTGATGAAGTTGTTGTAGACATAATTGAAAATGAAAAACTCACAGATCCAGAACTTAGTTGGTTTGACAACATGTCTACTGAGGATCAAAATAAAATTGAGGAGGCAGTCATCCAGATGATTATAAGCTTCAAATGAGTTTCATTGGAATTTTCCAAACAATTGCACAAGGCATTAGATGAGAGAATAAATTAGAAGTGGTCCTATGCCTTGGACACCAAAAAGAAGATGAGGGAACAAGCCCTAGTTTTGGCAGCTCCAAATTTATCTCTTGATGAAATTGATGAATATATGAACACTTACTCTAGCAGATTGCATTTAGAAATGATTGATGCCCAGATGAGTTGGCTAGACTCATCAATATCTGCTAGACTCATCAAGAGATAAATTTGGAGCAATCTGAGAAGAATGCATTTCTAAATTTGTCTAAGAAGAGACAGAGATCAAAAGGAAAAGGCATCTACATAGATGATGTTGATTTGGCAAAGAAGATAGAAGAAATAGATGTATCACTTACCGAGGTGATTGATACAACACTTGTTAATGAAGCAATAAGTATTTCACATGATACACTAGATCCATTAGAGATCCAAACTAAGGAGAAACATGATGAAGATGTACTCATTGAGGACATTACTAATAGTGATCTTGATGATAGAGATGAAGATGAAGATGTGAACATTGCACCAGATTGTACACAAGATGAAGGTCATGTCACTGATGTAGATCTCTATAGTTTTGTTGACTATTAGTGACCCACACTTAGTCATTTATCTAGGCAATGATGGTCGGTCATCACTGCGATCGAGTCATTATGTAAAGGCAGAGCTATGTACTATTTACTTAACAAGCGGTAGTACTACTGAGTAAACTTATGGTCACTATGTATTTTTGTATTATGCCGAGTACAGTGAATGCCGAGTATCAGGAACTGCATTTGCTGAGTTAGCTAGGAATGACATAAGAGTTTGTTATGGCACAATGATTGAGGTAAATCATTTTGGGTGACATTCATGTTTTGTATTTTGTTTGTCGAGATAATTACAAAGGTAATTACACATCTACTTAGCAATCATTGATCCCTATGTAATACCTAGATCTAATCAGATATTAGTAAGGCTTAAGCAGCAAAAGGAATTAATATGAACCATAGATCTTGAATCATGAAGGTGTTTTGTTGATTATATAAGGATAAGATCTAAACCCTAAAATGTAGTAGAGAGGTATAGTGAATGTGAAGAGAATGAGTAGAAAGGAATATTCAGTGAAGTGAACTATTCAGATAGATTTCAGTGATTGAGCTAAGCAGTGAAAGGATAGAATAGAGATAAATCTGATAGAAGAGATCAATACAATACAGAAAAGAGAAGATTTGTAATCTACATATAGTGCAAACCAAAAGATCAGGTACTGAGACATTCTAACCAGTGTATTAGGGTAAATCTCTTAACCGAGTAGTCCTAACAGACTTTTTGTAATCTCTTAACTGAGTGCTTACTTTTATGTAAGTTTCAAATCCTTTAGAAAGGTAGACTATATAAGTCTTTTAGCTCTTAATAGGGCAAACCCCTCATAGGGTAGATCATGTTTTGATCAAATTTTGTAAGCCCTAATAGGAAAATTTATTATTGTAGTAGTGAAGATTTGTGGGTGTCATCCCCACCCCAGTTTTATCTTTCAAGGGTTTCTGGGTAACCAAAATTATTGTGTTATGAGTACTTTCATGGATGTTGTTTAGTATGGTAGATATTTTGTTATGATCAAGTATTGTTGATGCTATGAAAAAGTTTTATTCATATCAAAATGGATTAGTAGGTGATATCTGATTGACCCCCCCCCCCCCCCCTCAGTATCACATTTCCCAGTTATATTTCCAACAATTGGTACCAGAGCTTCTAGGTTTCTCATAAGAAAGTCTAACCACTTGAAGAAAAAGATCTTGAGATGGAAGTCTATAAGCTGGGAAAGGTCATAGAGAATCATAAGATTGATGTACAACTAGCATTAAAACAACTAGAAGTAGCCAGAAGAGAACTGAAGAAATCCTTGAGCGGAAGGAGAGAAATTTCTATTCAGCAAAATGAGTCACAATATCAAGAAGAAGATACCACTAGACTATTTGATAATGGAAACTCTGCAGAAAGTGACAAAGCCATAAAAGAGTTATTGGAGAAAAATACCATACTAAATTATGACATCAGAAATCTAAGGACAGGAGGAAATTCAATCTATCAGACTTTGTGAAGTAGTTGAACAGAAAAACAAAGTTGAAGATGATAAGACAATGGTTGAAGAAGACAAAAGACAAATTGCAATAAGACTAGATGAAAGGACAAGTGACATGCAAAGTTTGACTAATAATCAACTGGACATGGTAAATCAACTGCTGTTGGTTAATCAAGAGTTGGGTAGGAAAGATATGGAAATCAACCAACTGAGGTCTAAGAATGATCAATTGAGGAATGAACTAAGATCTGAAAAGGAAATGAATGAAAGGGTGAACAAACCTAATGAAGCTGCAAAATATTTTGAAGAACTATTAAAGTCACCTAGAAGATCTGGTGATAGATCTGGACTTGAACTAAATGAACATGCATCATCTACTGAAGAAGGAGAATCATCAAAGAATGGAGAGCAGAAGAATGCAAAACCAAAGAACAACAAGCCCACATGCCATCACTGTGGAAAGCCAGGACATACAGCAAACATATGTAATAGAAAACATGGTAAGTTTGATTCTAAACCTAAGTTCAATGGGCATTGCTTTAGCTATAAGAAACATGGACATCAAGCACATGAATGTAGGTCTAAGGTCAGTAATCCACCTACCTCACCTAAGTTTCAAGGCAATTGTTTCAACTATCAGAAGTATGGGCATAGAGCATTTGAATGCAGATCTAAACCTAGATGGTCATCAAATGAATAGACCAAGTCACCTATGAAGAATAACTCATACAATTGGGATTATAACACTTGGTACAATTGTCATTACTATGGAAAATATGGACACATTGGAGAAAATTGTATGAAGACTCATTTTAGAGGCAGATCTAAAAGCTGGATGAATGGAAGCATGGTATGTTACAAATGTAATAAGATAGGTCACCTAAAGAAATATTGTAGATCACCTATGCTGAGCAATGATCAAAATAAGAATGAAGATATCTATGAAAAATTGAAAAATCAGATGGACATGACATGGAAGAAGAAAGAAGAAGAAAGCACAAGTGAAGCTAGCACATCTGACGTCACCCAATCGGATGGATTAGGTGATCACACTTCTTCTAACTAAGCATAGAAGGTATGTTTGGAACTGAATTTTACAAGGCTTTATCTTACATCAGTTCCTAAGAAGAACATTGAGCAAATGTCTAATCTGCATAGATAAAGATGCATCAAGACATATCTAAGAAAAATGGAAATTTTCATTTTTGATGCCAAGCGTTAGTGTCTTGACCAAGTAATCAATGTATGTTGGGCACTTATTGTGGCCGAGATGCTATAGAGATCGAGCTATGTTGTAATGGTTATATTGACCGAGCTTGTGTTAGCTGAGGTTAGCATGAGTTTGCCAAGACAGCTGTATTCCACTTACAAATTTTGTATGGAGCATTTATGAGGCCCTAATTCTACTTTTGGAATCTATAAAGTGGAAAGTTGCCACTCATTTCATTTCACCTAGTGAATTGAGATTTCTTTGAGCGATTCAGAGTGCGAGCAACCAGTTTATCAAAGATGATTCCAAATCTCTATAGCATGTCGTCAGTGCAAAATCATCTACAGGATACTTATGAGAAAAAAGGTACATTACCAAGCAAACATTTATTTTTGGAAATTTTAAATTAAAATGGCATCATCATCATCTACTATAGTGAAGAAACAAGGGATGGAAGTTTTCAATGCACAATTGGTAAGAAATGAAGTTTGCAAGCCACAGACTTTTAAGGTAATTTTAGAAACCGTGATTAAAGGAGATTTGTTCGGCCCCCTATCTTCATTTCTAGAAAATGTGTTGATGATGAACAATATTAGGTCATGTTACATGTGCAAAGTCAAGGAAATCAAAGATTACAAGATCAGGGAGGTGTATGATAAATTATGTGTTAATGGAGTGTTGAAGCCGGAGTATAAATCGGTTGTCGAACAAGGGTTAGTGCATGCCCTAGATTTCCCATAGAATTTCAAAGTTGAATGGATAAAAATAGTGTTGAGTTGAGTACATGATATGAAACTATGGCTGGAAGATGGACCCATGAAGATAACTAAGGAAATGATCCAACGAGTTACTAAATACCCTACGATTCAAGGAAAAAGGACAATGAAGTGTTCAAGCAAAGAAGATATTCAGGCAAACACACAGGTGGTATGGAACAAGCGTGGAATGAAGTTTCCACCATAAAAAATCTATAAATTGACTTTGTTGTTAGGGTTATCTCACATAAATTCTACCAATCTAGTCAGTTGGACAGTGTCCCATGTATGGCAGTGGACCAGGCATCGAAAATCATTAAGAAAGGACACACGTATGATCTTGCTAAGCTCCAGCTGACTCGGCTTGTCAAGAACCTTAACTCAATCTGGACTACAAAGAATTCAATGTGTAAGTTTGGCTCTTTGCTAATCTGTCTATTCTTTTATGTAAAAAAGAGTTTTCCTACTCATGGAGGTGTGATATGGGACACGAAGAGACCCATTATTATTCAAATCAGTGAATTCATAGGTTAGATAGGGGATAGTTTTAATGGTGTGATGGATAACTATTTTGTTGAATTTAAAAAGAAAATGAGAAAGAGGAGTAGAGTCCATGTGTCATTAGTTGAAAAGTAGAGTAAGGATATATGTTTTCTAGTTGACACAGACTTCACTTATGCACAAGCAGTCTTGCTTAGGGTTTCATGGCTAATGCTACTATGCTATGAAGTAAATATAGATGAAGCCACTACTGGTATTACATCCCTCTTAGCTAATTAAATTGATAGTAAAGCACCCTTCTTTGGAACATATGAAGAAGCCAAATCTAAAGTCACTATGGGTTTAATGGCTGCAACCCTAGAAAGAAAGAGAAAGAAAATAATAAATAATTTGGAGAAATATGTGGAAGAAATAGACAAGGATGCACCACTAGAATTAACCCAAGGACTGGGAGAAGATGAACCAAGTGACTCTAGTGACAGTGAAGAAGAAGAAGAAGAGGCTGAAATAGAAAAGAAGAAAGGAAAGAAACCAGTAATTATCAAGCCCCCAACCAAGAAAAGAATACTTAAACCTAAAGTGTCATCAACACCTATGCTAAGGCCTAGAACAAGGGGAGCTATTGCTGAGACTCCTAAGAAATCCCCTACATCCAGTAAATGAAAACTTGCACAGCCTAAGGCAGTGCCAAGTAAGGTTAACAAAAGGCCTAGAAGGAAACTTTTTTTGGAACAAGAAGATGATGAAGAAACTGAAAGTGATGAAGAGGTGAATAAGAAGGTTGCATTGTAGGATGTCAAACCTACTATCGATGACATATGTCACAAGATAACAAACTCTACAGGAGTGGAAGACTTGAAAGCATTAAAGTTTGGAAGCCTGAGTATTGGAGAGAAAGAAAAGGTTGAAGATGCTATTCTTGAAATGCTTTGCATTTTCAAGATGTTACCTATTCAATTGGAGAACTGAATCCCTAAGGAGTTAAGCAACAAGGTTGCACAAAAATGGGAATATTCTCTTAATACTAAAAAAAATAAGAGAGAGCACCTTAGCACAAGTGGAATCAAGTCTCACCCCTTTCAACATTAGCAAAATTGTGGAACAATACCAAGCAAAATTTGATCCTAAGCTTATAGCTTATTCAATCCTTCAACACAAGGTTGAGGATGTTGTACAGGAAAGTATCAAGATTTGGAAGATAGTGTTTGGTTTATTGATTGAAAAAGATGAAGATAAAGGTGCTAGTACATCTAAGGATGTCGAGCCTACAACAAAACTAAATGTAATGGAATCACCCATTCTAGAGACTGAAGCTCCTAAGGTAGAGAAAATTCAGAAGGTATCAGAAGTACACATTGTTGATATAATAGAAGATACCCCAATTAAGAATCTAGTATTGACCAAGGAAAATATACCAGTCAAGAAAGCAAGACACATCTTTTCCAGGCAGTAATATTGTACTTTTGCAAGTCAAAGCTTATCCGATAATTGATGAGCCATCAACTGGTAACACTACCCCCACCAAACTTTCAGTTGTTATAGTTGACATGTTAGCTGGTACAAGTACTACTAAGGAACAAGATTAAGTTGGTATCAGCAACGCAACCCACATCTGTCAAGGAGTTACACCAAGAAAAAGAAGAGAAGTTAGAAGAAAAAGCTACTAGTCCTCATGTGGAGGATAAGGGAACAAAAGGAAAAGAAGTAAAAGACAAAGCTATTGAGGTACAGGAGCCTACCGAACAAGAAGCAATACAAGCTCTTGTATAGATGCTAAGTGGGAGCACACCAAAGAAGGCACTGAAGAAGAAAATGGAAGTCTTTTCTCCAGAGGTAACCATTGATGAAGTTATTGTTATTCCTAAATGGGATTCTGATAACTTATCTTATGAGAAGATGTAGATATTGAAAGATTTATTGACAAGGAAAAGTAGATAGGAAGAACTGAGAAGAGAACATCAACAGAAATAGGTTATGTATGAAATTAAAGACATATTTAATGATGTTTATGAGTTGTCAAATGTAAATAGATTTTCTCCCATATTGGAACAACTTGTACATATTGTTCAGAAAGTAAATAATGAAGTAAGTAGCACTAGTGATAAGCTGTTTGAGTGGTCAAAAAGAAAGTTTGAGACCAAGATGCTGGAGAAAGTATCTACTGAGATTGCAGTCAAACAGGTCGCACTTTCCACTTTGGTAACAAAGACCGAAGAAGCAGTTGCAAATGCACACTCTCTGCTTACCAAAATTTGTAATGTAGAACGGTTCACTAAGGATAACCAATGACTGGCCAATCAACTACAACAAGATCTCAAATCCACCAGTCAGTCCTTAAATGTGGATGCAGAAAATAGTTCCAAACATTATGCCAAGATCATGCATACACAAGGAAGGATAGTCGAACTGATGGCTAATGATGGAAAGATTAGATCTCGCCTACTTGCTATGCAAACAATTTTAACATCTCACCTAGAGGCCATATAGAGAAAGTTGGTCAAGGCAAAGGACTTAACTTAGAAGCATCCAAATCTATCTACGGCTGAGAGCCTAATCAATCTAACTATTGAGCTAGAAGTGCAGTTTGAAGTTTTAACTGTTGTTGCTGGAGGATGGGAAACTACACTACACATGGTTATGATGTTGCACAAACCATTTCTGGAGAATTACTTTGAGATCCCCACTCCATAAGAGATTCGTCATGTCAAAAAAAAAGGGGGAAATCAAAATGGCATGACATGAAAAAGGAAAGGTAACAAAATTTTGAATGTATATATATCTTAGGGGGAGTATTTTGCTTAAACTACATACTTTTGTGAATACAAATGTAATGTCATGACAAAGTGTTTTTTCCACTAATGTCAAAGGGGGAGATTGTAGATCTCTATAGTTTTGTTGACTATTAGTGACCCACACTTAGTCATTTATCTAGGCAATGATGGTCGGTCATCACTGCGACCAAGTCATTATGTAAAAGCTGAGCTATGTAATGTTTACTTACTGAGCAGTAGTACTGCCGAGTAAACTTATGGTCACTATGTATTTTTGTATTATGCTGAGTATAGTGAATGTTGAGTATCAGGAACTGCATTTGCCAAGTTAGCCAAGAATGACATAAGAGTTTGTTATGGCACAGTGATCAAGGTAAATCATTTTGGGCGACATTCATGTTTTGTATTTTTTTTGTTGAGATAATTACAAAGGTAATTACGCATCTACTTAGCAATTATTGATCCCTATGTAATACCTAGAGCCAATCAGATATTAGTAAGGCTTAAGTGGCAAAAGGAATTAATCTGAACCGTAGATCTTGAATCATGAAGGTGTTTTTTTTATTATATAAGGATAAGATCTAAACCCTAAAACATAGTAGAGAGGTATAGAGAATGTGAAGGGAATGAAAAAAAAGGCATATTTAGTGAAGTGAAGTATTCAGACAGAGTTTAGTGATCGAGCTAAGCAGTGAAAGGACAAAATAGAGATAAATCTAATAGAAAAGATCAATAGAATACAAAAAAGAGAAGATTTGTAATCTACATGCAGTGCAAACTAAAAGATCAGGTACTAAGACATTCTAACCAATGTATTAGGGTAAATCTCTTAACCGAGTAGTCCTAACAGACTTTTTGTAATCTCTTAACTAAGTGCTTACTTTGTTGTAAGTTTCAAATCCTTTAGCAAGGTAGACTGTATAAGTCTTTTCGCTCTTAACAGGGCAGACCCCTCACAGGGTAGATCATCTTTTGATCAAATTTTGTAAGCCCTAACAGGCAAATTTATTACTGTAGTAGTGAAGATTTGTGGGTGTCATCCCCACCCCAGTTTTACCTTTCAAGGGTTTCTTGGTAACCAAAATTATTATGTTATGAGTACTTTCATGGATGTTGTTTAGTATGTTAGATATTTTGTTATGATAAAATATTGTTGATGCTATACAAATGTTTTATTCATATCAAAATGGATTAGTAGGTGATATCTCATTCACCCCCCCCTCTCAGTATCACATTTCCCAATTATATTTCCAACAACTAAGTTTGGAATCACATCGTTACCGAGAGAGCTTCCTATTCTTGTGGAAGCAGTTGAAATATTATCACATGAACAACCCAAAGGCTCAGACCCTGAGCAACCAAAGGATAAAATAGGGGAACACGGAGCAGAGATACCAGCTGACACAAACAAGCCTGAAGAGAAAGAGACAACTAAGACAGAAACAAAGGATCAAGATAATCCTACTGTAACCAAGGCTACTCCACCAGACACTACATCAGAGGCTCCGACTCATTCAACCAACACAAAGGTCACTGAGGAGCAGCAGAAGGAAGATACTATTTCAACCGGGTAGGTTACACAAAGTTCTAAGGTAAAACCAATCATACTATTCAAAACAATCTCACCTCAAGAACTTGAGAAGAAGAAGAAGAAGAAAAAGAAGCAAGGAAAAGGGTCAGTCACCTTAGAAGAAGTTATTGTTATACCAAAGTGTGACCCCAAGACCCTAAGCCTTGAGGAATTGATAAAATATGGGGAGCTGTGTACAAGGAAGGAAGCACAAGAAAAACTAAGACAAGAGAGAAAGAGCAAGGAAATACTTGAAAATGTAAGAGATATCTTACAACAGGTCGTACCAGAGGTACACATAAATGAAGATACTCCAATAATGGACCAACTTGCTACACTTATAGAAGAAATAAATTCCCCAGATGTAGAAGTAGAAAAGAGAATAGAAGAAAGGGAAGAATATAAAATACAACATAAACTTGCAGAAAAGATCAGCCAAGAAGTGGCAATCAATAAGGTAAAGTTATATGAGGTAATAACTGACATCAATCTACTACTTACATAATTAGTCAAATTTTGATAAAGCTATGCACTGTGGACACTTTCACTACCGAGGTCAGTGAAAAGATAA
The DNA here is from genome assembly GCA_027943335.1 of Chamaecyparis obtusa. Taxonomy (NCBI): domain Eukaryota; kingdom Viridiplantae; phylum Streptophyta; class Pinopsida; order Cupressales; family Cupressaceae; genus Chamaecyparis; species Chamaecyparis obtusa. Next base: position 52,171 of record BSBK01011430.1, read on the forward strand.
AAAAGCTTGATAAAGAAATCCAAGCCAATGCACAGGCAACCTTAACCGAACCTCAAGAATTTTCCAAGCACATCTTGAAAGTTCAAGAACTCTAGTGGTTAAGAGAAGACCTTAGAAAGAAAGAAGAAATAATAAGTGAGCAAGTCATAGAATTGCAAACCGAGTTGCTTTTATATTTGAAAATCTTTGAGAAGCATATTGTCAAGGAAAAAATGCTTGTTGCAACATCGGAAATATCTGTGTTGGACAACATCTTTAACATGCATGCACAATTCAATCTTGAGCACATTTCTCTCACCAACTTGAAAGAGTAATGGGAAAACCTCTTGGAGTCATTGAAGAAAACCCATAAACACATTTTTGATAAGCTGTAAGTATACATTTTTTGCATTTGGCATTAATATCAAAAATGGGGATAATATGTATATGCCAAATATGTAAATAAATGCTAAGTATACTACACATTACCGAGAGCATGCACCGAGGGGGAGTATAGAAATTTTTTGTTGATAAGTATCTATGTATATATGGCGGAGGTAGAAAATATTTTGAGACATAAGGTCTATATACATTTAAGGTTTTCATACTAATGCCAAAGGGGGAGATTGTTATCTATATTTGAGCATTAAAGATTTTCATTAGTATCAAAGACATCGGTTGGTTACCTATGCTACTCTAGTCGGTAAAAGCAAGCACTTCAAGCTAGTTAGTCAAGTCCTTTACACTGAGCACCAAAGTAGTTTTACCGAGCATCAGTTTACACCGATACCAAGTGACAGTAAACACCAAGTAGACTGGACACTGAGCAGCAGTGTAACTACCGAGCAGTACATAAAGTGTTTACTGAGCATCACAGAAAAGGGCATAGTAATCAGTTATGGCACATTTATCTATGCAGATGGTTACAACAGAATCATAAAACATTTTACCAAGATCAGGGATCATTTATTATAGATATATTCATTAATTGTGATGATGATCTCTATGTAATTGCTAGATCTAGGTTAATTTTCAACATCGTAGATCTTAGGTTTTCTCTAAGATATTGTAACCTAATTTTGTTAAGCGGCATAAGCAGTATGCTATATAAATGTAATTCACATCATTTTTTGGTGTGTGAATGGAATGGAGCAAAGAAGTTCTTGAAGCATCAAGCCAACTTCAAGATATTTGTTATCAGATAGAGGAGAACAGAATACAGAGATATTCAGATTAAGCAAAATCAGACAAGGCTACCAAGCAATTCAGAGTTGAGATCTTCACATGAAAAGGTGATATCTATTCAGTATTTCATAGATCTGTATCAAACAAGATAGAGTTGTCAATTTGAAGATACTTTCTATTATTTTCTAATCATTGTAACAGAGAAACCCAAAATCTCTTAACAGAGTAGACCTAATAGTATTTTATGTAAATCTCTTTACCGAGTGCACACTCTTGTAGTACTAGATCTAATCAATCTAAAATTTTAATCCTAACAAGGTAAGATCACCAAAAGTGATCACCACTTGTAGCCTAATAGGCAAACCTTTTCTATCTGCAGTAGTAAAGAATTTGTGGGTGTCATCCCCACCGCAATTTTTACCTTCTAACAAGGGTTTATGCGTTACCAAAATCCTTGTGTTATGTGATAGATATATTGTTGACTTCATGCTATTTACTTTTATAAGTTAACTGAATGAATGATACATACAATGGATTCAAGTTATATGTGAAGTTACTACTATTTGTTGTTTAAGGTTTGAGAGTTGAAAGTTTTTATGGGCACTGATTCACCCCTCCCCTCTCCATACCCTATCTCTCCATCCCAACAGTCCCTAGTTCTGGTAGTTCCTAACTTGTCTCCTTCTAAAATTGAAGAATACATGACAACATACTCTAAGAGATTTAGAGTAAAAATTTGGGCATTGCAGATATTAGATGAGAATCTAGCAAACATAGATGAGTCCATTCAACTCATCTAGACCTCAATAGCTACAGTCGAAGAGCAAGCTGAACAGATGGCATTTATCAACTTGTCTAAGAAGAGACATAAATCAAAAGGTAAAGGCATTCATATTGAAGATGTAGACTTGGCAGTGAACCAAGAAAAGGTAGATATATCAGATATTGAGGTACCTGATACCATAGATGCCACCGAAGACTTAAGTATTTCACAGGATGCACCAGATCAGATTGAGATCCAAATTTTAGATAACAATGCACTAGATGTACTCATTGAGGACATCACAAATGGTGATCCTAATGACCAAGATGATGATGAGGATGTGAACGTTGTTGGAGGCACAACACAAGAAGAAGGTACTTTTACTGAGCCTGCAATCACATCATTACTGGGTGAACTTCTTATCTTGATGGAAGCAGTTGAAATTTTAACCAAGGAACAACCAAAAGGCTCACACCCCAAGAAATCGATGGATAAATCAGGGGATCAAGGAACTGGAACACCAGAAGAAATAAATAAGCCTAAAGAAAAAGAGGCAATAGTGAAAGATACAAAGGGCCAAGATGACCCCAAAGTAACCGAGGCTACCCCACCTGACACAACATCAGAGGCTTCATCTTAGAAAACTAACACACAGGTTAGTGAGGAGTAGAAATAGGAGGACAAAGTGTCAACTGGGCAAGACACACAAAATATTAAGGAGAAATCAATAGTACAATTTGAAAAGAGCTCACCTCAAGAGTTGAAGAAGAAGAAGAAACATTGAAAAGGGTCGGTCACACTAGATGAAATCATTATTATACCTGATTGTGACCCGAGGACCCTAAGCCCTGAAAAACTTAGAAAATACGGGGAGTTGTGTACAAGGAAAGTAGCACAAGAAAAGCTGAGAATGGAATGCAAGAGCAAGGAAATACTAGAAAATGTAAGAGACATCTTACAATAGGTCATACCAGAGGTACAGATTAATGAGGACACACCTATAATGGACCAACTTGCTACCCTTGAGAAGAAATTAATGCCCCTAACATTAAAGCTGAGAAAAGAATTGAAGAAAGGGTAGAGTCAAAAATGCAGGATAAACTTGCAGAGAAAATCAGCCAGGAAGTGGCAATAAACAAGGCTAAATTATCTGAGGTAATAATTGACATACAATCTATTACTCAGTTAATTAGTCATATATTGATTAAACTTTTCACTGTGGAGACCTTCACTATTGAGATCAGTAAGAAAATTAAACTGTTGGATACCAAAATCCAAGCCAGTGCACAAGCAGCCTTAACCGAGCTAGATGCTTTTGCTAAGCATATACTGAAGGTTCAAGAACTTAGGCATTTAAGAGTAGATCTGAGGAAGTAGGAAGAAAGGATAAGTGACTAGGTCACTGAGCTACAAACCAAGTTGCTTCCTTATTTGAAAATTTTTGAGAAACACATTGTCAAAGAGAAAACACTTGTTGCAACACCAAAGATTTCTATGTTGGAGAACATCTTTGACATGCATGCACAAGTCGGTCTTGAGAAAATTTCTCTAACCAACTTGAAAGAGGAATGGGAAAACCTCTTGGACTCTTTGAAGAAAAGCCATCAACACATTTTTGATAAATTGTAAGTATACACTTTTTTTATTTGGCATTAATATTGAAAAGGGGGAAAACTCATGTATATGCCAAATTATGCAAAGAAATGATAATTATACTACATACTACCGGGAGCATGCATCGAGGGGTAGAAATTTTGAAATTTTGTTAAGTTCTATGTATATAAGGTGAAGTTAGAACAAATTTTGAGACATCAGGTCTATATACATTTCAAGGTTTTGATACTAATGCCATAGGGGGAGATTGTTATCTCTATTTGAGCATTAAGTATTTTCATTAGTATCAAAGATGATCAATCGGTTACCTATGCTATCTAGTTGGTAAAATTAAGTACTACAAGCTATACATACTAGTCGGTTAACTACATAAGCCTTCGCACTGAGTTATCTCAAGGCAATGCCGAGAACAAAAGATAATAGTTCTAACCAAGCTCCAGAGTAGTTTCATCGAGCATCAGTGTATACCAATACCAAGTGTTAGTAAACACCGAGTAGACTAGACACCGAGCACTAGTATAACTACCGAGCAATATTGATAATGTTTATCAAGCAATCTAGAAAATGGCATAGTAATCAGTTTTGGCACATCTATCTATGCAGATGATTACAACAAAATCATAAAACATTTTACCAAGATCGAGGATCATTTATTATGGATGTAATAATTAATTGTGATGATGATCTCTATGTAATTTCTAGATCTAGGTCATTTTTGTACATCGTAGATCTTAGGGTTTTTCCTAAGATATTGTAACCTAATTTTGTTAAGCGGTAATAGCAGTATGCTATATATTTGTCATTCATGTCATTTTGACATAAGGATGATATGTATGGTATGAACAAGCAAAGGAGATCTTGAAGCAAGAAGCCAACCTTAAGACATCAATTATCAGAAAGAGAAGAGTAGAATACAGAGACATTCAGATTAGGAAGAATTGGGCAAGGCTACCGAGCAGTTCAAAGATTAGATTTTCACATATCAAGGTGATATTTATTAAGTATTTCATAGATCTATTTTAGACAAGGTTAAGTTTTCATTTGCAGATACATCCTATTATTCTCTAATCATTGTAATAGAGTTAGCAAAAATCTCTTAACAGAGTAGACTTAACAATCTTTATTTAAAATCTCTTAACCAAGTACACACTCAAGTAGTGTTGTTAAAATCCTATAACTAGGTAGATCTAGCTGATCTAATTGTTACTCCTAATAGGGTAAGATCACCAGAAGTGATCACGACTTGTAGCCCTAACAGGAAAACTTTATTATCTGCAGTAGTGAAGAATTTATGGGTTTCATCCCCACCACATTTTTTACCTTCTAACAAGGGTTTCTGCGTAACCAAAATACTTGTGTTATGTGATTGATTTATTGTTGATTTCATGCAATTTAAATTTATTGGTTAATTGAATGAATGATGCATACAATGGATTCGGTTAAAGGATGAGTTTACTACTATTTGTTGATTGAGTTTTTGGAGTTAAAGTTTTTGTGGTTACTGATTCACCCCTCCCCTATCAGTACCCTATCTCTCCATTCCAACAAATCCATCTTCCTTGTCAATGTCTACCAGATATGAAATCCTCATCTTTCCATCTACATTCCTTACCGCTCTTTCCATATGACCTAGTATTTTTTTCTCAAAAATATCTTTACACAATAGCATTGAGTCTAATTTAGATATACCCAAAATTAGTAAAATAGAAAGAAAGATTATTGGAATATCATTGTTTACCCTAAAAGTGTGATATGTCTCCATTAATTCTTCTCCTATAATGATCTTTACTTCCCTTAGTACAAGGGAATCCAATTCATTTACAATTCTACTCCACCTTTCTAGAAGAATTTCTCCTTAAAAATTCATCTTCATTTGGTTCTTGACCGGTTTGAGGCATATTGTTGATTCTATTTTTCCAATTTTTTGATCTTTCTAGTGCCCTATAAAAATATTATATCCTACAAAAAAATTAGGTCTCACATAAAATTGATTTTGATGGAAAGGTGTTGTATCAATTATTCCTCCTAACATCTTGGCATGTGTGAGATGTCAAATAATTAATCAACATAATTTTTTTAAAGACTATTTAATTATTGTTTGGCTCAAAAACTAAATTAACTACACTCCTTCGTGTTAGTAATAAAATACTAAAATTAAAACCTAGCTATCTTAATAGTACAATCCCACCATCCATAGTTTCTATATCCCACTTGGTTTGTCTAGTCATCTTTAATACACCCAACCCTTTGCCAACTATATTATGATTTTGTCCCCTTTTCTATCAAAGCCTACAACCATCTATTCTAATGCTAAATATCACTAATTTTGGTGACTCATTATGCAATGGTAAATTTGTATTTGAATTTTGAATTGATTCAAATATTTAGAAAAGAGCTAAGGGATCCTGAATAATGAGACCAGCATGAGGTGTTAGCTCAAGTCCCATTGTTGCTAAAGCTGGAAAAGTAATCCCTTATAATGATACTAAAATTATAAATCTTTAAGTTTACCTGTCATGTCTACTAATAAACCAAATCCTATAATTCTTGAGTCGTAATACCATTCTAAAAATGGATATGATATATTACATTTTCCATTATCATTGCTTCCAAAAGGAATTGATTTTCATTTGATCTGGATCCTCACCATCTAGTTTTCAAAGATCGTATGAATATTTTCTTCCCCTCTTTTTGTTTAGATTTGAACCACAATTCAGCTTTAGAAACCCTTTTTTAATTTCCAAATACCTAGTGGTTGATTTTATTTATTAGAAGACTTCAACGTCTCTTCATTTAATATTGGAACTTTTTCAAAACCTTCCATTTCCCCTACTTTTAATTCAAGCATCCTTTTTATGAAAGATTATTTTATCTCAAGTTCTTTCAAGTAGATTTTTTCTAACATGTGTTGAATAACTTTATAAATCTTCTCTTAAATCTATTTTTCTCTAGCTTTTAAAAATATTTTGTAATCAACCTATCAAAAAAATTGTAATTAATTTTTTTTCGAAAAATTGCTAGTTGAGTCTATGTACTACAACTTGGCAAAATTCTTCACTTGATGTAGCGAATTTCCAAGAACAAAAGAGTTAGTCAAAGATAAAAATAAAAAATATTTAAGTGATGCAAAATCATCTATGGACCTGGATACTCTTGCATCACCTAGGAATTAGAAAGTGGCATAAACAAGCTCTTGTCATTTTGTAACTATTGATGTGCAAGATTGGAAAAGCGACATAAACATTGAGCTCTAATCAAATTATAATTGTCACCTCCATACTCCACCTCCCTCTTTGAATACCATTAAAACTAATATTTCAAGTGTATCAAAAGAAAAATAATAACTCTCTCAAGCTCATGAAAATTTTGTTAGATAACTGAGAGGGGGCTGAATTAGTTAAGTCCAGTTATCCTATAGTACCAAAAACTCTCTGATGTATAAAACCAATTCAACAAATAAACTAAAATAGATCGGTAAACACTTGATTGTGTCTTTCTGATTCATTTATTGACTATCAATTAAATTAACTAGTATATACCAATCAAACTAGTAATTTTAATGTGTAAAGTAAAATAACAAATCATCACATGCATACACATATAACACTTGATTTTTAACATGGAAACCTTGTTAAGGGAAAACCCACCTGGGACCAGTACTTGAAATATTTTCACTCTTTTGAAGTGAGCTCGATTAAGAGCCAACCCTGTTAAAGATTACAAAACACACTATAAGGTGTGACCTTGTTAGAGGATTTATCACTAGAAATTATTTGTGACCATACATTCACTTGGGTCACCAAGAAAACAATCAACATTCATTAAATGTCATAAAGGAATAAATAAAGATTGTTAAGTCCCACTTGGTTAAGGGATTTTATCTATAGAGATGGTTAGAATGCAACAGTAAATGACTTGATTCAAATACAACTTCTTTTGCAGATATTCATATCTATGTTAAGCTCAATATACCTCTGGCCATATTAATCTCTTCAATTTCCTTTTATCCTCCAACTCTGTTCTACTCAGTGTATCTCCTTCTGACACTCAATGTAGTCTGCAAAATTGCTTAGTTCTCACTTCAACCTATCTGACCAGTTTTACATGAATACAATCATCTCCTCATGTGCATCATCTAATGTTGAATCTCTTGTCTCCTTAAATAGACATGATAAACTATTTTCTTCTCAGCCATATATTTTACCTCTTAATCTCCACCGTTGATTTTGCCTCTTTAACCTTCCTTGGAACTTGTTCCTTGAAACTTTTTAATCTTCATCATCTAATCAACCTTTAATTTTGTTAGTTGTAGATCTTCATAACTGTGAGGCCTCACCCCATACCATCATTTCATAGAAGACTATAATTTCCAACTTATGATTATCGTGATGATACATTATTTTTTATGTTGGACTATTTGGACAGGGATTTTATATTTTGATACTATATGATGACCTATGATTATGTGGATGATGATTTAAGACTTGTTTCCATGCTTTGATTATTAGGTCTTGATGTTATGGTATTTGATGAAATATTTAATTTAGAATATTATGCCTTGATTTCATGTTTATGCAAGAAATTTTTATGTGAGATGATCATGGTTAATGAATTAGGTTAATTGATATATTTATGTGTTCTTGAATTAACTTGATTTGAAATTAAGAAATGTATTATTGATATTATGTGAAATTCTTGTGATGTAGTGTGGATGCAGGTGGATTATATAATGTATTTGAGTGTGATTATTTATGATGTATTTTGTATGTATATGTCATTTAATCTTTCATGAGCTACTGATATTTTTATCTAGTGTGCGGGAAATTGACCATGGATTAAATAAGGGGAAATTAAAGATGGATGCATGTGAAAATCTTATAAAGCTAAGGTTAACTCCAAAGGGAGAAATAACCTCGTTGTTATGTAATAATGTTTTTGATTAAGGTAACTACAGGTTTTGAAGGGGCCTCGAAACCCTTTAACAAAGCATAGAAGCACTAAAAAGATAATGAACTGTCACTAAAGAAGACAAAAACCAGAGGGGACCAGACCCAGATATTACAATTAAGCACTAGAACAAAAAGTGCAGGGAACTAATACAAAAAAAATATCAACAAAATAGGATGACAAAAACTCCCAACAACCAAATCAACTCATCATTTTGAGGAACTCCTTGGATTCCTCCATCTGATTTTTCATTTTCTAAATAGACTCCCTCAAACTGGATGTCTTTGGCTTGGGTTGTGTTCTTTCTGGTATGGATCTAGTCCTAGATCTTGAGTCTGACATCTGGATATCTTGTTTCCCTTGATCATCCTCATTCATTCTATCAATGTTGTTCCCTTCCATTAGGGTATACAGGGCTTTAATATTATCAACAGTAGCATTCATGCCCATGTTAGAGAGAGTGATCATCTTCCTCAATATAGTATAGTTGTTGTTGATCTTATATGTAATCAAGCTTATCATATTTTCAATAGCCTTATTAATTTTTTCCTCCAACATAGTGGAATTATCAGTTACCTTAAAAAATAAATCCTTATCATTCTTTTGCATCTCATCATCATTTCTCATTTTTTCAATAATCTCTTCCAGCAAAGCATTCCTAGCTTCCAATTTTGTGCATATGGTACGCAACTCCTTAATGTCTTCATGGATCCATTTATCAATATTGTATCCATACATGGCTTTGTTTCTAGTAGCTTGTAGCATGGTTATGTTGATAGCTCTCTTGACCTTAAAGTCCTTATCTCACAGGTCCTCCTCAAGGCTTCTCTGATTCTGAGTATCTTCTCTCGTATCAGTAGGGTTATCCTTTGGGCTATTGGTATGGGTAGAGCTTGCTTCATAGTCCACATCATCATTGACAACTTCATTATTTGAACCACCATAATCTTGGATCACTTGGATTTCCTCTTCCATAATCCCTAGCTCTTCATTACTAATGTCCTCCTTAGCAATATTAACAATTTCTTCAATGTTAATTTCTCTTTCCTCATAGTTAACAGATTCCTCCCTGAACATAGGATCCTGGTTATCCAAATTCTCCTCTTCATTGTCATAGTCTTCCATTTTCTCATTATTATCAAAATCTTCTTTATAAATCTTCTCCACATTTTCCAATTTCTCATTTTCATTATCATTTGTATTTTCCTCTACAGTCTCACTTATGTTCTACTTGTCATTGTCTATGTAAGCCTCCATTATGTTGTTGATCTGATTATTTAAATTATTAAATCGGGCATTAACCTGGTCACCAATATTATCGGTCATAGGCTTGTTCAAGGCTTCTTTATCAATATTCAGATCAAAAATAGTTGGTTTTTTCTTCCCTGAAAGGTCTTTGTTACTCTCCTTGTCTTTGGCCAATTCAACATTCTCAGAGGGCTCAGAATTGACCTCCTAGTCATTCCCAAATTTCATCCTTCAACATTTTTTATGTAATAATTTTGTAAAGTAATGTTGAATGTATTATTTAAATTGTGTTTATTTTTAGTTTAAATTTATGTCTACTTGGCATACCATGTGTGTACTGTTGTGTTGTAACTTTATGTATTGTCAATTGACACGTGTGTGTGAGTTGGCATGGCCAAGTAAATTATTTATTGGTTGTCTTCCACCTTTGAGTCACCTTGTAGAATCCCAAGGTTAGGTATCTTGGTTGTTGTGCCTTGGGAGAGAATCTTATTTCATATTTTTGTGGGTCAACTCTTAGTGGACTTTTGAGAGGTTAAATGTAGCCCTAAGGGTTAGTTAGGGTTAAAATGAGATAACCCCATAGGTGCACTTTGGGTTGGGGGTCAAATTTTGACCAATGGGATGTTTTTGTCCTATTTTTGTCTCTTCTAAAAATGTTGTTATAGAATGTGACGAAATTGGGAAGTGTGTCATTGTTAGAAAGTAAAGTCCACCAAGATAACTAAGAGGAGGGGTGAATCAGCTATCAGATAAATACAACTTTTATCACCATTAATAGATTTCAACCATGTAATCAATATAAGCAACAACCATAGAAAGATCAACATACACAGCAACACAATAACACAAGATATGTTGACTAGGGAACCTCTTGATTAGAGAGTAAACCCCAGTGGGAATGATGCCCACAAAAGATGTACTAATACAAAAATTTCTTGTGAGAGGATGGACTCTGTTAGGAGCCTTATGAAATACATTCAATACATATGAGTCCCTATTAGGAGACTTCTCAAATCCTTGTTAAAAGATTCTAACCTGGTTAGGAGTTATGAAAGATAGAAGGACCCACTGTCCAAAGAACTTCAAGGGAAAGATCACTGAACACATTTTCCAACTGATCTTTGTATTATCCAAATAGAATAATACCAATAATTATGAATCTCAGCAACTTATCTTTGCTCCTCTGTTTGTGCCAAACCACACCAACTACTTCACCAAATCTCAATATCAGATCTTTGCAATTTGCATATCCTCTTACAACATATATTTCTCAATTACGCAATTCTCATCTATATTCCTTACACTAAAATAAAGGAAAACAATTCTTCCTTTATACCACACTCAAATAATTACAAATGAGTTGACCAACAAGGCTTAACCAAATACAAAATATAAACCTTCACACGTTACATAATATTTCACAATTACATAAAAATTGTCAGCTTTCAAATAAAATAAATCTTCACTCATGTGACCTCTAACCATGTTGTCATGTCCATGTCACTATCACAATGTCTTCATCAAATGTACAACTTCACATGCCTAGATTCTATCTCGATTAGGAGATATCATCTAGTTACCACAAGTCGCTTCTCAGGAACACTGCCTAAATATTGCTTCCACTAAATTACACATAACTATCATGAATAATTAAATTTCCATATGCTTTCTTGACCACAATCTCAGGACATAGTATAGAGTAAGTCCTCAACTCTACATAGCTTGATCTTTAATACTCCATGTGTGCCAATTCAAACATTGTCTGCTTCTCTACTAATCTTTATTAGATCATTGTGTTGACATCAGTGACAACCACAGTCATGAATGCAACATACAACTGCTACAGAATGACTCCAAATACTCCCTCATAGGATATATTCAACATTCATTCCTAATAATCTCCCCCACTGGCATTGATGGCAACATAGATGACAAAAAAACATCCAAGTTCCATAAATGCCAAATTGCAACGCTACTGCTCTAAAAACCTCTTCATTAATCAAATCAATCAATTTTTTCAATTCCTCTTCATCAATCAAATCTTTTCAAGTTTCTCCATTTTATATTTCTTCATCTCCTCCAACAAATGTTTCTATTCTTTTTGTATCCTCTCCCTCTTTTTATTCTATTTTTTTCTCTTTTCTCTTTTTTTGTGTTCTTTTCAATAGATGATTTTTTCATGTATCATTCTCCCCTATTGACATCAATGAAAAAAGTAAGCATCAATATGTCAATCTAAAACCTCAATGTCAAAAGATACTATTTAGAAGATTCCTTCATGACTCAACTCAAAACACAAATACTCCCCCATAGAGGAAGTACCAACATCCAGTCCAGAAAAGATAGAGCTCATATACCAGTAGACTGATGCAACAATCTACATCACTTCTCAAAATTAAGTTGGGGCATAACCCCAAGCATACCTCTCAAATACTCAAATGTATCTTTAGGTAAGGGCTTTGTAAATATATCTGCAATCTTCTCTTTTTTACTTATATACTCAAGTCTAACTTATTTCTCTGCAACTTTCTCTCTTACAACATGATACTTTATTTCTATATGCTTTGTCTTAGAATGCAATATAGGATTCTTAGACATACTTACTGTACTAGTGTTATCATAGTGTATAACAACAATCTCATCAAATTTAATTCCAATATCCTTCAATATTTGCTTCATCCATATTATCTGATTACAATTGTTTGCTTCTACTACATATTCTGCTTCTACTATGCTCTGTGAAATCCAATTTTGTTTCATGCTTAGCGAAGAAACCAATCTTCCTCCAAGAAAAAATTCTCCACCACTTGTACTATTTTTGTCATCAACACTGCTTCCCCAATCTGCATCTGTATATGCACATAGGGTAAAGTCATCATATTTTTCATACCATAACCCATAGTCAATTGTGCCTTTCAAGTATCTCAATATTCTTTTTATTGTTGCATAATGTGACTCTTTAGGATCAACTTGAAATCTTCCAACAATTCCAACTACATGTGATATGTCTAGTCTTATATGAGCTAAATACTACAATCCTCCAATCATAGATCTATACTTCTTTTGTTCAACTACAGGAGTTTCATCTATGCTAGATAACTTATGACTAGTTACCATAGGTGTGCCAACTTGCTTACAATTTTCCATTCCAAATCTCTGCAATAAGTCTTTCAAATACTTTTCTTGACATAAGAAAATACCATCACTATTTTGTACTATCTATAATCCTAGAAAATATTTCATCTCACCAATCATGCTCATTTCAAATTCAATCTTCATTTCATCTGCAAATTTATCACTAGCTTCATCTTCTCCACCAGAGATAATATCATCAACGAAGATAACTACAATCAATAAACCATTCTCAATTCATTTTAGATATAAATTACTATTTGTTGTTCCTTTATCAAATCCCAATTTTATCAAATACTTATCTAGTCTTGCATACCATGTTCTAGGTGCTTGTTTTAGTCCATATAAAGCTTTGTTCAATTTACATACCATGTCTCCTTCATGAGTCAAGGGAAAACCTTCAGGCTGATCAATGTAGACTTTTTCTTCTAATTCTCCATTCAGAAATGTTGACTTCACATCCATCTGATATACTTTGAATTTATTATAAGATGCATAAGCCAAAAACATTCTTACTGCTTCAATTCTTGCAACAGGTGCAAAAGTCTCTTCATAATCAATTCATTCCCATTGTGAGTATCCTTTACATACCAATCTTGTTTTGTTCCTTACAAATTGTCCTTGTTCATTTATCTTGTTCCTGAATACCCATTTAGTTCCTATAACATTTTTATCTTTAGGTCTACGAACCAACTCCCAAGTCTTGTTCTTTTCAATTTGATCTAGTTCTTCCTTCACTGCTTTAATCCAATTTTCATCTTTACAAGCTTCATCAATAGATTTAGGTTCAATTTGAGAAATCAAACATAGTTCTTCTTGTACCTTATTCCATGTCAGAACTCTTTTTTCTATGCTTCCAATAATCTAATCAACAAGATGATTTCTTGCTAGATTCCTATTAGGTGTCACTATCTCAGTTCTTGTTTCAACTCCATGTTCTTCTCTAGGTTCTTCTCTTATTTCCTCAATGTGACTCTCATTCTGCAAATCACTGTCAGGTTCATAAAATAATTCAACATTTTTTGGATCAATTCTAGGATGAATTCCTTCATTTGATTCATAATCAAGTATTCTTTCTTGAATTTTGAACTTTTCATCAACTTTAACATTTGCGCTCTCAACAATAGTTTTAGTTCTTTTATTGAAACATCTATAAGCTTTTCTTTTCAATGAATAGCCAAGAAATATACCTTCATCACTTCTAGGATCAAACTTTCCAATGTCATCATCTCTCTTAATATAACACTTCCAAAAATTCTAAAATACTTAATTGATGGCACATGTCCAAACCATAATTCATAAGTTGTCTTGTTTGTGTCTACTCTGATTTGTACTTTGTTCATTGTATATACTATTGTATTCACTACTTCTCTCTAGACTGTCTTTGCCAAATCATTCTCAAATAACATATCTCTTGTTGCTTTAGTTACTAATATGCTCCTTCTTTTTGCAATACCATTTTGTTCAGGTGTTCTAGGGGCTGAAAATTGTCTCTTAATACCATTCACTTCACAAAAAGTATTAAATTCTTTTGAAGTAAATTCTCCACCTCTATCTGATCTTAAATATTTAATCTTCATTCCAGATTCATTCTCAACTTTGTTCTTAATTAATTTAAACTTATCAAATGCTTCAAACTTTTCTTTAAGAAATACAATCCACATCATTCTTGTAAAGTCATCAACAAGAATCATAAAATACCTTTCACCATAGAGTCCTCTAGTCCTTGTGGGACCACTCAAATCTGTATGAACAATTTCCAACTTCTCTTCTAATCTCCAATAGATCACTATGTAGACATCAATAACAACCACAGTCATGAATGCAACATACAACTACTACAAAATGACTTTGAATACTCCCCCATAGGATATATTCAGCATTTATTCCTAACAGTCATGTCTTCCTCTCTTTGCAATTTTGAATTTCCCTATTGTTGGAGAGAGAACCCTTGGATAGTGTGTCCAATCATCTTTGAGGTTAGGTAGGGTTTTTCTTTTTAGTGGGATGGAGAGGAATTTGGTATGTTGATTTCCCACTCTCCAATTTTGGAGACTTCTAGTTGACTTAACAAGTTTTTTGTGGACTTAGCAAAGGAAGGCTTGTAGGAAGGGAGCTCTTCTCGACCCTCATTGCCATAGCTTGGAGAAAGTTTGGTGCCCTTTCATGGAAGAATCATTTTTTATTTACTTGTTTGAATATGTAGATTTTTGTGTGATGGTGTACATGGTTTTTGTGAAGATTTTTATTTTCCTTTCTTGGCTTCTTTTTTTAGTTTATTTGTTGGTTTTTTTTTTGTGATCTTGTTTTGTTGGGGTGTGCAAGGCTAAACTCACCCTTGGGAGGGAAGAGATCCTTGATGGGTGAAGGGCTTTAGTTGGGAATGTCCATTTAGTGTAGAGTCCTTCCTCATAGAGGAAGGGGATGAGGCATGGATGTATGGGCTCCATGTTTTTTTATTTTATTTTTGTGAAAGTGGACAATACCATTGAATATATAAATAAAAAACTAGTTCAAGAGCTCCATGGGGAAAGAGCTAGCAAGAAAACCCCACTTCTCAATCCAAATACAATTTAACCCGATTAAAGACAATTAAAGGTTACATCAAATAAAAAATGAAAATTACTAATTACTAATTAGTCCAAACCCAACATAACTAGCATATACTACATTCGCACAATATATAAAATTAAACCAAGTGAACATGAAAACCTATATACACAATAACCTTCACGGTGACCTGAATTTATACTCCCAGGCAGCAACTAGATGACCAATACTAAGTATCATCTCGGTGACTTGCACTATGCAATGATCAACAACATTACATATGTGTTGTCAAAATCATCTACAGTCAAAATTAGCAAAAAACCATTTGCGCATCTCAACTACACTTCTATTAGCTCTAAATCATGATGAACAAAATCAATATGGGACTTTGGAGACTAGTCGGTCGAGTGTGTTATCTACATATTTGGATTTATGGGCTTCATGTTTCCATTGTTTGTTATCTACATATTTGGGGGCCATAAGGGTTGTTACTTGTGTATATAAATGGAAGGAATGGTATTTTTGTTATGGCCTTGTGAAGGCATTGATTTACAGTTTTGGGCCTTGTTGAAGGCATGGTTTCATATTTGTATGTCTTCTCCTACTTGGGTATTTTCCACCTTCACCCCTCTTATGGGTCCAAGGTGACCCATTGTGTAAAATCATTGGGAAGGGAATTCTTATGTGATTATGTGTTTTCTAGTTTTTATGGTGCATGTGTGTTTGAAGCATGTTTGTACCCACATCCATCTTTGTTTCCCCAAGCTCAGGGGTGGCCATATAATGGCCTAGATTGGGAGGTGAGCCTCCATGGTCAAGTGGTTTTTTTTTTTGCATATTTCTACTTGAAAATCTTGCTGGTTTTGTGGAAGAAAAAAGAAGATTTTGTCATTTCTACTTGCAGATTTTTATGTGTAAAAAGCGATAAAAAGCCATGTGTAGAAAGTAGAGTAAAAAGTCCATGTAAATGCCTAATAGCATGTGAAATGCTTGTAAGAGTTTGTACTTAAATGTGAAATGGTTCTCCTAACATTTCTATGTATTCTAAAGCAAGAAAATGTAAAAAAAATGTATTCCTTATGCTTGAATACAATAAAGTAACTTGCTGGTTTATTTTTCTATATGCATGAAAAAGTTAGATTTTCTTGTGAATGCAAATCTCTTTCCTATGTATGCAAATTTTATCTCAAGCATTTATTTGGAAAAGAAAAGAATGTAGAATTTACTTTCCTATAGCCTAAGTTAGAAAAGATTTCATTTTCATGATTATGTTAGTTCAAAAAAAAAGGCATTGTATATACACTTATGTATATATAGTTGGGTATATATGCATAGATGCATAGAATCTTTTGAAAAATATTTCTATGTTGGTACTTTAGAAAAATAGATTATCTTTTTTCTATTATCTCAAATTTTACCTCAAGGAGGTATATACATCATTGTCTATATATATATATATATATATATATATGAGAGTATATACATATATATTAAAAATATATATGTATATACAATATCATATAAACATATATATAAATATACATAATGTATATATATTCTAGATGGATATTTAAGATTATTTCATTTCTTCCTTTTATAAATGTAATATATATATATATAACATTATACATATATTATAATAAATTAAAACTATTTAATAAAGTTTAAAAATGAATTATTAAATAAACAAAATTTAAAATTTAAACAACACTTCACCTTTCAGCGGACTGCCCCACTGTAATCCCAAAAGGGATATGTGGTGGGCACAGCCACCGCACCCCGTTGGCAGATGGTGGACCTGACACCACCACCCAACGGGTGTAGGTGGCTAGGTTCCCCCGCATACCCATTGGGGTGTGGGTGGAGCGAACCCTATCCACTGTTGTCATTCATTATGTTGGGGGCCAGTCTGCGCATGGCAGCCAGCTGCCCAACACAAAAAAAATTAATTTATTTTTTTATAATGTTTTCTATAAAATCAAACAAATATGCCATATTCAGATTTAGAAAAGATATTTAAAAACATGCAACATTTTAAACTATATTATAGTATTTCATATGTAACTTAGAAAAAATATATGACTATAAATCCTAACAAAGAATAATTATGTCATTTGAACAGAGAATTAATTATGACAATAAAGAAAGTATATGACATTTCTATTATTAGTAAAATTTTGGTAAAACTAGTGTAAAAATTTTAAGAACTAAATCTTGTATATAGCTGAATGTGGACCTCTGATCCAGCCACACACACAACATAGTCATTGCTCACAAATCAAATTCCAAAATTGAGTATGAATTACTCAATCTGAAAATTCAAGGTGAATCGACCTATTGCCTCCTAATTAATCAGGGTGTTTGAATTACTCTCAGATTGGAGAGCCAACAACCATAAGACCGAGTTAATATGGAGGATTTGAAAACTAGAAAGATGAGGAAAATGAGATTAATCTAAGATGAATGTGCAATTGTAATCTAGAATGAAGATGCAATTTTAAGCTAAGAACTTGGAAGGAAATATGAAATGCAGATTTAATCTAAAGAACTTTGAAAGAAATATGAGATTAATCTAATAGCAATAAGCAAATTAATCTACTATGGAAATGCAATTGATACTAAATGAGAAATTAAGCTAATGGCAATTGAAAACTTGAAAATATGAAATTGAGACTAAAATTTGCTATAGTTTAATTACTCTCACAAATTGCTTTTTTTTGAATGAGGAAGAAGGTTCATTATATAGACAAGCCCAAGGAGGGAATGAAGAGGTTCTTGAAATGAAATGGTTGACTCTTCATTCCCAATTGAGACAAATATTCATGAATTACTTATTAAAAAGAATGAATTATTGCCACATATGGGTGACCATTCAAATATTTGAATTATTAAGTCCAAATAATATAATCCATTCAAATAACAAGTAATATTAATTCCTTTTATGGGTATTAGCTAAAGGGGGTGGATATTTAATTTAATTTAAAGAACTTAAGACTTTAGAATTAAATTAATTTATCATAGGGATTATTTAGCTAATAAAGTCAAATACTTAGGAATTAATTATAGTGTGAGATTAATGCAAATTAGGGTTTTTGCAATTGACATCAAGTCAAAATAAAGTCAGGTAGGAGAGAGAAGATTGCCTAGTACAATAGGACTTTGAAGATGTGAAATTGAAGAAAATGCACCAAAATTGATTGAATTTATTAGGTGTCAATTTTGGGGTATTACATTTGCCCCTCTTTGAATTGATGTGTGAGCAGCACGTTGATTCAAAGAATAGTCTGATGTGATAGAAGATGAAAATTTTGAAAATCTAGGTTAGGATGCCAAGACACCGAACAGATCGAAGCATGATTTTCTGAAGTCTAAGTTAGATTGCGAAGACAACGGTCTTGAGAGGAGACTGGAATTAGGGTTAGATTGCCCCAATGCCCATTGATGATAGATGTGGATTTAGGACTAATCTCCAAAATCAGGGTTAGATTTCCCCAATATGCAACTTAGCCCTCTGAAACCCAGGTTAGATTGCCCAGATAACAGTCCAAAAAAGATTTCGAGAGCCATCTCTAGAATGAAGCTTGACTCCCAGGAATTAGGGTTAGATTGCCCCAATACCTAAAAGATTTTGAGAACCATCTCCAGAATGAAGCTTGATCCTCGAGGATCCAAGTTAGATTGCTCAGATACCTAAAAGATAGATGACAAGATAACCAGATGTGAGGCACAAAGATGCCCATAGAGAAGAGATGCCCCAAGTGGTGAGGACTTTGATTTAGATTAGATTGAAATGAGACTGGTTTGACAAGATTCAAATGATGCAATCATCTTGCCCCCTCGGGAGAGAAATCGAAAGATGACATATCAGAAGGATGATTGACAACAAGAGGTTGCAGAGTAGAAGCAATCAAACTAGATTTGAGAAGCTGCAAAAGTAATTTGGAGTGATCAGGAGGTCCTGTTGACCAAGTTTGACCATGGTTGACCAAATTTTACTAGAGTTGACTTTGATGAAAACACTGAAGATCTCAAGAGAAAGATGAGGGGATGAGAATTTGGTAGGAAAATGACACCAGAAGACTAACTGCACAAGCGTCTGATCCCAAATGGTCCCAAAATTTAAAACATGATTTTGAGCTATCTAGAGATATCAAATTTTGATTTTGATCCCAAAAATGGATTCAGAGCAGTCGATTTAGTCAAGGGTGCAATTTTTGCGCAAAATGGAGCACTTTGAAAATTAGGTCAAAAAGCTATATAAGGCTCAGAGGGGTCATTTTCAATTCATTATTCACCTTTGTTTTCTTGTGAATTTGAGCTCTGGGAGATAGAATGGAGGGCCTTCCATTACATATGCATTGATTTGAGCACTCATGATGACACACTCGGCCATCAGAGTATGATGCACCTGTAAGTAGTCAATAATCCTCCTTGCATTTCAATTTGTACTACTTTCTAGGTCGATTTAGGCTAGATTTGACAACTTTTAGGTCATGTTCTTCAACTGTCGCGTGAGGAAATAGTTTCCTCACACCAGCCTAGATCACCCCTTGTGCAAGGAAATGGTTTCCTCACATGGGTTAGGGTTTCTTCACCCGGTCTCTGCTTGAAGTTTTGCGTGAAGCGCTAGGTCATGCTGCATGAATTTTCTAATTCTCGCATAGGAGAGGATCTTGTCTCACGTGAGGGAACAATTTCCTCATGTGAAAAGCTACTACAGTGTTGTAAAAATTTTGCCAAAATTTATCAAATTTGCATAAAATCAGCCAAGTAGAGCATCTCAGAGTCATGTCTAGGATAGATTCCTTGCTGTATTTGTTGTTGTTTTGAAAATCATCATATTGAGATACTGATCAATGTCATCTCTTGCTTTGCAAGTTGACTTCCCTGACGTCACCTTTCGGTCACATCATCCAGTGATCACTACCTTAGTACAAATATTGACAGATGCTGAGAGTGCACACATTGAGGGGCTTGGATTAGGATATTTGCATGATATACCCAACATTTTGGGTAAATCATGGTCTTCTTGGTGCACTTGTAGAGCATTTCCATTCAGAGATGAACACCTTCCATTTTCCACTAGGGGAGATGACAGTCAATCCTGAGGATATATACAGGATCTTGTGAATACCCATCCATGGTGTCTGAGTAGAGTATGATGTACAGCCAAGGGTAGGCACAGTGGCATTGAGGACTATATTTTGAGATGATCTAGTGATGGGTTGGGCCATCTCTTGGGAGGATTTGATTAGTAGGTACAATGGTGCTCATCCATTAGCCATTGTCCTTGCTATGTTCCTAAGTTGTTATCTAGCTCTCGATTGAGGTCAACATGGTTTGGAGTGCGGTTGGGGCTCTATGCTGCAGCAGATGCTGGCCATACCAGCAGTCAGATTTGAATGGGGGGAGTGCATGCTCACCCATATGTACCATGAGATGCATGAGATAGTATATCGCAGTGCAAGGACCATGGTTGCAGGTGTCTTCATTCTTTAGATCTAGGCCTGGGAGAATCTCCCTATTTGTAGGCCTATATATCATGATACATGGCATGCTCTTGAGCCATATATATACAGATACACAGGTCTAATGACTCAACCCTTGTTGAGTAAGATGGAGCAGTGGCACGGACAACTCGATGATATGGCGGTTGTTGTCTGGAGGCCTTGGGTTGCTACTGAGCCATGGGATGATGCTCCTTGTCAACTTTCTTATAAGTTTGTTTCGCGTCCATTGATTGGACATAGTGTTACCATCATTGAGCACTTTCTTGCTACACGTGTCTTGCGTCAGTTTAGGAGATAGGAGGATATTTCCCATGAGTACTGCCCCTATGCCCATGTTAGAGGTAGTTAGAGTCACCATTATGCAAGTGTCAAAGACCCTTAGTAGTTCATTTATTTGAAGCTCATTTTGCACATTCCCTTGATGGTCTTTCCTAGTAGTTACCCTCCAAGTGTGCATGTCCTTCAAGTTGTTAAGAAATAGCCTCCAAGTTAATCAAGTTCAAATTCGGCCTTCCTTGGTTGAATCTTTTCCAAGACTCATGCTTCACATGAACCACTTTGAACCACTTTGAACTCTAGTTCAAAGTAGTTTGAAGCAGTTCAATGAATGGTTATTTTTCTAACATCTATTTTCTGCAGGTGGGTCCTCACCTATGTCACCTTTTAGCGGTGAACCGCTTTGAACCACTTTGAACCCCAGTTCAAAGTTGTTCAAAGAGGTTTGAAGGAAGATAGTGGAAAGATTCATCAGTGAAAGGATAGTTGATGGGACAGATGACATAAGCTGATGGTGAAATGATGGTTAAGTTTTTTTTAAGACAAGTAGTTTAGATTTGATGGGAGCCATAGGGCAAGCCTCAAAATAAAGTTTCAAGTTGCGATTAATGAAATCGTTAACACGAGTAAGACATATTGTTTGGGGGATGATTAATAATGATATTAAAGTATGTGGATTTCAAGGATGTCATGTTGCTAAGTCATTACTTCTCTCATCATTTGAAATTAATGTCCCCAAGTAATGCTCATTAAAGTCAACTTTTCAGGGCACAATCTTTCAAAAATATAAACAGCTCTGTAAGTGTTCTTCTCTTGTTATTAATCTACGGGGTCTTGGTTGTGGGAGAGAAAATTGTCCTAGTCTGGGTAAAACAGGTAGCTCCTAAAGCTCTTTTTCATTTCCTATTGCTATTTGATATATTGATTCAAGAGAGGGGAGCTTTAATTTTATTCCTGAGGAAGAAATGAGGTCCAGTATGCATTTCTTTGGGAATGTCAAGAATATGGAGTGTCACACACTTGTTGTCATAGATACAAACTTGTTAGGAGTATTGGTAGAGAAGCTGGCAATTGACCTCATGAACTGTACAGCAGAAGAGTATAGTTTAGAAGTCCTATCAAGTGGGTTATTGGAAGCTACTACCTTCCCCCCATCAGTTGTGTGCCCAGAGTTGGTTCAACAATGTATCAAAAGATATGATGTTAAAACCAAGTGTATAATGAATGCAAAAGGCCAAACCCTTGTCCCAGTTAATAGAAAAACTATCATGGCTATTTTTAAAATCCTAGAGAAATCCCTCATCAGTTTCACTCCTACCCAATCTCTAGCTTAGTATAGAGAAAACATAGATAAAAATCATAGCCATGTTGCCCGGAAATGGACTCAAACCAATTATAAGTGAGGATCCCGGTTACCTAAAGTTCTCACTAAAGACCACACGAAGCCACTTATTCATGATGTGATAGTGTTGCTTCACTGGATTAAAGGTTTAGAGTAGGTTCTCCTCTTTGAGGAGTGGATGTTTCATTTTATAGAGATAGTCTTGGAAGGGGGGAAACATATTGATTGGGCATAGATTATTGCTAATTCCCTAAGGGACAAACTTAAACAAGCCCAAGCCATTAAGAAGGAGTTCTTTATGTCTTCTTATTTGATATACTACCTGGCATGCACACAGGATTGATCAGCCATTCAACATGTTCCTTGTAATCAAGATCTTCTCATCTATGAATACTACCCCTTGCTAAGAAAGGATAAGATTTTAGAAGACTACAGGAAGGTTCATGATGTTTTTCTAGGAAGATTGTGTCAACAGTTGGTAGGAGTTCCAAACCAAAGAGTCTCATTGGACGCACAGAAATTGGTTCAAGCCTTCAGAGGATTTTATATTAAATTTCCATGTTTCACTTACATCCAGGTCAGAGGCTTTGATGAAGAACCTCTTAGACTCCAGAGATTTCCTTTTGATTATTTCAGACTGGTAGAGGTCTGCAGGCAATTGTTCATAGTTATTAAAAAAACCCTGCTAGAAGAAAAGTGGACTTCTATGTTTCTGGTTAAGATTGGAAACTTGGCCTGTAATAGTATGATGGATGCTTCAGTGATAGGAAGCAATCTATTAAGTTTCCACATGCCATTCTATGAGTTAAGGAGGGGTTTTGACAATAAGGGCTTTGTGAGACAATTTTTAAGTCTAAGTAGCTATCCATCACCTAGTTCACACCTTGAAGATTTATGGGAAGATCTTAGTAACAAAGAAGCAATCTAGGAATGGGATCTCTTGAGACTTATAGTCCCATAGATCAAGTTGTTGTAGTTAAAATTTGATATAGAGGGAATAGAGAAGGATAATTCTAAAGTTGGAAGTTTAGATGTCATCAATACAAAAGCAAGAAGTCCACTGGTTATAGATTGGAATAGGAAAGAGGAAGATGATATAAAGTTTAGAGCCCTGACCATATTTGGGGTTACAAAAACTTGGTTGAAAGAGAAGAGAAGGAAAGAAGCAAAGAACCCCCCTCTTGAAAGGAGTAGTACTCAATCAGCTCTAAAAAATATGAAACATGATTCATCTAATGTGTCTCCTATGGTTCCTAATGTAGGTAAAATCACATCCCCTAAAAGAAAGGTGGTTTCCAGTGGGCATCCTACCGCACCAAGATCAAGACCTAGAACAAGATCAGAAAGGCATTCTCAGATGGCATCTTTAGGACTTGACATCTGGATGTTGAGATTAACGATGAAGATATCTCCTTTCCATCGGATCAACAAGAAAAGGTTCAAGAGATTCTCACCAGTGATACAGAACTACCTCAAGCTGAAAGCACCTCTGTCAAAACACCTGATAACTGGATAGTGACTGGTTCAGTTCCTCCTTGGCTAATAGAAATAGTAAGTAAAAGGAAGAGTTATAAACCTATTTCTCTACCTATGAAATAAATTGTCACCAAGTATGCTGCCTGGACCTCTAAAGTTAAAAGGATGAAAATAGATGCAAGGCTATCCATTGATCCATCCACTAGAAAGGTAATAGCAGAGATAGCAACTTTCAAGCACAAAGAAGAAACTCACGAACTTGAGGTGAAGGATTTCGAGATCATGAAAATGGAACTAGGGGTTTTAACCAAGGATTCAAAAGATCACATTTTCAAGTTCTCAGCTAATCAAATGTTGAGTCAATCACAAAAAGATGGGAAAGAAAAATGTGAGTTAAAGCAACTGGTGTCAACCATGGTTGAGTTTCTCTCCTCACTCACCAATGTTGGAGCACTTCCACTGGCCCATTCCTCACAAGATTTTGATCTAAATTTAGTTGAAAAGCAAAGGCTAGTGAAATAGATGCAATAGGGGAGAGTTCTGATGGAGGTCATGAAATCTTGGATAAATAATGTAATCGATGAAGGGAACACTTTCATTTGGGATTTTATATCTACCTACTTAGATGGAGAAGGATTACTCGATGAGATTCAAACCCTAGTTCCAAGATGGGAAATGGAAGAAGAGAAATGCGCAGCGATCGTCATTCAGGTTCAAGAAATAGAGGTGTATGATGTAACTCAGTTCTTAGCAGAAAATCTAATGAAGTTGGTAGATCCCCATATGTTGTTCATCTTGAAATAGAATTTTGGTTGGAAAAATACAATGTTTAAAGTTGTGATCTCTCAAGCCAAAGAAATAGAGAAAAAGGTACGAGATATGCATGTGGATTCCCTTAAAGACATCAAGATAGTGAATCCCTCAAGTATTTTACAAATTGATGAAGGTAATAAGGATGCAGATGCCATGGTCAAAGTCTTTACAAACACCATGAATGCTCTTAAAGAAAATGAAGCACTGACGGTTCAAGATTTCACTAGAATTACAAACGTGGAATCCATGTTGTTGTTGAATAGGGGGCAATTACCTAAGCAGGTGGAGAGAATCAAGGAGTTGAGATGGGAAAAGAATGCAACTCAGGAGAAGCTGACAGGTCTATAGAATCTACATTTTCAGCCAACTCAGGAATTGGTGAACATGTTATGATCCTGGAATCTCATACAGACTGCCACGTCAGAAGGTCTTGGAGGGAGTTAGCATTTTTCAGGACAGCATTTACTTTTATTTCTATTTTAAAAGACATGTGTTTTGATACTCTCGTTTTAAGTTGTTAAACTAGTTTTTAATGATTTTTCTAGTGTCCAAGAGGCTGGGTTTTTTTGGAGGCTCTCTCGAACCTAAAACTATAAATGCCGGAGCATTGAACTATGAAAGTGTTAGAAAAGATAGTTAGAAAGGTAGATAGTTTTTCTAAATAGTTAGCATAGTCTTTTAATTTCAGAAATAGTTTGTGACTTATTTTGATTAGACTTTGATCTGATCATATATGAATATATAGATGCATGGTATGATTTAGATCTTTGAATCAAAATCTAGAATGTATTGATTTCTTTGAATATTGGTACATTTAAATCGGTGCATGTATTATTTATGTCCAGTCACTTCTTGTTTCTTTCTAGTTTTTCCTTCTTGAGTTATTTTATAGGTTATTTGTTTTAGAAGTAATTAGTAGATCTTAGTTTTATTCATAGTTAAATGTAATCATTTGTTGATTCTTTAAGTTACCTCAATACCCAAGAGTATTTGAGTGGTCCTTCCACACTTTCTGGTTAAAAGTGTATGTGTTTACTTTCATGTTGATAATTCATTGAATATCCTACAAGGAAGCTGAACCTTCAAAATTCAGAGGGAAGCAATTTCTAATGCTTACCCAACTATTAATCAATTGTTTGTCTTCAAGAGCATATATTTTTTATTCAATTTCATTTAAGAAGAAGAGGACAAATCTGTTCACCAACAGATTTTTGGTGACTCTACTGGGGAGAGTCTAGTATAAAACACTAGGTTCTCAACTGATATAATGCCACAAGATGGTATTACCACACAATGATGTGTTTCATGTGCTTCAACCTAATTTAGGATTTGAAGACACACAAGAAGACATAATTTCAAGCTTAGTTGTAGCAGCGTGGAGATTTAAATGTAGTAATCAGCAGTTTCATCAAGTCCAGGTAGTGCTTGAAAGAGAAGAAGAAAGAGCTGAGTGACTAAGAGGTATACCAGTTGCTCATGAAGCCGTTATAGTAAATAGACTTGCACAAGCCCCAGCAAGAAATTAAGGTCATTCTCAAATATTGAAACTGGCAGAAAAGAGGTATACTAGAGGTGATAGGAGTAGGGGACTGGTTGATGAAGATTTTGAAGCTTTGAGGAATCTTAGTTTTGAACCTGATCTTAATACCCGCAAGAAGAAGAAAACCTAAACATTTAGTAGACCTTCTTCACCTCCACCTAGTCATTTGTTCCACCCCTTTTCTGAGCTATTTTAACACCAAGTATTGTGGTACCTATTGTTCTTAATATCCAACCTTTGAGTTTCTAGTTACCTAACATGGCTACCAATCAACTTTGGGGTCAAAATATTGGCCCACTAAACTTAGGAGCTAATCCTCTTAGGGATTTCCCTAAAGGTGCTAATCAGGTCTTACCCAAGTTTAGCGGAGATGAAAAAGTAACCACCAATGACCATCTCAGTGCCTTTCACACTGCCTGTGGTGTTATTAGTGTTCCTACTGAAGAAGTAGTGGTTAGGATTTTTGTCAAAAGATTAGTGGATACCGCAACTGACTGGTTCATTCATTTACCCAATAGTTCAATCACTAACTGGAATGACATGAAAACTCCTTTTGAAACAAGATTTAAAACTCCTGATAATGAGATTTTGTTATTACTTCAACTTAGTCAACTAAAGAAAGAAATACATGAACCTATGTGAGAGTTTGTGGCTAAGTTTAATAGAATTTTGCAAAGGATTCCAAAAAATTCAGCACCAAGTAATGAGAATAAGAAGATTTTCTTCTTAAATGATGTTCCACCTAATATAAACTTTCACCTTTTAAAAGATGGAGTGGCTAATTTGGCTGCAGCCCAAACACAAGCTATTTAGCTAGAGGATACATTGATAATGGCTGGAAAATGGAATAGAGAAGTTTAGGCTTTGGGAATTCCCTCATCCTCTACAACAATAGACCCTCTAATGTAGAGGTTGATGAACAATATGGTTATGCTCAAGAGACAGCAAAATAAGGCCAGTTCACCGTACCAATCCCCTTACCAAGATGTTAGTCGAAGACAATACAATCAACCCCAGGGAAAAGAACCTCTCTTGCCGAGTTCACAACCTAGATTGAAGATTGAATCTACCCCAAGGGAAACAATGTGTTCCTTTCATCTAACAATCGATCATGATGGAGAATCTTGTCTCGATTGGTTAAGATATCTTCAAATCAATGCAACAAAAGATACTATCAATATAGAAGAGTTGAAAGAAGAAAAAGACTCACCTGATATTGGTTTGTCCAGTTCTTTTTACCTAGAGTATGAGCAAAGCTCTGATAGAGGTGGAAGTGTTTTAGCAACTTTGCAGGATCCTACCTATGCTGTTCTAACGAGGAATCAGAGAACGCAAAAGTTTGTCCCTGGTTGGATTGCTGCTAATGCTAATGTTAGGCATAAAGAAGCTAGAAATGGAGAGACTTCTACATTTTCAAAGGGTCCTGAAGTGAAGATCTTATCAAGAGGTGGTTCATCTCCTTCTTCATTTGATTTTGTTGAATTCTATAAAACAAGCACAATCTCCATTTCCCTTGCAAAATACCTTAAAATGAACCCCGAAGAGTTGGACAAACTAGTTCAATATGTTAAAGGGGAGTCAAGTTCAAATCCAAATAAAATAAGCCTCTTATAGGTGAGACAACCATAGTTGAAGAACCACTTGTCTTTAAGCCCCAAGACACCCCTCAGACACCCAAAGAATGTCCCTTTGTTAATACAATTGAAGGTGAACTAGAAGAAAGAAAGCTTAATCCCTTCTATATCTCCTTACTACTAAACGGCTAGAAACTTAGCAATTTCATTATTGACTCTGGTGCATTAGATAACATCATGCCTACCTCGGTTGCAAGAGCCCTCGGTCTCACTCTGACTAAAACTTATGGCCATTATTATTCTATGGATGGGAAACAAGTACCATTAATGGGTCAAGTCAAAGATGCCCAAGTTGTTCTTGCTACATATCCTGACAAGTGTATGAAGTTGACTATCCTGGTAGCAGATATCCCAGCTAGCTATGGTATGTTGCTCAATAGAACCTTCTGCAAGGATTTAGGAGGAGACATTAAGATGGACTGGTTAGAGGCCATGATCCCATTAGGTAAAAAGAAAGTAAAACTTGAACCTGAGCCTAAAAATAAGTATACTGTGGTACCCTCGAATAATCCAAAAGCTCAAATTTTGTATGAGGAGTGTCATTTTGGAAACTATGTTATTTTAGCCGATCTTGAAAAAGATGGTGAAATCTCTTCTCAAAAAGAAGAGGGTATATGGAAGATGGAGTTTGACGGCAGCTGCTCTAATTCAAGTTCAGGCGTAGGGGTAATCCTTTTCCCTCCTAATAAAGAATGTATTCCTCTTTCTTTCAAATTAGATTTCAAAAATACTAATAATACTACAGAGTAGGAAGCCTTACTTCTGGGATTGGAAGAGGCAAAACTAAGGGGAGTCAAGAACTTGATGGTAAAAGGTGATGCTGAGTTAATCGTAAAGTAGGTGAGAGGACAATTCTCTGTCAAGAATGAGAGGTTAAAGCATTAAAAAAATTTGGTATGGGATGAGCTGGATTTCTTTGATGCTTTCTCCATAGAATTTATACCAAGAAATCAAAACACCAGAGTAGATGCCTTGGCAATATCAGCTTCACTATTGTTGCCACATCCTAACTTTAAAACTCAAAAATATCAAATTGAGATGATTTACAAGCTAAAAGTGCCTGATAATGTGGAGTATTGGCAGATCTTTAATAGTGATTCGCAGCTCAGGGATTTCTTAGAATGTGTCACAGGTTTTTCTGATGTATATTTTGAAGGATCTAACAGTGATTGAAAATAAGTATACGAAGATGTTGCAGGTAGTGATGGAGTGATTCAATTGAAGGGAAATAAAATCCCCAAAGGCCTTGTATCTCTAGAACATTTGTTTGGGAGAAAAGATGATAGTACCGTTAAAGAAAAGATATCCCATGTACATAATGCCAAAGAATATGACAAAATTGATATAGGTGAGCAAGATTATCCAAAATGGATTTCAATTGGTCATACATGTACTTCGTCTAAGAAAGAAGACTTGAAAAGGTTACTTATAGAATGTAGGGATGTCTTCTCTTGGGGGTACGAGGATCTGAAGAATTTTAGAGGAGGTCTTTTTAAACATCAAATCCCTTTAAAGCCTAGTGTCACCCCCTTTCATCAAAAATTAGGGAACTATAACCCAAAAGTGTCTAAAGCCATATTAAAAGAAGTCGAGAAAATGCTACAGGCAAGGATTATCTATCACATTCATCATTCAACTTGGATCACCAATATAGTTCCTATGAGAAAGAAGAATGGCGAGATTAGGATCTATGTTGATTTTCGTAACTTGAACCAAGCAAGTTTAAAAGATAACTATGCCTTGCCTGTGATGGAACATGTTCTTCAAGCTGTATCAGGATCTGAAGTTATGTCTATGCTAGATGGCTATTTCGGGTACAACCAAATCAGTGTAGCAGAAAATGACCAACACAAAATGGCATTTATCACCCCATGGGGAACTTATGCATAGAGTCATATGCCATTTGGGCTGATCAATGTGGGTGCAACCTTCCAGAGGGTAATGAATTCTTCTTTTGAAGATCTTCAGAACAAAATTATAGTGGTATATTTAGATGATCTTACCATCTTTTCCAAGAAGAGAAGTCAACACCTAAAGGATCTTGAGATAGTGCTCTTAAGATGTAGAAGCCATGACATTTCTTTGAATCCCAAGAAGTCAATATTCTTTTTGGAGGAAGGAAAATTACTAGGTCATATTGTCTCAAAAGATGGCGTCCGGATTGACCCCGAAAGGGTTAAGGCGATTCAACAGCTTAGCCTGCCTTTGACCAGGACCGGATTGAAGTCCTTCTTTGGCCAGGTAAATTTCTTGCGTGCATTCATTCTAGAATTTTTAGAAATTACTAGGTGCATGGTTGACATGATGAGTGAGAAAGTTCTTTTTAATGGATGTAAAGCTTTCAGTGATATTAAGGATGCAATATCTCAGGCACCTGTGTTAAAAAGTCTCAATTTCAAAAAAGACTTTATCATCTATTATTATGCCTCCAAGCATACTCTATCAGGTATATTAATACAAAAAGATGAGAAAGGATAGGAAGCCCCCATAGCCTTTATGAGCACGCCTCTAAAAAGACATGAGCTCAAGTACTCCCAGATGGAAAAACATGTCTTCACCATAGTAAAAGTGGTAAAACAGTTCAGGTACTATATACTTCATTCCCATTGTACCACTTTCATTCCTGAAATTGTAGTGAAAATTATTTTGACTCAAAAAGAGATTGGTATGAATAATAGAGTAGTTTGGATAGAAAAAATTCAAGAGTATGACCTGATGATCAAGCTGACTAATTTGGTGAGGGGGAAATGCCTATGCAATTCGATAACAGAGAATGGTGAGCTATCTAAAAAAATTGATGAAGTACCCATGGTATTGCTAGTCAGTCTAATTGATCCCTGGTTTTCAGACATGGCTTAAAGCAAGTAAATATGTGATATCCCAAGGGACATTATATAAAAGGGGCATGGATGGAACCTTTCTAAGATGCATAGATATTGAGCAGCAGAAGGAACTTTTGAAAGTATTTCATGATGAAGCTTGTGGAGGTCACTTCTCTTCAACTGTAACTGCATTTAAGATTCTTCAAAATCACTTTTACTATCCTGGCATGTTCAAGGACATGTATCAGTATGTTCACAATTGTGAAAAATGTGAACTTTTTATTGGGAGACCTCATCTTGTTGCCCAGCCTCTTAAACCTGTGATTGTTGATGAGCCCTTCAAACAATGGGGAATAGACTTCATGGGACCTTTGAACCCACCATCTAGCGCTGGGCATGTTTATATTCTCACAACCACCGATTATTTTACTAAGTGGGTGGAAGCGATCCCCACTAAGAAAGTGAACTCTCAGGTTGTGTGTGAGTTTCTTTTAAACTATATCTTTGTTAGGTTCGGGGTACCTATTAAGATAGTAGCAGACAATGCTACATATTTTTCCTCTGAAGAGATCTCAGCTTTCTGTTATGAACATGGCATATCTTTGGCTCATTCCTCTAATTATTTCCTACAAGGGAATGGTCAAGCTGAATCTAGTAATAAGAACCTGGTAGCAATCATGAAAAATTTAATGGATGATAACCCCCAGGAGTGGCATAAGAAGTTGTTTGAAGCTTTCTGGGAAGATCGAACTACTTTGAAAAGAGCAATTGGAATGGTCCCCTTTGAACTAGTATACAGGATAGGAGCACATGTCTCTCTACCTTTGGAATTCTCCGCATCCAAGCTCCAAGCTATCATTGAAGATCAGTATTTTAAAGATCCTCTGGAGAAACGTGTCATGCATTTGAGTAGACTAGAAGAAGAAAGGGAGGAGTTGGTAGATCATATTACAAAGCATCAGTTAAAGGTAAAGCAAATTTTTGATATGTGGGCACAGCCTCATAACTTTATGGAGGGTGATGAAGTGCTTCTATGGGACACAAGGCGGGCACCCAAAGGGTCTCATGGGAAATTTGAGTCTTTATGAAAGGCCCATTTATCATTTCTAAAACTCTTGGTTCAAATGCTTTCCGGTTGACCTACCCAGATGGTGTGAATCTTCCTTTTACTTATAATGGACTGGACCTCAAGTTATGCAAGCTTTAAATGATTTACTCAGTTAGTATCCATGTATATATTAGGTAGTGTTTCCGTATTTTCTATTTTGTTGTGTCCTGGTGTTCCATTTTTCTTTCCCTTTGTTAGCTTTTTCTACGAAACCATTTATTTAGAGTTCTCTGCACATTGAGCAATATGCAGTCCCCAGCTAGATCCTATGTTAGAGGTATTTAGAGTCACCATTATGGAAGTGTCAAAGACCCTTGGTAGTTCATTTATTTGAAGCTCATTTTGCACGTTCCCTTGATGGTCTTTCCTAGCAGTAATCCTCCAAGTGTGCTTGCCCTTCAAGTTGTCAAGAAATAGCCTCCAAGTTGGTCAAGTTCAAATTCGGCCGTCCTTGGTTGAATCTTTTCCAAGACTCATGCTTCACATGAACCACTTTGAACCACTTTGAACTCTGGTTCAAAGTAGTTCGAAGCAATTCAATGAATGGTTATTTTTCTAACGTCTATTTTATGCAGGTGGGTCCTCGCCTATGTCACCTTTTAGCGGTGAACTACTTTGAACCACTTTGAACCCCAATTCAAAGTTGTTCAAAGAGGTTTGAAGGTAGATAGTGGGTAGAGTCATAAGTGAAAGGACATTTGATGGGACAGATGACATAAGCTTAGGGTGAAATGATGGTTAAGTTTTTTTAAGACGGGTAGTTTAGATTTGATGGGAGCCACGGGGCAAGCCCCAAAATAAATTTTTGGGTTATCATTAATGAAATCGTTAACAAGAGAGAGAGATATTGTTTGGGGGATGATTAATAATGATATTAAAGTCTTTGGATTTCAAGGATGTCCTATTGCTAAGTCATTACTGCTCACATCATTTGAAATTAATGTCCCCGACTAATGCTCATTAAAGTCAACTTTTCAGGGCACAATCTTTCAAAAATATAAACAGCTCTGTAAGTGTTCTTCCCTTGTTATTAATCTGTGGAGTCTTAGCTATGGGAGAGAAAATTGTCCTGGTCTGTGTAAAACAGGTAGCTCCTAAAGCTCTTTTTCATTTCATGTTGTTGTTTGATATATTGATTCAAGAGGGGGGGGGCTTTAATTTTATTCCTGAGGAAGAAATGAGGTCCAATATGCATTTCTTTAGGAATGTCAAGAATATGGAGTGTCATGCACCTTTTATCATAGATACAGACCTATTAGGGGTATCGATAGAGAAGCTGGAAATTGACCTCATGAACCGTGCAATAGAAGAGTATAGTTTAGAAGTCCTATCAAGTGGGTTATTGGAAGTTGTTGCCTTCCCCCCATCAGCTGTGTGCCCAGAGTTGGTTCAAAAATGTATTAATAGATATGATGTTAAAACCAAGTGTATAATGAATGCAGAAGGCCAAACCCTTGTCCCAGTTAATAGAAAAACTATCATGGCTATTTTTAAAATCCCAGAGGAATCCCTCGTTAGTTTCACTCCTACCCAATCTCTAGCTCACTATAGAGAAAAAATAGATAAAAATCATAGCCATGTTGCCCGGAAGTGGACTCAAACCAATTATAAGGGAGGATCCTGGTTACCTAAAGTTCTCACTAAAGACCACATGAAGCCACTTATTCATGATGTGATAGTGTTGCTTCACCGGATTAAAGGTTTAGAGCAGGTTCTCCTCTTTGAGGAGTGGATGTTTCACTTTATAGAGATAGTCTAGGAAGGGGGGAAACATATTGATTGGGTGGAGATTATTGCTAGTTCCCTAAGGGACCAACTTAAACAAGTCCAAGACATTAAGAAGGAGTTCTTTATGTCTTCTTATTGGATATACTACCTGGCATCCACATAGGATTTATCAACCATTCAACATGTTCCTTGGAATGAAGATCTTCTCATCTATGAATACTACCCCTTGCTAAGAAAGGATAATATTTTAGAAGACTACAGGAAGGTTCATGATGTTTTTCTGGGAAGATTGTGTCAACAATTGGTAGGAGTTCCAAACCAAAGAGTCTCATTGGGTGTGTAGAAATTGGTTCAAGCCTTCGGAACCTTTTATATTAAATTTCCATGTTTCACTAACATCCAGGTTGGAGACTTTGATGAAGAACCTCTTAGACTCTAGAGATTTTCTTTTGATTGTTTCATACTGGCAGAGGTCTACAGGCAATTGTTCATAGTTATTAAAAATACCCTGCTAGAAGAAAAGTGGCCTTCTATGTTTCCGGTTAAGATTGGCAACTTGGCCTATAATAGTATGATGGATGCTTGAGTCATAGGAAGAAATCTATTAAGTTTCCACATGCCATTCTATGAGTTAAGGAGGGGTTTTGACAATAAGGGATTTGTGAGACAAGTTTTAAATATAAGTAGCTATCCATCACCTAGTTTGCACCTAGAAGATTTATTGGAAAATCTTAGTAACAAAGAAGCAGTTTGGGAATGGGATCACATGAGACTTGTAGTCCCACAAATCAAGCTGTTGCAGTTAAAATTTGATATAGAGGGAATAGAGGAGGATAGTTCTGAAGCCATAAGTTCAGATGTCATCAATACAGAAGCAAGAAGTCCACTGGTTATAGACTAGAATAGGAAAGAGGAAGATGATATAAAGTTAAGAGCCCAGACCATATTTGGGGTTACAGGAACTTGGTTGAAAGAGAAGAGAAGGAAAGGAGAAAAGAACCCCCCTCTTGAAAGGTGTAGTACTGGATCAGCTCTAAAAAACATGAAACATGATTCATCTAATGTGTCTCCTATTTTTCCTAATGCAGGTAAAATCAAATCCCCTAAAAGAAAGGTGGTTTCTAGTGGGCATCCTACCGCACCAAGATCAAGACCTAGAACAAGATTAGAAAGGTGTTCTCGGATGGCATCTTTAGGACTTGACTATCTGGATGTTGAGATTAATGATGAAGATATCTCCTTTCCATCGGATCAACAAGAAAAGGTTCAAGAGATTCTCACTAGTGATATAGAAGTACCTCAAGCTAAAAGCACCCCTGTCAAAACACCCGATAATCGGATAGTGACTGGTTCAATTCCTCCTTGGCTGACGAAAATAGTAAGTAAAAGGAAGAGTTATAAACCTATTTCTCTACCTATGAAATAAATTGTCACCAAGTATGTTGCCTGGAGCCCTAAAGTTAAAAGGATGAAAATAGATGCAAGGCTATCCACTGATCCATCCACTAGAAAGGTAACAGTAGAGATAGAAACTTTCAAGCACAAAGAAGAAACTTATGAACTTGAGGCAGAGGATTTTGAGATCATGAAAATGGAACTAGGGGTTTTGACCAGGGATTCAAAAGATCACATTTTCAAGTTCTCGGCTGATCAAATGTTGAGTCAATCACAAAAAGATGGGAAAGAAAAATGTGAGTTAAAGCAGCTGGTGTCAACCATGGTCGAGTTTCTCTCCTCACTCACCGATGTTGGAGCACTTCCACTGGCCCAGTCCTCACAAGATTTTAATCTAAATTCAACTAAAAACCAAGGGCTGGTGAAACAGATGCAATAGGGTAGAGTTCTGATGGAGGTCATGAAATCTTGGATAAATAATGTAATCGATAAGGGAGCACTTTCATCTAGGAGTTTATATCTACCTGCTTAGATGGAGAAGGATTACTTGGTGAGATTCAAACCCTGGTTCCAAGCTGGGAAATGGAAGAAGAGAAATGCACAATGATTGTCATTCAGGTTCAAGAAATAGAGACATATGGTGTAACTCAATTCTTTGCAAAAAATCTGATGAAGTTGGTAGATCCCTGTATGTTGTTCATCTTGAAACAGAATTTTGGCTAGAAAAATACAATGTTTAAAGTTGCAATCTCTCAAGCCAAAGAAATAGAGAAAGAGGTATTGGATATGCATGTGGATGCCCTTAAAGACATCAAGATACTGAATCCCTCAAGCATTTTAAAAATTGATGAAGATAATAGGGACATAGATGCCATGGTCAAAGTCTTTATAGACACCATGAATGCTCTTAAAGAAAATGAAGCACCGCGGGTTCAGGATTTCACCAAAATTGCAAATGTGGAATCCATGTTCCTGTTGAACAGGGGGTATCTACCTAAGCAGGTGGAGAGAATCAAGGATTTGAGATGGGAAAAGAATGCAACTCAGGTGAAGCTGATAGGTCTAAAGAATCTACATTTTTAGCCAGCTCAGGAATTGGTGAATGTGTTTCGATCCTAGAATCTCGTATAGACTACCACATCAAAAGGTCTTGGAGGGAGTTAGCATTTTTTGGGATAGCATTTACCTTTATTTCTATTTTAAAAGACATGTGTTTTGATACTCTCATTTTAAGTTGTTAAATTGGTTTTTTTAAAAATTTCTGGTGTCCGAGAGGCCGGGTTTTTCTAGAGGCTCTCTCAGACCTAAAACTATAAATGTTGGAGCATTGAACTATGAAAGGGTTAGAAAAGATAGTTAGAAAGGTAGATAGTTTTTCTAAATAGTTAACATAGTCTTTTAAGTTCAGAAGCAATTTGTGACTTATTTTGATTAGACTTTGATCCGATCATATATGAATATATAAATGCATGGTATGATTTAGATCTTTGAATCAAAATCTGGAATGTATTGATTTCTTTGAAGATTGATACATTTAAATCTGTGCATGTATTATTTATGTTTAGTCACTTCTTGTTTCTTTCTAGTTTTTCCTTCTTGAGTTATTTTATAGGTTATTTATTTTAGAAGTAATTAGTAGATCTCATTTTTCTTCATAGTTAAATGTAATCATTTGTTGATTCTTTAAATTACCTCAATACCCAAGAGTATTTGAGCGGTCCTTCCACACTTTCTGGTTAAAAGTGTATGTATTTACTTTCATGTTGATAATTCATTGAATATCCTACAAGGAAGCTGAACCTTCAAAATTTAGAGGGAAGCAATTTCTAATGCTTACCCAACTATTGATGAATTGTTTGTCTTCAAGAGCATAGAGTTTTTATTCAATTTCATTTAAGAAGAAGAGGACAAATCTGTTCATTGACAGCTCGCTTCACCGATGAGGAGAAGAAGGGGTGGCATCTGAGATTAGACTCGGGCAAATGTGTGATCAAGGCATGCTTACCTCAGGCCTAATGGGAATATATGGTGGACTTCACCAATGCAGGGATTGCGCTTGCATACAGGGATCACTACCTAGCCCATCCATTTCCTAGATTTATAGATCCTACTGGAATGGGATAGGGAGTATAGCAGTAGGTACCAGCATAGTAGCAGGTACCAGTACAGTAATTTGTACAGTAGTTGGCTACATAGTAGAGGCCACAGGCATAGGAACAATAGCAATAGGTACCTATACAATAGTAGGTACCATTACAATAGCCTGGGAAGAGAGCATTAAGGCCCAGGTCATTGCAGACAGACATCCCCCCAAGGACTATGGGGTCAGATGCAGGTGTTGGGGGTAGTAGGACTCGGTAGAGATCCACTAGGTAGAGGACAGGGAGTCCATCATAGTAGATGCCCTCCAGGCAATGATATAGATATGCAAGATGTTCTGATAGGAGAACAGGCACCACAACTGCAAGAGGCTCTCAGGAAGAGCCACGAGAGGGTTAGGTAGGTATAGTGTGAGAGAGATAACTACCACACATGATTCATTAGAGAGGAGACTTGCGTAGCTAACAAAGATGTAGAGATCAGGAAGCTACAAGAGGAGCCAGTGAGGTCGCGGATAGAGACCAGATATGAGGTTGTTCAAGCAGCTTACTATTATGCAGCATATTGTGGACTTGTTCTAGATGTATCAAAGTAGGTGCCTCCATTTCCTAAGTATGCTGGAGCACCACAGGCACCACCACAAGCACCTCTACAGAGACTGATGCCACCCCCATAGGCACCAGTATAGGCACCACCACCACCACCTCCTCTAGGTGGCAATGTACAGAGTTAGCTTAGCGTGATATCATATTGTAGCCCATTTTTTATATTGTGCTCGAGTAGCACCATTATTTTGTACATGACATTGATTCGATCAAGATATATATATGAGATCTCTATTTTGACATCATCATACTTGTTTATATATTGCTTTGATGTTGATGTTTTATGAGATGTTTCCTAGATGCTTTAGATGTATGGATTAGATATGAAATGCACATGCTTTCTTTTATGATATGAATATGCATATGTTTAAATGCAATGATAGATGATAGATGGATATGCATATAAAAAATGTAATGTATGATTTCATTTATGCTTATAATGGATCCACATGCAAATGAATATGTAAATGTATATGAATTTTATGATAATGCAATGAATATGCAATGTATGTGGTACTAATCATCTCATGAAAGATTTAGCAATATATGACAGGTACTAGTCAAAAGAATGTTTCGAAGATCAAGAGCGAGGACCGGACACTTGTGTAGTCAAGGTGAACCCAGGACAAAAGATGATAACCTTTGATGAAGAGATCCAAAATACAATCAATAGAGCACCAAACACTATCTCAATGCAAGCCTAGAATGAAAATGCAAGCCTAAACTAGACGCAGCCCTAGGACTTGGTTGTTGGACTCATCGTATTTATCATCATCGAGTTCTTTTAGGCACGGGATGATCACAAGATGCCATACAATTCTCACTAATTTTTCAATCATGAGAATATGAATATGACATTAGTCTTAGATTTATTAGAATGAGGTGTAAGCATTACGGTACAAGAAGCCAGAATGACCTGAACACCTATTCCTTTTGATTTAGCAAGTTAACATAAGCATCAAAGCATAGTTGCTAGAATGACCTAAATGTTGCTTGTGAACAAACACACCAGACACACAAGAGCTCCTTCCTTTGCCAAAGATTTCTCGCAGTGACCCTTACATTCACTTAGCAAGATGAGCGTTAGCAATTTTGCTTGTAGTAGAAAGAAGTCACTTGAAACAAACAAGGAGAAGAACCAACCTCACCAAAGTGTCCACATAAAAGGATTCGAGGTACACATGGCCATTCAATATGAGATGAAGGCTCTTATAGATGGACACCCCTCTTATGTGAATTCAATGGATCATTGGAACTAAACCAGCAAATAGAAAGCAAAGAAAAGATCATGCTCCCAGTCTTCACTTCTCTCAGTCAAGAAGACGTCTTAGAGTTGCTCAAGGAGGAATGATAAAGTGAAAGAACAACACACAAAAGAAAAGCTTAGCATACTTTAGAGAATCACAAATTTAGTTTTAGTTTCAGTTTACATTTGTGATCAAGTGGATTGAAGTTAGATCGGAAGAATATGGTGCGAGAAGTCATCTCAAAGAGTGAATCGGAGAGCTAAACAAAGTATCGACAAGCAAATGCAGCAAGAAATGCTAGTGACTGATACAAGAGAGATCCTCAAAGAGAGAGATCTCAAAGAAACTAGAAAAACATCAATAGGTAGACACAATGAGAACCACTAGTGACTGATGTACAAGGGATCCTCAAGGTGAGAGATTCAAGCGAAAGCTAGGCATCAACAGGTAGACACAGTGAGGATCACTATTGACTGACGCAAGAAAGCATCTCTGAAAATGATAGGACAATGCCCCCTAGGCTAGGGAGGTGCCCCCAAGTGTGACCAATTCCAATCCATGAAGAGTCAAGGAAAATCTTGAAGACTACTAAAGGCAAATGCATGAGCTAGCAAAACCAAAGTGGGAAACAGACTAAAGCAGGAAACAAACTAAAGCAGGAAAGCAGGAAAGCAAACTAAAGCAGGAAAGCAAGAGCCAAATGGTGCCGAGATGAGATATAGCTTTAGGAAACAAGAGGTGCCTATTTACCAGGTTTTCATCAATGGCACATTTTTCTTCTTTTTTCAATTTTTTTGTTCTTTTCTCTTTTTTTCTCTTTTTTTGTATTTTTTGAATATTTCATTTTTTTGCATTTTTTTATTTTTTTGTATTTTTCAAATTTTCTATTTTTTTTTTATTATTATTATCAAGGCACTTGTTTACCAGGTTTTCACCAGGATAATAGATACATCAAAGCATCTGTTTACTAGGTTTTCACTAAGATGATCATTTTTTCAGGACATTTTGCAATTTTTACGATTTTTGCCAATATTCTATTTTTAGGATTTTTTTTAGGATCAATAAGTATGTACATGAGCATATAGAGAATGCCTCAACTGTAGAATTTCTTCCAGTGAAGAGTGTTGATAGGCTCTTTGAGCTATTCTCCTTTAATGGTGGAGAGTCAGTAAGCACCAAACCCAAATGCTGCAGTAATAACATACGGACCAAGCTAGTTTGGTTCAAATTTCCCTTTCTGGGCCCACTGCTACTGATTTTTGGGATTCTCTCTTAGGATGAGATCACCCACTTGGAATTCTCTTTGTTTGACTTTCTTATTGTAGGCTTTAGACATCCTCTTTTGGTATGTTTGAAGATGATCAAATGCCACCTTCCAGCGTTCATCCAGTAGCTCAAGCTCTTGAAGCCAAGATATTTTGTTTTCTTCATTAGTGATGAGGCCCCTTAGAGAGATTCACAATGTTGGAATCTTGACCTCAATAGGCAATACTACATCTACTCCATAAACCAAGGCAAAGGGCATAGCCCCCATTGGTGTTTGGATACTTGTCCTGTAGGCCCATAATGCCAAATTAATCTGGAGATGCCAATCTCTACCAGATTTATGAACTGTTATGTGCAAGAAATTGAGAATTGTCTTATTAGAAGCTTCTGCTTGTCCATTACCCTGAGGATAATAGATAGATGACCAATGCTGAATAATCTTGAACTTGGTGCATAACTCTCTCAGGTCCTTATTTTTGAATTGTCCCCCATTGTCAGTGATAATGGATGAGGGTACACCATATCTAAAAATGATATAGTTTAGTATAAACATAGCCACAGACTTGCCATCAGCTATAGCTAGAGGCATTGCCTCAACCCACTTAGTAAAATAATCAGTAGTTGTGATGATAAACTTATGTCCTCTTGAAGAAGAAGGATGTATCTAACCCACTAGATCAAAGGCCCATTGCTGAAATGGCCAAAAACTGATGAAAGGAATAAGCTCTTTAGCAGGAGCATGGATCAGATTTCCATGAAACTGGCACTATTTACAAGTTTTGGTATATTGAACAGCTTCTTTCTCCATATCTGGCCAGTAGTAACCAGCTCTAATAAATTTTTGAGCTAACATCAGACCACTCGAATGAGACCCACTGATACTTTTGTGTACCTTAGCTAGCGCATGTTTGGACTCATTGAGTTCTAGACACCTAAGGAGGGTACCGTCTAGAGCCCATCTATACAAGTCATTTGCTATGATGACATATTGTGAAGCATTATGAATTAGGTGACTCTTTTCATTTTGGGTATAGGTGTCTAGAATGATCTGGTCATAGAGGTAGGAATAAATATGGTGGTAGCAGGATGAATCATGTCCAATGACTAAATAGATCATCCTAGATTCAGGAATGTCATAGGCAGGGTAGTGCAATGCCTCCACCAGGAATTCATGTTTGAAGTCATTTTCTGGCATTTGTAACAAAGAGGCAAGAGTGGCCATAGCATTGACTGCTTTATTGTCTACCCTTGGAATTTTCTAGAAATAAATGTGCACAAAATATTGTTTGAGATCATCCACCATTCTTTTGTAAGGCACTAGCTTGTCATCCTTTGTTTGATAGATATCATTAACTTGGTTGATGATTAACTAAGAGTCTCCAAAGACCTTGAGCTCATCCACATGCCATTCAATGGCTATCTTCATACCATTAATGAGAGCTTCATATTTAGCAATGTTGTTTGTGCAAGGAAACAACATTTTGTAAGCCTTTGGTAATGGGTATCTTTGAGGTGTTATAAATAGAATGCCTGCACCTGATCCTTGTTGATTGAATGATCCATCAAAGAACATGCTCCAAGCTTGATGCATGAGAAGCATGATGGATTCATCTAGGAATTCAATATTCAAAGGTTGGTGATCTTTCAGAGGAGCTTCTGCCAACTGATCAGCAATTGTTTGTCCCTTAATAGCTTTCCTTTCCACATACTCAATGTCAAATTCACTAAGTATCATCACCCATTTTGCTAATCTACCCGTGAGGGAAGCCTTGCTTAATAAGTACTTTAGTGGATCAATTTTTGCAATAAGCCTTTTAGTGTGAGTGAGCATATAGTGCTGCAACTTTTGAGAAGCAAACACTACTGCTAGATAGGCTTTCTCAATGACAGAATAATTGATCTCATATGAAACCAATGTTCTGCTAATATAGTATATGGCTCTCTCTTTGTTGCTCTGATCTTCTTGAGCTAGGAGAGCACCCAAAGATGTGTTCATTG
Organism: Chamaecyparis obtusa; assembly: GCA_027943335.1. Classification (NCBI taxonomy): domain Eukaryota; kingdom Viridiplantae; phylum Streptophyta; class Pinopsida; order Cupressales; family Cupressaceae; genus Chamaecyparis; species Chamaecyparis obtusa. The sequence goes on from BSBK01011430.1 coordinate 94,452, forward strand.
CTGAGATGTATAGTATGAATAGCTTTTCATGAATAGGAGGCATCAATATAGGTGGATTAGCAAGATATTGTTTGATCTGAGTGATCCCTCTATCATATTCTTCATTCCATTCATAAGTCACACCCTTATGCAAGGTTTTAGTAAATAGTTGTGACTTGTCGGCCAACTATGAAATGAAACATTGAATAGATTGTAGCCTTCCCTATAGTCCTCTCATTTGACTAATTTTTTTAGGTGGAGGCATGTCCATAATAGCTTGAACCTTTTTTGGGTCAACTTCTATGCCTTTAGCTGAAATGATGTAACCCAAGAGTTTCCCAGAAGTGACACTGAATGCACATTTTTTGGGATTAAGTCTGAGACTAAATTGTTCCATGTGGTCAAGGATGGGACACAAATCTATTAGATGAGTTTTTGGCTACATGCTTTTGGCTAAAGTGTCTTCCACATAATCTTCCATTGTTTTATGCATCATATCATGGAAAATGGTAGTGACAGCTCTCTGATATGTTGCTCTAGCATTCTTAAGCCCAAAAGGCATGACATTCCAGCAAAAGGTGCCCCAGGAACATGTGAAAGTGATCTTTTCTTGATCTTCTGGCACAATTTTTATTTGATTATAGCCAGAAAAGCTATCCATCAAGGAATACATCTCATAACCTATTGTCATATCCACTATCATGTCAATGTTAGGAAGTGGGAAGTTTTCTTTTGGACATGCCTTATTTAGATCCCTGAAGTCTATGCATACACGAATGGATTTATCATGTTTGGTGATTGGAACAATGTTTGAAATCCACTCTGCATAATCAATAGTCCTTATGAAACCAGCCTTAAGAAGCTTTTCTAGCTCTACTTTGACCAAAAGTGCTACGTGTGGATGCATCTTTCGCAGCTTCTGTTTAACAGGTTTAATACCTGGTGCAATGGACAAATGGTGCATGATTAGATTGGGGTCTAATCTAGGCATGTCAGAGTAAGTCCATGCAAAGTTTATTTTCTTGCTTTGAAAGAAGCTAGTGAACTCTTCCTTTTCTTTTGCAGATAATGATTGTGCTAGATGAATAATTTGTGGAGCAGCTTCTGTACCCAAATTTACTGGTTGTGTCAGCTCAATCAATACTCATGATCTCTCTTGAAAATGGCTTGGGAGTGTATCAATTATCTCATCCTTGGGTGCATCAGAGAGGTTTTCACCCTCAGATACGTCTTTTATTTTTACTATTTTTGGCTATGACACTACCACAATGTGGTTTTCACCATCAGAGCTTCTATTTTTTCTTCTTTTAATTTTTTGACTAAGATACTTGATATCTGCCTCTATCATGCTGACACTTCTTTCACTAGTGGAGGATATTACAAGTTCAATAGCATGGAGGTAGCAAGCTAGAGGGTAATCATTCTAGAATGTTAGGACTTCATTGGATGAGGAGGGGGAGTTCTAGTCTATTAGATTGGGATTTTTCAGTGAGAGGGAAGTAGTGACTGGTTCAATTGCATTCATGGTATAACCATCAAAAGCGTGGACAAGCAAGTCAAGACCTAGAGTGATCTCATCCAAAGGAGCATTTGAATCCCTATGAGAACCCATGTCAGAAGTAGAGGACAAGTTAACACCAATGGCATCTAATTTGTGTGACCTAACACTAGACCCTTCACCTACTTCGAGAAGTCTTTCATAGGTATGCACCATGTCTATGCCTATTTCACAAGTAGCATCAGATAAAGAGTCAAACTCATATTCATGTGAGTCAGTACTTGATGTGGGAATTCAATCGGCACTGGCTATACCATCTGACTAATGGTCTTCTCTTGCAGCACAAGAAGTTTGTTCTTGTTTGAGTTTTTCTTGAACAAATAAGGGTACGTAAGGTTCACCCACAAAGTTAGGATCTTGCATTTTCATCCACTATTCATATGTTAGTGGGGTGATAGAGGAAGTTTCATCGAAGTCACTTTCAACTTCTACCTGATGGACAGGTATGATAGGTTCATCAGGTTCTTCAAAGAATGCTACAAGATCTAGAGGAATAGGATATGGAAATGTGTCTTCATCAGAGTTGGCCTCTGGATTTACCTCTGGAGTAGTATCTTCAATTTCTTGTTCAAGTTCAGGTTTAGGTTCTGGTAAAAACTTGGTTAGCCTGAGATGAAAGGGGATCTTTTTAAAGCCTAAGCCAGTAGTATCCTTTGTGCGATGACCTATAGCTTTAATGGGTTTCAACAAGCCATTGTCATTCCTTCCTATAGGACCACTTCCTTTATAGCCAAAGTGCTTCATGATCTTGAAAGCCTCGCTATATGGCTCTTGCTCTAAGTCTAGAGGTGGAGTAGTCATTTTAGATGTTTCTTTTCCCTTATAGATCCAAGTTGTGATAGCTCTTTCTTCATCCTCATCTTCTAATGGCGTAGAGGCCCATACAAAGGAGCCATCATAAATTGTTTGAGGAGAAGAATTAGAAATTTTTTTATTCTCAGAAGGTCTCCCATAAGAGTGTGGAGACGGAGGAAGAGAAGCTAATGATAACATAGGCTAAATTTGATATCTACCCATGCCTATATCCTTGAGTTTCAAAGTTTTTTCCATCTCTTTTAGCTTGGCATCATAGAACTCAGTGGATTCTCTATTTGCTGGAACAAAGCTATCGGTAGATTGATTGAGTGTTTTGTAGGAGAAATTGGTATTAGCAGGTACAATGACTTCCGCTCCATGGAATGGAAACTTAATGCACTGATGGTATGTAGAGGGAACTACTTGCATCTCATGAATCCATGGTCTACCCAACAAGATGTTATATGCAAGTGGGATATCCAGTACTTGGAAAATTACATCTCTTTTGACGGGTCCTATGTGGATGGGTAGCACAACTAAGCCCTTAGACTTACACTCTTCTTCATCATAAGCTTTAATAATGATCTTTTTGTGGGAGTCTATACAGTCCTCATCATAACCTAGCTGGGTAAGTAATTCGGTAGAATAGATGTTGAGACCAGTACCATTGTCTATTAGCACTCGATGGACACACTTGGGACCTATCATGACCTCTATATGCAAGGGAGTGTTATGCGGATGACTCAAGGAGTGATCATCTTCTTTAGAGAAGGATAGATAATGTGGTGAAGTTAAATGACTCACCATAGATTGGAACTGATCAAGGTCAAGATCTTTGGGGATGTTTGCCTTAGTGAGGACTTTGTCTAGAATCTACCTGTGAGTAGGTGAGATTTTCAACAACTCAAAAATGGTAACCTGAGCATTGGTTCACTAAAGCTAATCTAAGATACTATAGCTAGTAGTGCCAGATGTAGGAATTGATTTCAAAGCTTTGCTGGTAGGACCATCAGTAGTCTTATCTGTAGTCTATTTTAAAGTAGATGCGGGAGGATCAGGACCCTTCAAAACAACTCTTCCACGTGACCAAGTAACAACATTAGCACAATATTGAGGTTGTTTAGATTTAGAAGAATGAGACATGGAACTTTGCAAGATGAAATGAGTCTTAGGTTTGGGAGCCTCATTGCCCCCTTTGGAAGTAATCACATTGCAATACTCAACTCCAATAGGTTCAAGCATGCCAATAACATTGTCATCATTAGTGTACATGTAGTTAACTTTAGCATTGGTAGTCTTAGTCTGGGAGGATTCGCCCTTCTCATGAGGAGGGAAGGGATCTTTAAACACTTGACGATCTGAATTCTTATTGTGATTGTCTACAAGAATATCACCGTTATCGATCAAATCTTAAACTTTATGCTTCAGCTGGAGACAAGTATAAGTCTTATGACCTTTATTCTGATAGTCACAATATGCGTTGTCATTCCACCAATGACGTCTCAATTGAGGATCGTAGAGATGCTTTTCCAAAGAAGTAAGAATTTGATTTTGCACCAGAGTCTGGAAGACTACATCCATTAGTTCCCCTAGGGAAGTAAATTCACGCTTGGGTTGAGAGGCCCAAGGCTTATTGTTAGAGAACCTTGAAGGTGATTGATTATTTGTTGTAGTCTTTTCAATAGCCTTAGCCACTTGTATACTCGAGGTAAGGTTAAAAGTAAACTACGGAGGCTTTTTGATAATGTTATCAACCACTCCGTCGTTCACAACATCTCTATTCTTGTTAACAGCCTTTCCCTTGTCTTTGTTTGAGGAGAATCCTTGTTTATTATCTTTATTCAGAATCAATTCTCCTTTCTTAAAAATCAAGGCCTCTATCCTCATGGCTTGTTTGATCATGTTGTCGAAGGTCAAAGGACCTTGTAGCAGAACTTGGTATCCAAAATTTGGGACAAGGTTGTCCAAAAAGATATCAAGTTTCTTAGATTCGGGTAGTTTTTGAGGATACTTAGTGCAAAGTTGTCTCCATCTCTGGAGAAAAGACAAGAAAGGCTCTCCCTGTCACTATTTTAGATTGCACAAATCACGGACATTGACAAGGTGTTGAATGTTGTGAGAATAATGCTAAAGAAAAAGATTAGCGATCTCATCAAAGGTCTTGATGCCAAGAGGTAATCGGCAAAACCATTCAATAGCTGATTCACCCAAGCTACGGGGCAAGAGTCTCATAAGATATATCTGATAGTGTATAAATTCCATGGACAAAGTGCCAAACTCCCTCAGATGATCTTGGGGATCGATGGTACCCAAGTACTTATCATATTTTAGCAACTCTACTCCTCTTGGAAAAGGAGGCATGCGAATACTTTTATCAAATGGAAAAGGGCATATGTTGTCCATTATGAATTGTTGCATCAGTTTATCCTTGTCTCTTGCAAGTTGACCAATCTGGTCTTGCATATCCCTAATCATCTTTTGTAACTTAGTGGTCTCATTCTCTTCTTCCTTGGCCACAAGTGTTTCTACTTGGAAATTCAGGGGTAACTTGGCCCCTTGTTGAGCTAACTCAAGAATGTACTTCTCCTTATCCTCTAAGAGGAGGATCTCCATCATTTTGATAAGACTCTTGTTAGCTTTAGCAGCATTTATGTCATTTTGAGTTATTAAATCATCTTCATTCCCAAGGATCTCATAAATGCTCAAAATTTGGTCTTGTTGCTGATCATCTTGGTTTTGATCGTATGGAGGAGGGCGATAGAGATGTGATTTCCGATCACCTTGAGATTTTCTTTGAGATTGATCATCTTTGTGAGTTTGATTTTGGGCATTAGAAGATTGACCATGATACTAATTGTTTTGAGATTGGTCATATTTGCCTGATTGGAAATCAAATGGATCCCCCATCTTGTTTATATGGGGTTGGACAATGTGTTCCTCAGTGAAATGATGTGTATGATGTCAAAAAGGCACTAAGTAGGTAACTTTGGGAGTGCAAACAAGATTAGAAGACTCGATTGGCTCGAGATCATCAATAGGGTCAACCCGAGAGGGTGGTTTCTCAAAGTTTTGTCGATCTTGGAAGTAAGGATCAGGTTGCTCTCAAAACAACCAATTAGAATCAAAACCAATGCTCGAATAGGATCTAGTAGGTCAACAGACTCGAATGAGTCAAATATCAATGAGATCAATAGATTCAATAATAGGACTACTATGAGGGAGTGGTCTCTCAAAGTTATGAAATAATGAATTGTTTTGAAAGAATGAGTTGTCTTGATCTTGGAATGAGAAACTAGGTTGCACTTGGAATAATGGATTGAAACACTCTTGGAATATGAGAGGTGATTATTGAGGTGGGATATCTTGCACAGTACTTAATGAAGAGCTTGATGATCCCTGAGAAAGTTTAGATTTCACAACAGATTCAGGATGATCTATTTCTCGATTGGAAGGTTTACTTCTACCTTGAGCAGTATTCTGAATAGGAAAAGTTTTTCCACTTCTAGTCATGACAATCATAGATGAAGTTACGATGAGAGAAGACTCAGGATAATGCTAAGACTCAATCTTTGAGATAACGAAAAGGAGATAAGTGGCTAGAACAGCCAGGATGTGAGATGAACCTAGTATGAGTTGTCAGGAGGGTGGCTAGAATAGCTGAGATAAGACTATTGCAATGCGAGGTAAAAAAGCACAAAAGATGAGACAAATGAATGACCAAAAAAAATTCAAAGCAATAATCGATTGGTTCATAGCTTGAGACACTCAGTTTTTTACAGTGAACGATAGGAAAATGAGAAAATAGACCTCAAAAAAAAAACTAGATCAGGGAAAAAGTCAACCAGTCAACAGGAAATAAGTCTCTATTTTGAAAACTAGGGTACAGGTTCATGCGAGAAAGTGCAAGGTCGCATGAGAAAATACCAGGCTTCGTGCGAGAGAGTGCAAAGCTATGTGAGAAAGTGTAGGATTTCTAAAACTTTGCATGAGAAAATACCAATGTCTGACAGAATTGACGCAAATTTAGAGATAAAGGATAGGTTTCCAGATATAGAATGAATGGTTCTCAGACAAAAAATCTAGTTTCCAGATAGTTTGAAAGTCAATTGAATCAACAATCTCAGTTTGAAGGTTCCAAGCACTCATTTACAAGCATGAAGGTTTGATCAAGCAATGGTGACACAAGAAGTAGTCATAAATAGACTTACCAAGGACAAAGCAACCTGGTAGTATCATGGGAGTCTTTGTTTAATCATGATGGACAAGTTTAAGACTTGATAACAAACACATAGCTTATCCCTACAAAAAAATGGTGAGAAGCCAAAACCTTTGCCCCACAACTTGAACGCATGCGTGCACCTCACACAGCCATGTCACCCCCTAGAGGGTGCCCGTATTTTTGGTGTTTCCAAGGACTCAATAGTATATGTTTGAAGGTTACCCTTGAAGTAGGGGCCAGCATTATATACCACCTTCAAGCATCTAGGTGCATGCCTATGGTGAGAATCTATGGGAGAGATTATTCCCCCTCCCTGTGCAAAGATTATGACTCCTTTCGGAGGTGATCCAGGTAGGCAACTAACTAGGGAAAGTTTTTAGTGGGCTTCCATTCACACTAACCTCCGGTGCCCTGATACAAGGTTAAGGCCTTACAGCCACACCAACACCTGAAAGTCATACACCCCCGCAAGCAGGGCTAGGAGCAGCGCCACTCAGTACAATAGACGGAGCCTTCTCAAGATGATGTCAAAATCAAGAGAAGGAAGTTAACATGGTTTTGGAGTCTTTAGACTCAACAAAACATTCTTTATTATAGTGAGGCAGAATCACCGGTGATAGGTGTGTACTCACTTGGGTCGTTCCCGGAGGTTCAACTTTTGGCAGGCCCTCTAAAGGTGACACAACTTGTCTTAGATCCAAGGGTTTGATTTTCTATTTCTCTCAAAGAGAGAAGAGCATACTTCTCTACCTCTTCACTTTACCCAAACACACGAAGCAAATTCATCACTGAGCTAACTTCACTCCACCAAATCCACAAGCTTTTGGGTTTTTGGTTCTCTCAAAGAGAGAAGAGCATAATCCCCTGGCAAGTAGAAGTGCTAAAGATTCACTACCTTTCCCCGCTTCCCCAAGTATCCATCATTCTAGAAACATCTGGGTCTCAGTTTCATCTATGGGCATCACTTCCACGTAATGAAGAGCCTATTCCCCTACTTTTCTATCAAGACCTTTAAGAAATTTTAATGGAGCCCTAATTAGACTATGTGAATGAAAGCAAGAAAACAAACATAGCATTTTAAAAGGTCTTCGGCAATCATCCTGCAAGCAAACTATTAGTAGGTTTTATGATCTTTGACAAAGAAACCTGTAGACCACTATTATGTTGTGATAGAAACAGAGATATGAAATTGACAGCAAAAAGTAGATGTCAGGAAAAACAACAGTGAATTACAGAATCTGGAAAAATTAATTGTCTGACAGTGAAACTTCACGCGAGGAAGTACTATGTTGCGCATGAGAAACTACCAGGGACTGCATGAGAAAGTACAATTTCCCATGAGAGAGTGCTACAAGGAGAAAAACTTCATGTGGTATGCTTAGGAATCTCACACAAAATTTCGTACACAAAGAAGTACGGACGTACGGCATATTGCAAAATTAAAAAAAAAGTTTAAAATCAATGAGGCCAGAAATCAATTTTTCTACCCCATGGTGGGTGCCAAAATGTATATAGCTAAATGTGGACCTCTAATCCAGCCACACACACAACATAGTCATTTCTCACAAATTGAATTCCAAAATTAAGTATGAATTACTCAATTCAAAAATTCATGGTGAATCGACCTGTTGCCTCCTAATTAATCGGGGTGTTTGAATTACTCTCATATTGGAGAGCCAACAACCATAAGACTAAGTTAATATGGAGGATTTGAAAACTAGAAAGATGAGTAAAATGAGATTAATCCAAGATGAATGTGCAATTGTAATTTAGAATGAAGATGCAATTTTAAGCTAAGAACTTGGAAGGAAATATGAAATGCAAATTTAATCTAAAGAACTTTGAAAGAAATATGAGATTAATCTAATAGCAATAAGCAAATTAATCTACTATGAAAATGCAATTGATACTAAATTACAAATTAAGCTAATGGAAATTGAAAACTTGAAAATATGAAATTGAGACTAAAATTCGCTATAGTTTAATTACTCTCACAAATTGCCTTTTTTTGAATGAGGAAGAAGGTTCATTATATAGACAAGCCCGAGGAGGGAATGAAGAGGTTCTTGAAATGAAACAGTTGACTCTTCATTCCCAATTGAGACAAATATTCATGAATTACTTATTAAAAAGAATGAATTATTGTCACATATGGGTGACCGTTCGAATATTTGAATTATTAAGTCCAAATAATATAATCCATTCAAATAACAAGTAATATTAATTCCTTTTATGGGTATTAGCTAAAGGGGGTGGATATTTAATTTAATTTAAAGCATTTAAGTCTTTAGAATTAAATTAATTTATCATAGGGATTATTTAGCTAATAAAGTCGAATACTTAGGAATTAATTATAGTGTAAAATTAATGCAAATTAGGGTTTTTGCAATTGACATCAAGTCAAAATAAAGTCAAGTAGGAGAGAGAAGATTGCCTAGTAAAATGGGACTTTGAAGATGTGAAATTGAAGAAAATGTACCAAAATTGATTGAATTTATTAAGTGCCAATTTTGGGGTAATACAAATCTAACCTACGTTTTACCTTGTTGTATTTGATGTTGTGGACTTTTTGAAGATGCCATGAAGAACCCTTGTAGATTATTTGTGTATACCCTTTTGTAGAAACCCTAGCATATATACACAAGTATATATGTATGTATATACACACTTGTATGTGTATATACACACTTGTATACTTGTGTGTGTATATACACACTTGTATACTTATATGTGTATATACAAACTTATATACTTGTGTGTGTATATACACACTTGTATACTTGTGTGTATACAAACTTGCATATTTTCTTCATCCATGCTCCAAGGCCAAACCTGCAACAACAAAATGGAGAAATTAAGGTTTTGGTCAAGTTTTATTTTATTGCCTAACCCTAATTCCAAAATTAGGGTTAAGGTTGTTTTTGGGGGCATTTTTAATTTTTAATTATGATTTTTCATTCAATTCTGGTTTAGTTTTTTATTACTAGTTATTTTTATTTAATTAGAGTTGACTTTTCATAGTCACCTTTTGAATTTTGATTTAATAATATTATTTTATTTTATCTTGAGATTTCAAAAAGATTATCTTTTATTAATTTATTGGGATTTTAAATGTTTGGTCATTGGAAGACTGATTTCATTTTATTTTCAAATTTAATAATGTTAAAATGTTAATTAAATGGTCCCTTTAATATTTTAATATTGTTTCTTGAGATTTATCATTTTCAAATTTAATATTTAATATTTAATTCTTATATAAAGTTGGTGATTATTCTAATATTTATTATTTAAATTAGTTTTATTATTTTCAATATTAAATGGATTATTTTAGGGGAAATTAATTTAAAAGTCCAAGGTGGGACTTAGGTAAATTATTTCTCTCTTAGCATTAATGTTAAATTTAATATTAATATTTTTATAAGGTTATTAAATCCTTTTAATGATTAAATTAAATTGATTAATAAACTTTGGAGCCTTATAACTTAAGTAAAAATGTAATTTTTAAATTTAAAATATTTGAATATTATTATTTTTAATGGGTAATAAATTCTTAACCTTAACTTTCGCATAAGGTTATTATCTTATTCTTATTTTAACATTTTATTTATTGGTTGATATTTTGTGTTTTCGATCCTAGTTGGTAACTCAGTTCACGTTAGGAACCATAAGGGTTATGATTACGATTGACTTAATCTTTATTTTGAATTTACTCTTTATAGGTGTGTTGACCCAACATTTGACTTTTCAACATTTTCTAAGTTTAAATTTTCACCTTGGTTATCCCTTTTAGTATCTCTTGTTTTAAACTGGGTTAGGGTTTCTTAGAGACCTAGTTAGGGTTTTGAGTTAACTGATGCGGTTAAAGAACAAGGGATGTTGGCAAGCCAGCACATTCCATGATACCTCTTGTGAGTTAACATGTTTCAGTTGTTGCATTTTGTTTTGTGTTGAGTGTTCCTTAGTGTGTAGCCTTGTTGATTATTGGTGCTTTAAAAAAAAATGTTGTGTGTGTTTTGCCCTAATCTTTGGGCATGACATTTTGGTATCAGATCCCAGTTTCAACTCTAGGAATCTAAACCCATTACGTTTTCAACTCATCTCTTATTTTTACCCTTATGTAGGATGCCTCTAGTCACATGTAGTGGTCCTCACCGTGGGTGAGGTGCTAGGGTTTCTTGTGTGATAAGAGAGGATGTTGAGAAGATAGCAAAGGGAGTAGGTGATGAGTAGGGACCTCCCCGTGTGTCACCCTTGAATCCCAACCAGGACATTCTGAATGCACTTCAGAATATTGCTGGTATTATCATGGATAGATTGCCTCTAGGAGATCAGTGGACTGAGACCCGAAAGCAGAGTAGGATCCCTCCTCCTAGACATGTTGAGGGATAAGAAAATCTTGAGGGTGATTCAGTTCACATGTCATAGCCACCACCTAAGGTAGTGCATAGAGCACCTTGAGATGTAGGGGATCAGATTAGAGAGCTTCTTCACGTGAACTCACCACCTTTCACATGATCTACAAATGGGATAGAGTCTAAGGCATGGTTTTTGAACCTTGATCATTTATTTGGGTTATGTCCTTATGAGAGAAACCTAAAGGCATGCTTTGTAGTACACATGCTAAGAGGGACTTCTTCTACATGTTCGAGGTAGGAGGAATATAAGATTGGTTATAGATACCCTCACATGGGATAATTTTCTAGAGAGTTTCAGGTCCAGATACATGTCAAATTACTTCAGGTAGTGCTCGATCGATGAGTTACATGACCTTCAATAGAGGGGTCTTACAATGGCATAGTATGAGAGAAAGTTTCTCGAGCTCCTTCCTTACGTGGATTGTATGAAGGACGATAAACTAAAGGTCAACTGCTTTATTAAGGGGTTGAACCATGCTATTTTTGACAAAGTGTGCATGGTACCTCTAGGAGATCTTTGACACACTATAAAGAGGGCCATGATAGCCAAGGAGATCCATAATAGATCCCATGATGCATAGGATAGGTCTTAGAACCGTAATCCTGCACCCTAGTCTTCTATTTTTTCAAGATCCCATTGGAAAGGGAATCAGAGGCATTCATCGGGATCATTTAGAGCCCCTTAGCCATAGTAGTAGTAGTAGTAGAGGTCATAGAATATTTAGAGATAGCGGCCTCCTTAGGGAAAATAAGGCTCTAAGCCCAAGAAATGGTAGTCATAGGGTCCTCGATGGGATCAGATATCTCAAACACAATATGTACCTCTAGCTAGGACTCAGCAGTCTTCTAGAGGTGGTTTCAATGGATCTAGTATAATAGGGGGACAATGGCAGTCTAGGCCACAGGGGATTCAGATTCAAGCATGAGGCCCATGTTACACTTGTGGTGCTATGGGACACATTTTTAGAGATTGTCCATCAGGTCCTCTAGTTGGTAGTCAGAGGGTAGCATCTTTAGAGCCTAAAGTGGGAGACAAGGGGAGATCTCACCGAGTATTTGTAGCAATTGATAACCACCAAGCTAAGAATCAAGCCATGGTTATTGAGGTTGTAGGTAGGATTGGAGGTAGTAGCATTTCTATTCTTTTTTATTCAAGAGCTACTGATTCTTTCATTACTCCTTTTATAGTGGATCATTGTGAGTTAGTGGTAGCTAGGTAGGATGTGAGTTGGGAGGTTGAGTTAGCCTCGGGAGCTAGGGTGTCAGTTAGTTCCTTGGTGAGAGGATGTCAGATGCATATAGGGGACATGACCACCACATTTGACCTTTGTATCACACCTTAGATCCTATGATTTTTTTCTTGGCATGGATTGGATTTATGCCCACAGCAACAAGATGGATTGTAGACATAAGAGAGTTGAGTGTGTCAATGATTTTGGTGTGTCCTTAGTGATTTCAAGAGTTCAAAGACCCATATCTCTTTCTATGATTTCCGCTATGCAGCTTAAGCAGTGCATGCAAAAGGGGTGTCAATTATTTTCCATCACTATCAGTGATAGAGAGGAGGAGGTGGAGAAGGATCCTTCCCTCGATGACCATCCCATTTTTTAGGAGTTTGTAGATGTTTTTCCTTCAGAGTTGCCTGGTATGCCACCACCTTGAGCAGTGGATTTTCATATTGACCTTGTGCCAAGGGAAGATCTTGTATCTTGAGCACCTTATAGGATGATTACCCACAACATCAATGAGCTCAAGATTCAGTTGGAGAAGCTCTTGGAGAAATGGAATATTCATCCTAGTGTGTCACCATGAGGTGCACCTATCATCTTCATTAAGAAGAAGGATGGATCTCTTAGGTTGTGCATGGATTACTGATGGTTGAATAAAGTGACCATTAAGAATCAGTATCCACTTCCTAGGATTGATGATTTCTGTGATCAACTTCAGGGTGCCTGAGTATTCTGTAAGATTGATTTAAAGTCAAGGTACCATTAGTTGAGGATTGTGGAGAGTGACATCTACAAGACTGCATTCCGTACATGTTATGGTGACTATGAGATCACTATGGTTCCTTTTGGACTTACAAATGCTCCAACTATATTCATGAGTCTCATGAATGGATTATTTTGCTCATTCTTAGACAAATTTGTGGTGGTGTTCTTGGATGATATCTTGATCTACTCTTGAGATGAGAATGAGCATGAGGAGCACTTGAGATAGGTTTTGTAGTGCTTGAGAGATAATCAGTTGTTCGATAGCTTGTCAAAGTGTGATTTCTTTAGGTCATAGGTTCACTATCTTGCTCATGTGATATCAGGAGATGGGATCGTAGTTGACCCATCTAATATTAGAGTTAACATGGATTGGCCAGCACCTACCACTATGATCAAGGTCAGGAGCTTCATGGGTCTTACAAGATACTATAGATGGTTTATTGAGGGGTTTTCTAGAGTGGCACATCCTATCACTTCCCTTAAAAAAATAGGGAATAATTTTGAGTGGACAGAGAGTGTGAGAGATATTTGCAGGAGCTTAAGAAGACCTCACCAATGCACCTATCCTTGCAGTGTTGGACCCTTCAGTAGAGTTTTTGGTTTTCACAGATGCATCATTAGATGGGATTGGAGTAGTCCTTATGTAGGGTGGTCAAGCTATTGCTTATGATTCTAGGAAACTCAAGACTCACGAGCTTAACTACCTAACCCATGACCTTGAGCTTACAGTAGTGGTGCATGCTTTGGTGAGATGGAGGCATTTTCTTTTGGGGCATCAATTCAAGCTTCATTTAGACCATCAGGGTTTGCAGTACATATTTACTCAACTAAATCTTAATGCTCAACAAAGGAGGTAGATGGATTTCCTTTACGAGTATGACTTTGATGTCCATTACATTAAGGGTAAGGAGAACATGGTTGCAAATGCCTTGAGTAGGACACATCATCAGCTTTCAGCTATGAATTCAGCACTGATTTGAGAGGGCATATTTTGTAGCACTTGCTCAAGAATAGATTTTATTCAAAGGTTTTTCAGATGGTTCAAGCTCAGAGACCCCTTTAGGGGAAGTTCTCATATTATACCTAAGAGTTTGATGGTCTTCTTCATTATAGGGGATGCATTTATGCACCTTCTTCCAGTGGGTTACATGATTTCATTGTGCTTGAGGCTCATAGAGCACCCTATGCAGCGCACCACGAAGTCAAGAAGTTACATGTAGATTTGAGGAAACTTTTCTATTGGTCGGGTATGAGGTTGCACATTTTTTATATTGTGGCTAGATGCTTGGACTGCCAAAGATTTAAGGTGGAGCACCACCATCCAAGTGGGCTTCTTTAGCCACATGAAGTACCCAAGTGGAAGTGGGAAATTATATCCATGGACTTCATTGTTGGTCTTCCTATGTCATATCATCACCATGATGCTATTATGGTAATAGTGGATAGGTTGACCAAGGTAGCCCACTTCTCACCCATCTGTACTACTTTCACAACACCTATAGTGGCACAGGTATTCTTATGAGATATCATCAAAATCCATGGCATTCCTTGTAAGATTATATCTAATAGAGATTATCTCTTTACTTCTTCCTTTTGGAGAGAGTTGCAGATAGCTTTGGGCACCATGCTCAATTTCAGTACATCTTACCATCCTAAGATAGATGTTTAGACTATGAGAGTCAACTAGATGTTAGAGGATATGCTTCACATGTATGTGATGGATCATCAGACTAGATGGGAGGAGTATTTTCATTTTTTAGAGTTTTCCTATAATAATGGGCATCATTCATCTTTGGGTATGCCACCTTATCAGTCCTTGTATGCTAGACCTTGCAACACACCTTTGAGTTGGGATAGGATTGAGGATAGGGTAGTTTTGGGGCTGCAATTGGTTAGAGAGATGGAGCAACAAGTAGACCTAATCAAGAAGTATCTTAGAGAGGTTCAAGATAGGCAGAAAAAGTATGTGGATGTGAAGAGGACTGATCATGTCTACAAGGTTGGTGACAAAGTCTTCTTGAGAGTGCAACTGCATAAGAGCCCAATATTTTTTGGAGAGGGTTCTAAGCTCACACCTCTATTTGTTGGAGCTTTAGAGATTTTAGAGAGGATAGGCCCAATTGCATATCCTCTAGCTCTGCCACCTATCCTATCATGTATCCATGATGTGTTTCATGTTTTTGTATTGAGGAAATATATCTATGATGAGTCTCATATTATTGATTGGGATTCTTTACTGGTGGAGTTTGACGGGCAGCTAGCATTGGAGCCCATAAGTATTTTGGCTTGCAAGACACTTGCCCTTTGAGGTTGAGAGCTGGACCAAGTTAGGGTCCAGTGGGATTGCTATGATGAGGTTACAGCATCATGGGAGGATGCAACATAGATGAGAGCATAGTATCCCCATCTCTTTCATGAACTCCAAGAGGAATTTCATGCCTAGGGGGGAGGATGCAAGGCCTCATCTTGTACCATCATTTCATAGCAGACTATTTCCACCTTATGATTATCTTGATGATACATTATTTTCTTATGTTGGACTATTTGGACAGGGATTTTATATTTTGATACTATGTGATGACCTATGATTATGTGGATGATGATTTAGGACTTATTTCCATGCTTTGATTATTAGGTCTTGACGTTATGGTGTTTGATGAAATATTTAATTTAGAGTATTATACCTTAATTTCTTGTTGATGCAAGAAATGTTTATGTGAGATGATCATGGTTAATGAATTAGGTTAATTGATATATTTATGTGTTCTTAAATTAACTTGATTTGAAATTAGGAAATGTATTATTGAGATTATGTGAAATTCTTGTGATGTAGTTTGGATGCAATTGGATTATATAATGTATTTGAGTGTGCTTATTTATGATGTATTTTGTATGTATATGTCATTTGATCTTTCATGAGCTACTAATATTTTTATCTAGTGTGCAGGAAATTGAACATGGATTAAATAAGGGGAAATTAAAGATGGATGCATGTGAAAATCTTGTAAATCCAATGTTAACTCCTTAATAGAGGTAAAATGGAATCACCTCTATTGAGTGTATGTATGGATAGATGTGTGGGGGAAATATGAGATCTACTCCCAAATCCAAATTCCCAAAGGAGAGATCCAATTTGATCAACCAAGAGGTTAATGCACAATCAAATCAATCTATGAAGAATATGAAGGAGAGAAAATCCAATGTTTCCTTATGAAGGAGTTATGCTTGAAATCTGAAATAATTGAAATACAAATACTAACCTCAAATTAGGGAAGATCTAGAAAATGCTGATTTATGATGTCTTTGTATATTTTTGAGCAATTCTGCAACTTGTTTTGGACTGGAAATGCCGAGATGAAGAAAACCCAGAAATCTTTTTCCAAGATGAGCTCAGGTCGACTTTGACCCTCATAAAAGGTCAAAGGCTAGATTCTTTATTTTAAGGTCGATTCTGACTTTGTTCACAAATCCTGAAAGTTTGCCGAAAAGGGTATCCAAATCTACTCTCATATCCAAAATTCTACACCTACACCTTCAAGAAAAAGAGGGTTTTTATTGTTTGTTTGAGGGGTTTTCCTTGGTCAAACCCCAATTTGGAATCAACCTTAATATTGAAATTGAAATAGGAATGCTAGCAAGTAGTAGAAATAGATCTAACAATGAAGCTATGCAATTTGATAGATATGTAATTGTATTTTGAATGTAAACAAGTATATTGATATGAAAGCTTGAACATAACAATGGAAAATTTAAATCAAAACCATGAAAGTAAATACAAAACCTCCATGCTTGTATGCTTGGAATCCACCTTGATAGAAGAATGAATGGATCTAGAAGATGAGCAAAGGATCTTGAAGGAAGATCACACCATCATGATGGCTAGATCTAGGGTTTGAATGATGAATCTTGAATGCTTGAACCAAATCCCTTCAATGGCTTGAATGCTTGAATCCTTGATCTTCAATGGACAACTTGGATGGTGAAGAGGACTTGAATGCTTAAATGGATGTTTGCTTGAATTCTTGATCTTGCTTGAGGGAGAACTTGATTTCCAAAACTTGATCACCAATGTCTCCTTGAGAGTGCTTGATGTATGAAGGAATGAGATGTGAACAATGGATGTTCTCACAAAACTTGATGGAGAAAATGAGAGAGGAAGGCCTCCTTTTATAGTGAACTAGGGCACAATCCTCTTGAGGGGCCACCTTGGAGAATTAAATTCTAATTAGGTCCTAACCTTTAGAAAATATACCTAGATTAAAGGAAATTAGAGGATTTACCATTCTGAAACCTGAAATGGCCGACCCAGAGGTGGGAAAACAAATATCCCCAAAACCCGATACCCGAAAATCAAGGAATTTGGAAATTTGAAAGAGGGGGGGAAATCGAGCTTGTAAATGACCTAGTTAGGATCGAGCTTGATTCTGACCTAGTCAGGATCGAGCTCAATCCTGACCTAGTTAGGATCAACCTTGATTCTCACCCTGTGGGCCCAGATCCAGCCAGAATCAGGATAGGAGGTCCAGGGGATGCCCGGAGACCTAGAAATGATACCAGAAAGGGATAGAATGTCAGAGATATGCATAAAATCCTATGATGATTGTGATGAAGGCTAGGAGGACCTATTTCTAAGTCCTACCTAGAAAATAGAGCCATAAAAGAGGGAATTTAAGGAGAATCCTCAGGATCCTAACCATAATTTCACCTAGAATGAAGCAGAAAAGAAGTGGAAAGAGGGGAGAAAGCCAAATCAAAGAAAAGATCAATTCAAGGCATTTGAGATGAGCCCAAACCACTTACTCAGAGGGATAAACACTCTTAACATGGAAGTGCTTCCATTTTAAGATGATACAACTCCAAAGGGAGAAATAACCTCGTTGTTATGTAATAATGTTATAAAGTAATGTTGAATGTATTATTTAAATTGTGTTTATTTTTATTTTAAATTTATGTCTACTTGGCATGCCATGTGTGTAGTGATGTGTTGTAACTTTATGTGGTGTCAATTGACACATGTGTATGTGAGTTGTCATGGCCAAGTAAATTTTTTATTGGTTGTCTTCCACCTTTGAGTCACCTTGTAGAATCCTGAGGTTAGGTATATTGGTTATTGTGCCTTGGGAGGGAATCTTATTTCATATTTTCATGGGTCAACTCTTAGTAGACTTTTGAGAGGTTAAATGTAATCCTGGGGGTTAGTTAGGGTGAAAATGAGATAACCACATAGGTGCACTTTGGGTTGAGGGTCAAATTTTGACCAATGGGATGTTTTTGTCCCATTTTTCCTCTTCTAAAAATGCCTTTTTAGAATGTGTAAAAATTGGGAAGTGTGTCATGTCTTCCTCTCTTCGAGATTTTAAATTTCCCTCTTGTTGGAGAGAAAATCCTTTTATAGTGTTAGTAAATAGATTTGTCTTTTATTTAATCTTTCTTGAAACAACTACTCTATTGCCCTTTAAAGAAAAACATTCACTAATAGTTGGGTAATTATTCTTCTTCGAATCACTTCCCTCTAAATTTTAATCTAGGTACAGCTCCCTAAGATTCATTTTCAATGAATCTCAGTTAATCAATATTGCAATTTTAGCTTTTAACCTGAAAGCTTCAAAGGTTGTTCTATCATTATTAGATGATAAGCATTTTTCAATAATCTTTCCGAAAGTAAATAAGACATACAATAGTATAAAATCACAATTTTCTACTACCCATACCATTTCAAAGATAAAATAGATCAAAGAATAAATTTATGAAATGAAAAATAGACTAAGATCACTGATAACTCAAGCTGTTGTTGGAACTTTTTAGCACAATAGAGAATGAATTAAAATGTTGCCATAGAACATGCATCCACTAATTTCAAATAGCATAGATTTGAAATATAACCAAATAGATATATTAATCATCTTTGCAGCACAGGAAAAAGAAAGAAAAATATATAAGTTTTTCAATAGCAAACTCGATCCATCAATTTTTTCTTTTCTAAGAAAGTAAACTAAAAAGATGAAAAAAATTACTAGTTCTTTTTCCAAAAATTCTAACCCTTTTGCTCTCGCAATTAATCTACTTATAGTTTTCAGCAAAGTCAAGAGGTCTCCCAAAAAACCTGACCTCTTGGTTAAAATAGTTAACAAAATAACCAAAGTAAAAAGGACACGCGTCCTTATGAGTTTTTCATGCAATTAAAAGATAACTAAACTTCAAGATCTGGCTCCTTGTCAGCAATGCACTCCTCACCAGCAGGATTCTCTCCTTCACCTGTGGCAGATTGGGTTACTTCTCATTGATTCTATGCCTAAATAAGCTCCTTAGCTAGCTACAAATGAGGAACTTTTATGTTCAGTATCCTAGTCATCGCTACTTCCTTAGTCCATTTGGATTTCTTAACTCTCCCAATTATTGCAGGAAGTTGATCAACACATAGATACAGCATGGATTTGATCCTAACCACTTATGTGAAATCTAAGGCCTTAGGGTTAGTCTTTTCTTTGATTCTTCTCATGGTTGCCTCAACCACCTCCAAAGATTTCTTTAATTCATTCTCACCATGACTGGCTATATATATATGAACAAAGTTAATCACTTTCATCTCATTTAACATTATTTTTTGTAATTACTTGATCTCATTTTCACTGCCTTTATTTTTAGCAATGGTGTTCCTGATAGTGGTGATGTGCCAACTGATGTTCCTTTTGAGAATAAAAAAGTTGGATTCAATAGGAGATTTCACAGATTTTTCTATGCATAACTTTATGAACTCATATTTCTCAATATCTAAAAACTTGGACATAGTAGCAACTCATTTTTCCTCCTCCCTGTCCCACACTTGTCTCTATGTTTGTCACTCCCCTATCAAAGCTTATGTATCAAAGAGAATAGCTTGGGAATCTTTAAGATATATAAGGCCACTATTAAGGACTTCTTTGATTCATTCATCCACTGAAGACACCAGGGCTCGACCTCGTTGAACCTAACTCAAGAAATTTTTACTCTCAGTGGAGTCTGGGTCAAAAATTTGAGGGGACTGAACCAGAGGGGTAGCATCAAAACTACATAAAGTATTAATAAACTATGACAATGTCATAATTGTCTATTTTAATTCTTTCTTTTCATTTCCATCTTGCCATGAAGAATACACCATTTGTTGAGCTATTTCTTTGATTAAATGATTTTTACTTGCTCAATCCATGGTACCCAGCTCAACTTTAGTGACCTTAAAATTTTTCACTATGATTTCTTGTTCTCCCTCCTTTGGCCTGTATGTAGCTACTTTCACATTCCATTTTCCTATTTTTGCATCAGCGAACATTCTGGTTGTGCTTTTCATCTTCTTGGTTTTAGGGGTTTTCTGAACATATTTTCTAACAATATCCTTAACTGGGACTAAGACAGGGACTAGACTACATTTTTTACTAACAGAGGTAGCTAACCATTTAGGCATAGCATTAGACCCAGTGGACTGTTATGGGGTTTCACTGGTGTACTAATCACCTCCAGTGTTACATCATCCAAATCAAAAAGGTCTTTATCAACTTGTTCATCTTTAGCAATGTGAAAACACACATCTTCCAACTTGTCCTCATCCAGATTAATTGCCAGCACATTTTCTTGAGCCATTTCTTTCTTAATCCTTGATCTGGTCTTAGATCATGTAAGCCTTTATGAAGGAACCACTAGTAAGGGGTCCACTGTAGCTTTCTTTCTTGTATTCTTAACCTGTGGTTTCTCTGAAGGTCCTACATTTTTAATTAGTGTAGATGAATTAGAAATAGAAACTTGAGAATGTAAAGAAGTAACCCTAACTTCTTCTTTTATTATTTTAGACTCTTTCTTCTTTCTTCTTGATAATAACCACTCATTAGTTAAATGAATGACACATTGGGTCCTCTTCTCAATATTGACTTCTTCTTCCTCAGACCAGTAAATGACAGGGTCACTTTTTTCAATCAATTTCTTGAAGTTGGGCTCAATTAAATTAGACCCATCATCAGTTATCCCTTCCACATTGATTTGCATTCTCATTTATTGGATTTTTGATATGCACAGTCTTTTGTGTGCCCTCTCTTCTACCTATGATTAATCAAAGTAGTCTTCCCAAAATTCTTCTAGGTGAGGTACAGGAAACATGTGAGACCTAAGCCCTAAACTACCACTGGCATAGTTTTTATTGTCAAATCCAATTCCTTCAGTGTAATATTTGAAATCAAAATGGTGAACATCACTCCCAATGTTGAGTTCATCTACCATTTTTCTACATGAGAACTTTCCTAGTCAGATAGGGAAAGCTTTTTCCCATTCTTCTTTAGGGAGGAATCTTTTCAAAATGGTGGTGAGTTGTCTACAGATTTCTACTAGGATGAAACATTCAAAATCATACCTAGGCAATCTCATTGGTGGATCCTCAAAACCCCCAATCCTGATGTAGGTAAACCTAGGAAACTGGATGTAATAACTTCCATATTTGGTCACAAGCTCTTGAGCTTCTAGGCTAATTCTTTTATCATAAATCCTAGCTAACTCAAAAAAAAAAAATCCCATGAATGTATCATGCACCCTTCTATAATTTTCAATAATAGTATCCTTCTGTAAACTTGCATAATACTCATAGACACACATATCTATGACCTAGGGCTTATGTGGCATTCCATACCATTGTCTTCTGTAGGCCACACAATAAATGAGATAAGAGGACATGAAGAAACTACTACCAGTTAATTTAGACATGTTGAGATGTTCTCTAAGAGAGCTGGCAATTAATTCAGCCCAGTCTAGGAGTTGTGTTCCTTCAAGGATAATTTGAACATAGAAATACATCTAGTCTGATAAAAGGTAGGCTACCTAAGACCCTTTTACCCTATGTAGCATCACCATTATATCACTGATATATGAGTGAACATGGGTCCTATTGAATTTTTTAGGTAATCATGAACCCCCTCTTTGTGGGTTCAGAATCTCTTAGCTATGGAAGTATGGTTTGCATCTCTATTTTCATTGAATTTGACAATAGACTACACGGGAGAAAAGTCAGACAAAGTCTTTTCTAGGAGTTGCAAGGCTTGAATCACCATTTCCCTATTAATAGACATTAGGACACTACCATCTTTCTTTTTGATAGATTATGTTTGTGCATCATAATTCTTTATGCATTCGAGGATTAACTCAGGGCATATGATAGTGGGAGGGAAATTTGTAGCCGAACATAGCCCATTGTGTAGGATTTCTAGAGCTGGAGTACCCTCAAGGGAATTTAGAAGACAGGTTGGTAGATTTCCTATATTATAGCCTTCTAGGTCTATATCCGATATTATGGCACCATCACATACCAAACTTGAAGTATTCCCAAATAGATGAAAAGCTGACCTCGTAACTGCACACACTTAAATTTTCTATTATTGTTCTATCTACTGAACATTAAAATATCACGAGTGTAATGGCCAAACTCACCTTATTTTTGCAAAATTTTCTGATCACAGGAGCTCCCAAGTTCTTACCTCCGCGCGCCAACTTCTTAATAATAAAACACTTAGGATTTTGAGTGAAGGACTTAACTTAAATAGAAGCATGAGAACTTGAGAATTTATTACCAATCTTTTACAGAGGGAGCAGAAAAGATTTGATTTGACAGCTTAGGCACATACTCTATAATTTCTAATTAAATAAATCTTGAGGTCAGTAAAAGTAATGATTATTCAGACTTCTCGGATGTGCCAAACCTCTTGTCATTTATTAGCATTAAATGCATACTCTCCTGTGGGTTGTACTGCTTAGCTGTCACCAAATTCTCCTTTCTACATAACCTCTCGTGGATGCCTTTGAACAAGAAAGAAAAAAGTTCATGACTATTCAAAGTTGTTCAAGACATTTCAAAATTGTTCAAAGTTGTGATCTTCTAGATTGTACCAATTATTAATTTGAATGCCATGATAGGTCACGGATCATTGATTAATGTGCTAGCTTCTCCTTGTGACTCAGTGGTAGTTAGATTTCCTTCATTTTCCTTTCAACCTATCATATTTTCAAGAGTAATGAAAATGATATGAACAACCTCGAATGGACTTGAACAATGTTCAAGTATGTTCATAGGTGTTCAAACGTGTTCAAGAGTGTTCAAGAAAAAGAAAGTTGACCAATAACTTTGAGAAGTCCAAAATCAAATCATGACCAAAAGACTAACAATTTTATGACCAAACTTAGGACACACAGAGAAAAGTAATATTGATCAAAAGGGAGAGATTCATCTGACACAAGACCGAAACAAAAAAAAAAAAAAGAAAAGAACAAGGACCAAACTGGGACTAACATCGGCTCCGACTAGGAACTAATTTTGACAAAAGGCAGAGAACTCAGAACTCTGATTATGCAAAAAGAACAAAAGGGGAAAAAATAACACGCCCAAATGAAACAAGAAAATACACCTAAACTAATATGTACAAAAATTTACATATTGAGAGACTCAAAGTTTTACCAGCTTTAAATCCTGCCCATTGTAAGAGTACGGCAAGATTGATCCATCAGGGTAGGCTAGTTTAAAAGCATTAGATCCCATCTATTCTTTAATGAGAAAAGGTCCCTTCCACAAGGATTCTAACTTAGTATGAGCTCCTTTAGGTTCTTTCCTTTTATCCTAGAGTAACACTTCATCTCCCTTCATGAATTTCCAAGGTCGGGTTTTCCTGTCAAAGATGTTTTTGACCTTAACCTGATGGTCTGTAATTCTGTCTACCAGTGCTTCCCTATCTGCTTCAAGTTTATGTAAATACATGATTCTTTTTTCCAAGGAATCTCTGAAAACTTGGTCTTCAATAGCAGCTTGTAGTTTTATTGCTGATAATTCCAAGGGAAGAGATACTTGTGCTCCTACACCACATACTAATTCAAATGGTGCCATGCCAATTTTTATATTTGGTTTTATTATGTCTACCCAGAGGGGTTCAAAGAGATTTTTATGCCATTTTTTACCATTATCGTCCACCAACTTCTTCATGATGGCTACCAGATTCTTATTGCTCGATTATGCTTGCATGTTTCCTTGTGGAAAATGATTTGATGAATGGGACAAGGAAATACTATGATCATAATAGAAAAGAGTTAATTCTTGAGATGAAAAACATGTAGCATTATCTGTTACAATCTTTTGAGGAGCTCCAAAATGCACCAGGATATTATTTTTTAAGAAATCACACACCACGTGAGAATTTTCTTTTTTGGTTGGAATAGCCTCAACCCATTTGGTGAAATAATATGTTGTCATTAAAATATAGATATCACCAACACTGGATGGAGGATTAACAAGGCCAACAAAATATAGTCCCCACTGCTTGAAAGGTTCATCCACAATGATAGGTTTCAAAGGTAACGCTACCAATTGAGGTTTCCCAGAAAACAATTGACACTTCTCGTACCTTCTAACATATGTATAAGCATCTTTGAACATGCCTAGCCAGTAGAAACAATTGCAAAGAATTTTGAAGGTAGTAACTGAAGAAGAAAAATTTCCCCCATAGGCTTCCTCATGAAAAGTTTTTAATAATTGTGCTTGTTGCTCCTTATTGACACATTTGAGGAAAGTTCCATCAACACCTCTTTTAAACAATGCACCCTGTCATATCACATATTTAGCTGCTTGAAATCTCAAATTGCATCTTTATTTTGGGGTTAATTGTGTAGGGCATTCTCCATAAGTCAAATAATATGTTATATCACAGAACCAAGGGTTAGTTAAACTAACCAATAATGCATGAGATACCCCATTCCCAAGCTCTTCATTCTCTCTTGAATTCTCGGCTATGAATTTACATAATCCTTTTCCTCTAACCAGTTTTGTGGCTTTTATTGTCATATCATATTCCTGTATTTTAGTTACCCATGCCTCCCTTTTGTTCATAGCTATTTCATGTTGTGTGAGTAGGCTTTTTACAGTAGAATCAGGAACAAATACCATAGAGTGTGAATGAAGAATATAAAACCTAAATTGTTTAACAGCTTTGACAACTACAAAATCTTTCTTTTTAATGATTGAATACTTGAGCTCATGCTTTTTAAGAGGGGTACTCATGAATGTGATTGGTGCTTCATTTTCTAAATCAGTCTTTTGAGTATGCATTCTAGATGATGAATGATCAGAAGCATAGCACTAAATAATAAAATCTTTTTTATAATCAGGATAAACTAAGGATGGGGCAGTTGCCATAGCATTTTTTATTTCATTGAAAGATTCTTTATTGGCTTCAGTCCATTTGAAGGTTTTTTTTTCACTCATCATACCCACAATATGTCTAGTCAATTCAAAAAAATCTGGCACAAATGCTCACAGAAAATTAATCTGACCATAGAAAGATTTTACCCCAGTCCTAGTTGATGGAAGACTTAGCTACTAAATAGCTTTCACTCTTTCCAAATCAATTCTAATCCCTTCCTTAGAAACTATATGGCCCAAAAATTTACCTTATGTTACACAAAAGATAGACTTTTTGGGATTGAGAGAAATACTATGGTCTCGACATCTTTGAAGAACAGATCAGAGATCTCTACGATGATGCTTTCATCTTCTAGAATAGACTATTAGATCAAGGTATATAACAATAATTCTATTCTTCATGTCAGAAAAAGAAGAATCCATAGCCCTCTGAAAGGTTTCCCCGGTATTGATTACACCAAAAGGCATTCTATTGTATGCAAATGTTTCCCAAGGTGTAGTAAAAGCAGTTTTATGTTTATCATTTTTTGGCACATTGGCCTGATCGTATCCTAAAAATCTGTCAAGCATCGACATGATCTCAGATCAAGTAACAGTTTGTAAAACATGTTCCATCTTTGGTAAGGTGTAATTGTCCTTCAAGCTCACTTGGTGCAAGTTACGAAAATCCATGCAGATCCTTATTTCACCATTCTTCTTTTTCACGAGGACAATATTCACAATCCATGTTGAATGATGAATTGGGTATATGATTCTCACCTTCAACATTTTGTCTACCTCCTGTAGTATATCTTCTGATATTTTGGGGTTATAACTATGCAACTTTTGTCTAAAAGGCTTAGATTTTGGTTTGAGGGGTATATTATGACTAAAACTTCCACCTCTAAAATCCTTTAGGTCATTATAATTCCAAGCAAAAACATTTGTATAGGTAGTCAGCAATGCTTGGAGTCTTTCATTTTCCTGTATAGATAGAGTCTTTCTCATAGATATCCACTTAGGCTATGTTTCATCTCCAATATTGATTGTGTCATACTCTTTCAGTGTTTCAGGGCATGGACTTCCTTTTCCTGAAATATAGCTATCATCAATTCTAGAGAGAAAACTTTCAATTGAAATCAAGCCTTTAGGAATCTTATTACCTTTTAATTGAACTATCTCTTATGATGACTGTGTTTTAGAATCAAGTTCTTCACATGTTTCATTTGATCCTTCAAAATAAGTAGATGCAAAAACCTCTACACATGACATTAAGTCATTTATACTAGCATCATCTTCAAACACTTGTAAATGTTCAACATTATCAGGAACTGTAGGTCTGTAAATCATCTTTATTCTATAAGTGTCCATTTTGAAATTGGGGTGAGGGAGCAATAAGGAAGTTGAAATAGCTAAAGAGTCTGCTCTTGAATTTAAACTTCTTGGGATAGCCTCTATAAAAAAACCTCAAAAGCTTCAATTTCATTCCAAATCAAATCTCTATAATGCTTTAGTCATTCATTCTTTACTGTGAACTAACATTTTACATGTTTGACTATCATCTCAGTGTCTCCTCTTGCAACAAGAATTTTAATTCCATGAGCCTTCACCTCTTGCAAACCCAACAAAAAGGCTTCATACTCAATAGTGTTATTGGTGTTCTTAAAATCCATCTTGAAGGAAAAAGGCAAGCATTCTCCATCAGGGCCTTTAAGCACTACTCCAGCTCCTAATCCAACATTAGCACAACTGCCATCAAATTCCATTGACCAAATTTGAGTGGCTTCATCTTGTACCATTAAAATAGGGGAAAACTCATCAGACATGATTAGATAATTCCAAAATTCACACTCTTGATATAAAATCTGAGCTTTCGAGTTATCAGAAGGAAAGACTGTGTACTTATTCTTTGCCTCAAGTTCCAACTTAACCTTCTTCTTTACTATAGGAATCATTGCTTCTGACTAGTCCATCTTAATTTCCCCACCCATATCTCTACAAAAGGTCCTACTCAAAAGCATTCCATAGCTTGCCGGGATATCGGCCACAAGAATTATTAATTTTAACCTCTTATCTAGATGAGCAGCTAGGACAGCCTGTGTGCATCTTTCACTTGACCTATTAGAGGTACCTTTTTACCATCCATTGAATAACACCTTCCAAAATTATTTGTCAGAGTAAGGCCAAGGGCTTTAGCAACTAAAGATGGCATAATGTTATTAGATGCTCCTGAGTCTATGATACAATTTCTCAATTTAAGACCATTAAGGAGCAAGGAAATATAGAAAGGCTCAGGCTTTCGGGTTTCATGTATATCACAATTGGTTTCTGAAGTAGAGGCATTAGATGAACTAGTTTGGTCTACATTTTTAGGAGGAACTACTAAAGGACGATAGACAAGTGAATCAGTTTGATTGGCTGTACATTTATTAGCATGCGAAGAATCAGCAGATTCACCCTTGACATATTTAATTAATTTTTCAAGTTCCTTTGGGTTCAACCTTAAATACTTTGTGGGTGAAATTTGGATAGCAGATGATATACAAAACTTGACTATATCAAATGACGGGACTCGTGCATCTTTTTGCAAAATTTTGAAATCAAGGGTTTTTACACTTGAAGGAGGTGCATTACTTACAGGTTCTTTACTCTTGATAGCAGTATTTGATGTCAATGGATTGTATTTAGGAGACTTCTGATTGCGAGTAAGCATGGCACATGTTGAGTCTTCAAGAGTGACTAAAATATCTCCTTTTTTGGAGTCTGATTCATATTCTAGGTAAAATAAGCCAGAGTCACCAAGTCGCTCTTGAGTCATTTCTTCTACCTTCACCTCTCCTATTACATCCTTAGTTGCTTCCATTTATACATGTCTCATCAAATCCAAGCATGTATCACCATCATGGTCTATTGTTAAATGAAAAGAACACATAACCCCTTCTCTAGATGGAGCTTTAAGAGCTGGTCTAGGTTGAGCCGAGGGAAAAAGGGAAGTTTTACCATGCCATTGACCAAACTATTTTCTATTAACATCTTGATATGCAGGGGAGTAAGTTGATCCTTGTTATGGAAATTATCTTTTCAAAGCAATCATATCATTCATTATCCTTTGAACAACTAGATCTGATGAAGAAGTAGAGGCTTGAGAATGTGGAGCTTGAAGGTCTTTCTTCCACTTACCCATTGTAATCAAATCATCTTCTAACTCAATTACTTGACTTTCAGCAGTTTCTAACCAATATCCGAAGGCTTTGATTTTACAAAAAAACATTGTTGGTTTTTAGCGGTCGTTCTTTTATCATTAGGAATCTTGTGAATAACTTTGTTATACCGGGCCACATAATCTCTCATTGGATCATGAATTTATTTTTTTCATTTGTGTAAGTTATGCTAATAAAGAATGCTCATCATCAGCACTTTTGAAATGGTTTTCAAAAGTGGTTTTCATGGACTGCCAATCAATGATGGATCCTGTAGGTAGATGACCAAACCACTCTATTGCTCCTTCTATGAGAGTTTGAATGAAGAGTTTAACCAAAACATCTTCATGTTGCACTACTAAAATACCAGTGGCTACATTAAATGAATTAAAATTTTCTTCCACAGATACTTTTCCATCACCAAAGAATTTCAGAAGAACATTTTTAGCTCCTTTAGGAAGAGCATGATGACCAACTAAAGCTAAAGGACCTACTGCAGTACCCCATATTTGTGCCATGATAACTGGTGGAAAGATAGTTACAAGTGGAGGGGCTTGAATGCTAGACAAAGTAAGAGCTTGCCAAATGCTATTAGACATAGAGATGTCTAGTGTGGTTCTAGGTGGAGAAGAGGGTCTTCTTTTTGCTTTAGGTCTAGAAACATAAGTATTTTGAAGTTGAAGGTTTTGTAATTCTTCAAAGAAAGTATCAGGTATTCCCTCCCTCCTTTGGGATCTTGTATATGGTTGGGAATCTAGAATTACAAAATTCTAAGGTCTGTGGATAGCTCTATTCACAATTTCAACTTTTTAGACAATTGTGAGACCTCTCAACCATTCACCAATGTCTTCTTCCTCTTCCAAGACCAAAAGAACTTTTTGATATTGTTGATTACTAGTCTTCTCCTTCCAAGCAAGGGCATTCAAGTCTTCTAAGATATCTTCTTGTGTATCCTAGAAATTCAAGTTCGATTGGATGACTGGAGGAATTTCTTGTTGATTAGGTAGAACATTTGCAAGTAGAACCATGATTATATATTAACAAAGAAGCACAAATTGATCTACACTATTTGCACTCTCTAGTAGAGTCACCAAAAATATGTTCGTAAATAGATTTGTCTTTTATTTAATCTTTCTTGAAACAACTACTCTATTACCCTTTAAAAACAAACATTCACTAATAGTTGGGTTAGTGTTCTTCTTCGAATCACTTCCCTCTAAATTTTAATCTAGGTACAACTCCCTAAGATTGATTTTCAATGAATCTCAGTTAATCAATATTGCAGTTTTAGATTTTAACCTGAAAGCTTCAAAGGTTGTTGTATCATTCTTAGATGATGATATTTTTTCAATAATCTTTCCGAAAGTAAATAAGACATACAATAGAATATAATCACATTTTTCTAATACCCATACTATTTCAAAGATAAAATAGATCAAAGAATAAATTTATGAAATGAAAAATAGACTAAGATCATTGATAACTCAAGCTACTATTGGAAATTTTTAGCACAATAGAGAATGAATTAAAATGTTGCCACAAAACATGCATCCACTCATTTCAAATAGCATAAATTTGAAATATAACCAAATAGATATATTAATCATCTTTGCAGCATGGGCAAAAGGAAGAAAAATATATAAGCTTTTCAATAGCAAACTTGATCCATCAAATGTTTCTTTTCTAAGAAAGTAAACTGAAAAGATGAAAAAAATTACTAGTTCTTTTTCCAAAAATTCTAACCCTTTCACTCTCACAACTAATCTACTTATAGTCTTTAGCAAAGTCAAGAGGTCTCCCGAAAAACCTGACCTCTCGATTAAAATAGTTAACAAAATAACCAAAGTAAAAAGGACACACATCCTTATGAGTTTTTCATGGAATTAAAAGATAACTAAACTTCAAGATTCGGCTCCTTGTCAGTAGTGCGCTCCTCCTCACTAGCGAGATTTGGCTCCAGGAATTTGATCAACACAAAGATACAACATGGATTTGATCTTGGCCACTTGTGTGAAATCTGAGGCCTTAGGGTTAGTATTTTCTTTGATTCTTCTCATGGTTTCCTCAAACACCTCAAAAGTTGCCTTTAAGTCCTGCTCACCATGACTGGTTGTATATATATGAGCAAAGTTAATCACTTTTAGCTCATTTAACATTATTTTTGTAAGTACTTGATCTCATTTTCAATGTCTTTATTTTCAGAAATGGTGTTCCATATAGTGGTGATGCACCAACTGATGTTCCTTCTAAGAATAAAAAAGGTGATTCATCTGAAGATTTCACATATTTTTTTCTGCAGAACTTTATGAACTCATATTTAACAATATCTAAAAACTTGGACATAGTAGCAACCCATTTTTCCTCTTCCCTGTCCCACACTTATCTCTGCATTTGTAACTCCCCTATCAAGGCTTTTGTATCAAAGAGAATAGCTTAGGAATCTTTAAGATATCTGAGGCCACTATTAATGACTTCACTAATTCATTCATCCACTGAAGACACCAGGGCTTGACCTCGTTGAACCTGACTCAAGAAAGTTTTACTCTCAGTGGAGTGTGGGTCAAAAATTTGAGGGGACTAAACCAGAGGGGTAGCATCAAAACTACATAAAGTATTAATAAACTGTGACAATGTTATAATTGTCTATTTTAATTCTTTCTTTTCCTTTCCATCTTGCCATGAATAATATAGCATTTGATGAGCTGTTTCTTTGAATAAATGATTTTTACCTACCAAATCCATTGTACCCATCTCAACTTTAGTGATCTCAAAATATTCCACTATGATTTCCTGGTCTCCCTCCTTTGGCCTGTAAGTAGCTACTTCTGTAGTCTATTTTCCTATTTTTGCATCAGCCAACATTCTGGCTGTTCTTTTCATCTTCTTGGTTTTAGGGGTTTTTTGAACATATTTGCTAACAATATCCTCAATTGAGACTAAGATAGGGACTAGACTGTGTTTTTTACTTACAGAGGTAGCTAACCATTTAGGCGTAGCATTAGACCCAATGGACTATTCTAGGGTTTTCACTGGTGTACTAATCACCTCCAATCTTACATCATCCAGATCAAAAAGGTATGTATCAACTTGTTCATCTTCAGCAGTGTGAAAACTCACATCTTCCAACTTGTCCTCATCTAGATTAATTGTTAGCACATTTTCTTGAGCCATTTCTTTCTTAATCCTTGATCTGGTCTTAGATCATGTAAGCCTCTATGAAGGCACCACTGGTAAGGGATCCACTATAGCTTTCTTTTGTGTGTTATTAACCTATGGTTTCTCTAGAGGCCCTACATTTTCAATTGGTGTAGATGAATTAGAAACAAAAACTGGAGAATGTAAAGAAGTAACCCTAACTTCTTCTTTTATTATTTTAGACTCTTTCTTCTTTCTTCTTGATAATAACCACTCATTAGTTAAATGAATCACACATTGGGTCCTCTTCTCAATATTGTCTTCTTCTTCCTCAGACCAATCAATGACAAGATCACTCTTTTCAATTGGTTTCTTGAAGCTGGGCTCAATTAAATTGGACCCATCATCAGTTATCCCTTCCACATTTATTTATAGTCTCATAGATTGGATTTTTGATATGCACATTCTTCTGTGTGCCCTCTCTTCTACCTGTGATTCATCACAGCAGTCTTCCTAGAAGTCTTCTAGGTGAGGTATAGGAAACATGTGAGACCTAAGCCCTAAACTACCACTGGCATAGTTTTTATTGTCAAATCCAATTCTTTCAGTGTAATATTTGAAATCAAAATGGGGAAGGTCACTCCCAATGCTGACTGCATCTACCATTGTTCTACATGAGAACTTTGCTAGTGATATAGGGAAAGCTTTTTCCCATTCTTCTTCAGGGAGGATCTTTTCAGAACGGTGGTGATTTTTCTACAGATTTATGCTAGGATGAAATAATCAAAAGCATACCTAGAAAATCTCATTGGTGGATTCTCAAAACCCCCAATCCTGATGTAGGTAAACCTAGGAAACTGGATGTAATAACTTCCATATTTGGTCACAAGCTCTTGAGCTTCTAGGCTAATTCTTTTATCAGAAATCATGGCTAACTCAAAATAAAGTTTGCCCATGAATGTATCATGCACCCTTCTATAATTTTCAACAATATTATCCTTATGTAAACTTGGGTAATACTTATAGACACACATATTTATGACCCAGGGCTTATGTGGCATTCTGTGCCATTGTCTGTTGCAGGCCAAGCAATACATGAGATAAGAGGACATGAAGAAACTATTATCGATCAATTTAGACGTGTTGAGACGTTCTCTAAGAGAGCTGGAAATTAATGTGGCCCAAACTAGGATTTGTGTTCCTTCAAGGATAATTTGAACATAGAAATACATCTAGTTTGAGAAAAGGTAGCCTACCTAAGACCCTTTTACCTATGCGGCATCACCATTATATCACTAATATATGAGTGAACATGGGTTAGATATTGAATTTTTTAGGTAATCATGAACCCCCTCTTTGTGGGTTTAGAAGCCAGCTCTTAGCTATGGAAGTATGATTTGCATCTCTATTTTCATTGAATTTGATAATAGACTACGCGGGAGAAAAGGTGGAGAAATTCTTTTCTAGGAATTGCAAGGCTTGAATCACCATTTCCATATTAACAGACATTAGGACACTACCATCTTTCTTTTTGATAGATTTTGTCCGTGCATCATAATTCTTTATGCATTCTAGGATTAACTCAGGGCATATGACAGCAGGAGGGAAAGTCACAGTCGAACATAGCCCACTGTGTAGGATTTCTAGAGCTAGAGTACCATCAAGGGAATTTAGAAGACAGGTTGGTAGATTTTCTATATTATAGCCTTCTAGGTCTATATCCAATATTATGGGGCCATCACATACCAAACTTGAAGTATTCCCAAATAGATGAAAAGCTGACCTCATAACTGCAGACACTTAATTTTTCTACTCACTGTTCTGTCTACTAAAGTTGAAAATATCACGAGGGTAATGGCCAAACTCACCTTATTTCTACAGAAATTTCTAATCACAGGAGCTCCCAAGTTCTTACCATCACGGACCAACTTCTTAATAATAAAACACTTAGGATTTTGAGAGGACTTAACTTAAATAGAAGCATGAGAACTTGAGAATTTATTACAAATCTTTTATGGAGGGGGCAGCAAAGATTTGATTTGACAGCTTAGGCATGTACTCTATAATTTCTAATTAAACAAATCCCGAGGTCAGTAAAAGTAATGATTATTCAGACTTCTCAGATGTGCCAAACTTCTTGCTATTTATTAGCATTAAATGCATACTCTCCTGTGGGCCCTACTACTTAGCTGTCACCAGATTCTCCTTTCTACACAACCTCTCGTGGATTCCTTTGAACAAGAAAGAACAAATTTCATGACTATTCAAAGCTATACAAGATAGATCAAAACTATTCAAAGTTGTGATCTTCTAGATTTTACAAATTGTTGATTTGAATCCCATGATAGGTCACGAATCAATGATTAATGTGCTAGCTTCTCCTTGTGACTCAATGGTAGTTAGATTTCCTTCATTTTCCTTTCAACCTATCATATTTTCAAGAGTAATGAAAAAGATATGAACAACCTTGATCGGACTTGAACACTGTTCAAGCATGTTCATAGGTGTTCAAATGTGTTCAAGAGTGTTCAAGAAAAAAAAAATTTACCAATAAATTTGATAATTCCATAATCAAATCATGACCAAAAGACTAATAATTTTATGACCAAACTTAGGACACGTAGAGAAAAGTAATATTGATCAAAAGGGAGAGATTCATCTGACACAAGACTGAAACAAAGAAAAAAGAACAAGGATCAAACTGGGACTAACAGATAGTATGTCCAATCATCTTTGAGGATAGATAGGGTTTTCCTTTTTAGTGGGATGGAGAGGAATTTGGTAGGTTAATTTCCCACTCTTTAATTTTGGAGACTTCCAATGGACTTAGCAGGTTTTTGGTGGACTTAGCAAAGGAAGGCTTGTAGGAAGGGAGCTCTTCTCAACCCTCATTTCCATAGCTTGGAGAAAGGTTGGTGCCCTTTCATGGAAGACTCATTTTTTATTTACTTGTTTGAATATGCATATTTATGTGTGATGTTGTACATGGTTTTTGTGAAGCTTTATACTTTCCTTTCATGGCTTCTTGATTTAGTTTATTTGTTGGTTTTGTTTTTTTTTATCTTGTTTTGTTGGGGTGTGTAAGGCTAAACTCACCCTTGGGAGGGAAGAGAGCCTTGATGGGTGAAGGGATTTAGTTTGGAATGCTCATTTAGTGTAGAGTTCTTCTTCATGGAGGAAGAGGATGAGGCATGGATGTATGGGCTCCATGTTTCCATTGTTTTTTATCTACATATTTGGGGGCCATAAGGGTTGTTACTTGTGTATGGAAATGGAAAGAATGATAGTTTTTTTATGGTCTTATGAAGGCATTGGTTTATGGTTTTGGGTCTTGTTAAGGCATGGTTTCATATTTGTATGGCTTCTCCTACTTGGGTGTTTTCCACCTTCACCCTTCTAATGGGTCCAAGGTGACCCATTGTGTACAATCATTGGGAAGGGAATTTTTATGTGATTATGTGTTTGCTAGTTTTTATGGTGTATGTGTGTTTGAAGCATACTTGTACCCACATCCATCTTTTTTCCGCAAGCTTGGGGGTGGCCATGTAATGGCCTAGGTTGGGAGGTGAGCCTCCATGGTCAAGTGGTTTGTTTTTTTTTGCAGATTTTTACTTGAAAATCTTGTTGGTTTTTTGGAAGAAAAAAGAAGATTTTGTCATTTCTACTTGAAGATTTTTGTGTAGAAAGACCTAAAAAGCCATGTGTAGAAAGTAGAGTAAAAAGGCCATGTAAATGCCTAATAGCATGTGAAATGCTTGTAAGAGTTTGTACTTAAATGTGAAATGTTTGTCCTAAAATTTCTATGTATTCTAAAGCAATAAAATGTAAAAAAATGTATTCCTTATGCTTGAATGCAATAAAGTAACTTGCTGGTTTGTTTTTCTATATGCATGAAAAAGTTATATTTTCTTGTAAATGCAAATCTCTTTCCTATGTATGCAAAGTTTATCTCAAGCATTTATTTGGAAAAGAAAAGAATGTGGATTTTACTTTCCTATAGCCTAAGTTAGAAAAGATTTCATTTTCATGATTATGTTAGTTCAAAAAAAAATGCATTGTATATACATAGATGCATATAATCTGTCGCAAAATATTTCTATGTTGGTACTTTAGAAAAATAGATTATCTTTTTTCTGCTATCTCAAATTTTACCTCAAGGAGGTATATACATCATTATGTATATATATATATATATATATATATATATATATATATATATATATATATATATATATATATATATATATACACATGAGATTATATACATATATGTTAAAAATATATATGTATATACAATATCATATATACACATAAATATACACAATGTATATATTCTAGATGGATATTCAAGATCATTTCATTTCTTCCTTTTATAAAAGTAATATATATATATATATATATATATATATATATATATACAAATATAACAATCATAACTAATGATTTTCTGTGCTCTGAAAAAATGGAGCGAGCGAAGGCAGAATAG
The DNA here is from genome assembly GCA_027943335.1 of Chamaecyparis obtusa. NCBI lineage: Eukaryota > Viridiplantae > Streptophyta > Pinopsida > Cupressales > Cupressaceae > Chamaecyparis > Chamaecyparis obtusa. The sequence goes on from BSBK01011430.1 coordinate 130,405, forward strand.
GCGCATGGAGCAAAATTTGAGCGGGCACATGGAGCAAAAATAGAGCAGGCACATGGTGCATTTGGTAAAGGACATCATGCGAAAGGAGTTCAGAATATGGTTTTTCATGGATATCAGTCCCAAAGATCTCGTGGCTAGAGACAGGGTAGTCGTGGTTAGTTTTATGCTTCCTCATTTCGGCCTATTGGCAATTCAGAAGCTAGATACCAGGGAGGATATGGGTCCCGGACTAGGGCTTCACATTTCAGCAATTCAAAAGTGAATATGGAAAAACTGCCGCATGCATTTTCGAAGATCTTCTCCACATCCTCCGTGGACGCTCAACTAATTTTCTATGGTAAAACCAAGTATGCTCTCTACTCCAAGTCTCCATTAATCTCTCTGCATAACAACGCCAGGGTAGTCAAGAAATCTCCTCCTAGAATCATGTCTAGGGCTCCATCACGGGAATTGCTTAACCTTGGCTAGGACAATTTATGGCTGCCAGCACACAAGCAGAACATCAGGAGGGCAAAGTAGTATGAAAAAAAGAATAGAGTGCAAAGTTTCTCCCATCATCAGGCACCTTTTTGTCTGCCCCTTAGCAACAATTTTGATAAGCTTAGAGAAGAGAAGGTGGCCTTATACTCTCCTCCTCATAATCAGCTTATGAGACCTACTCCAAATAGTAAATCTCCTAACCCTAAGGATATGTGACATAATTTGTCCCAAAATCTACACAGTTCTATCAATATTGTGCATCACCAGTAGGATGTGAAGCCGTACACTCCTCTGCATCATGCCAATAAAGGTATGTGTAAACAAAGTCACTCTGATTCTAATTTTAGAGTAGATCTTCCTGATAAATCTATGGTTGCAAATAACAATGGAAAAGTCAATTTTTCTCATCATACACTCAAGTGAAACATTGTTTACTCTCCCCCTCATAGGAGAGCTGATAATATTAGGATTAACCCTTCTGTAGTTATTGAACCTAAGAATCTTAGCATTATACCCTCAAATCCAAATCATATATTTTCTGAAGGAGAGATTACTAATCTTAATCTTAAAGATAGTTGTATAGAAAGAGTTCAAAGTGCCTGTGCAAATTTTGGAATTATTTGCAGATGGAACGGAGTCAGAGCATCAATCTACGACATAGCCACATGGTTGAAATCACAATGGCAAAAAAAGGTAGCAATAAGTATTCTTACAGATTCTTTCATTTATCTTGATTTTAGTAGTAAAGAGCTTACGAAGAAGATTCTAATAGAAGGATGCCCTAAATATAGATTAATATCATTCACTATCTTTGATTGGATTCCCCTTTTCAACCCTAAAAAACTTACTGGATTTATGGTGGACAAAGCAGTTCTCCTTAAAAACCTTCCCTTGGAATGCGCTTGGCAGGAAAATCTTAGGAAAATAGGTAATTGTATTGGCAAATTTATAGGGAAAGTTCAAAATGAACATAATCAAGTGAAAAAAATAATCATAGTAAAAATGAACCTTCACCAAAAGACTATTCCCCCCATCAGATTATGTTTTAAGTCAGGCACAGTGGTAATCAATCCCACTATTGTTGATGACTACATAGAGGAGATGGAAGATTTCCCTAAATGCCCTATCGGATTAACATCTACCCCTAATCTCCTAATGAAGAACATGGATTTTAAAATAGATTTCTTTGAGAATAAGGGAGGGTTTTCTATCAATAACTCGTAATGTAATCTTCAGACTGCACCCTTGGCTGCGGGATATGTAAAGGAGGACCAGAGTAAGAATAAGAAAGGGAAGATATCAAAAGGTTGTATTTCTCTGGAAGAATTTAAAATTATAGAAAATGGACCAGAGATAAATGAAGAATTAAAAGAAAAATCCCAAAAAAGGCCATTAGAAGCTAATAAGATCTCAGCAACAGAAAAATTTGAGAAATACAAAGATTTGGCCCAAGAGAGCTTTGACTTTTCACTCTCATCAGATGACGAATCTAGTGACCCTACAGAAAACAATAGGAGAAAGAGCATACTGATCGATGCATTAATGAAAGAAGATACATCCTTATCTTTCCAAGATATCTTGGAAATAGCAGCATTACCTCAAGTAATAGAAAGCAATAAGATCACAAAATCTGATAACCTAAATAAGGAAGGTCTTATAAAAAATTGAGTTCTGATTTACAACCTGACTTCTTTAAATATCAAAGAACCAGACTTTGAAGAAAATAGAAACCAAGACAAAAAGAGTACTAGGGATATGGAAGGAACTGAAATCAAGGAGTGTCTGGGTTTTAAAAGACAGGAGGAAATCGAAGACATATATCCTAAGACTATTCCTCATATCAGTGATATAAAAGTGAAGGAGAAGGTAGAAATCCCCACAAACAACCTTTCCTTGGACAAGTTGGAGACTGGCAAATATTTAATCCCAAAAAATAGTGCAACCTACATGGAGTAGCAGTCAGATATCTCTAAAAACTCAAAATCTAAAAAAGAAAAAATTGATGAAGAAGTTAATATAATAATAGATTACATGAAAGAAACATTACCTGAAGAAGTAATAGAAAAATTGAGAAAATTAATTGGGGACTTAGAAGATGTTAAGCATCAAGAGGATCTCATCGAGGAGATCATTAGACTGAACAGTGTCAACTCAGAAACTCCTGTAGAAGAACTATTAATCAATTTGGAAGAAAAGGAGGTAAAAGAATAGATTCCTCTAGGCATAGCACAAACCATTGTAAGCAAGACTTCTCCAGACTATGCAAACAAACCAAAGAGAAGAGATAGAAAACCCAATGTTGAACTAAGAGGCTTGGCAGGGGAAGCTATAGGACAGGTAAAGATAACATTGATTCTGAACGCTGGGAAGGGGAAGAGCCTTCCCACAGCATCATGAATGTCCTCTCCTAGAATGTTAGGGATATGAATGCCCCTAACAAGCAACAGTTAATAAAATGTTGCATAAAATTTCACAACCTTGAAATTATGTTAATTCAAGAAACTAAGTTAGACAATATGGAATTAAATAACTTTAAAAAAAAAATAGGATTAAGAGAAATTGAAGCCACAGAGGCTATAGGAGCATCCGGTGGCCTAGTGATTATTTGGGATCCTCGTAACATTTCAATATCCATCTTAGAAAGAAGACAATACTGGATGGGTGGGACAGTCAGAAACTTTAGACTTAATCTTACTTTTAATTTAATAAACGTGTATGGACCTATTCAGAACAAAGATAAACTTAGGGTCTGGAATGAGATTGGTGCATACATGGATCAAACTAAGGACACTCTGTGCTTTCTAGGAGGAGACTTTAATGTGATAACTAAGATTTTAGAGAAAAAAGGGGGATCAAGGTCCCTTCCAATAGCAGCCAAAGACTTTATACATTGGAGAGACAACAACTCCCTCTTAGAAATTCCAACAGAAGATAACTGCTTTACATGGAATAATAAAAGGCTAGGCTTCTATAACATTGTAGAAAAATTAGATAGATTCTTCTTTAGAGGGAGCTTATCTGACTATGATGTTTCACTTATAGCAAACATCATCCCCTTATCTGGATTAGACCATTATCCAATTATCCTCAATATCTTAACACAAACTAGACCTAGGAAAAGTTCCTTTAAATTCGAACAAATATGGTTAAGAGATCTAGAACTCCTAAAGCTAATAGAATCTTGGTGGTCAGAACCCCAGAGTTAGGGTCTAAGTTATACAAATTAGTAAATAAACTCAAATGGATTAAAAAGAGACTACTGGAATGGAACACATCTAAATTTGGTAACATCTTTGAGAAGAAATTAGACCTGGAATCAGAACTAGGTATAATCAACTCCTAGGTCATTAAGGAGGGGATGAATGACTACCTCTATCATAAGGAAAAATGGTTACTAAAATATTATGAAGAAATCCTCGCAAGAGAAGAAATATTTTGGAAACAAAAATCTAGAGAAACTTGGCTAGAAGTTGGGGATAAAAATACGAAATTTTTCCACAACAGCACCAAACAAAAAAGAATTACGAATAAGATTTCTTGCATAAAGAATGAGGAAGGCAGAATTATTGAAGACCCCAAAGACATAGCTAACGAAGTAGTAAACTACTTTGATAACATCCTAAATAATAGAGAAACTTCTAATATAGGGAGTCAAAGAGAACTTCTTAGAAATTTACCTAAAGTCATTACTAAACAACACAATCAAATTCTTAACAGTAAATTTACAATAAATGAAATACATTCAGCACTAATGCAAATGAATCCAGATAAATCCCCAGGACTAGATTGTTTCTCAACTATTTTCTTTTAGAAATGTTGGCACTTCATAGGTGAAGAAGTCATGGAAGCATTAGAGGGGGTTAGAAATTCAGGCAAAATACTTAAAGAAGTCAACAAAACTTTTATAGTTCTCATACCAAAAAAAGAGAAACCAGTGAGTCTCGATGACTTCAAACCTATAGCTTTATGTAATACCTTATATAAACTACTTACAAAAACAATGGCACTAAGACTCCAGAAACTTCTCCCCTTAATTATCAGTGAAGAACAGACAGGGTTTGTTCCAGGAAGATCAATCTTTGACGGGGTAATCATCGCACAGGAAGCCATTCACTCTATCCTCAAAAACAAGAACCCCAGTATGCTAATTAAAATATAAATTAAGAAAGCATACAACAAGGTTGATTGGAGATTTCTTTGTAAATGTATGGAGGCCTTTGGTTTTTCAAAAATCTGGATTAATTTAATTTTCTAATGCATATCTACCCCTAAGATTTTGGTATTAGTAAATGGGACTCCAGAGGGTTTCTTTGGTATTTCTAGAGGACTTAGACAAGGAGATTTGATCTCCCCTTTCCTCTTTAAAATCATGGCCGAAGCCTTAGGAAGGTTAGTGTTGGAAGAAAGGAAAAAAAAAGAAAATTGAAGGGATCTCCATAACCAGTGACTTGGAGCCTACTACACATTAACATTTTGTTGATGATACTCTGTTATACGGAGCTAGCAATCGACAGGAGGCCAGATCTTTTAAAAGAATTTTGGAAACTTATTCAATAGCCTCTGGACAATAGATAAACCTGGATAAATCAGAAATATTTTTTTTCCATATTGAGACAAATACTAAAAAAGATATTTGTAGAATCCTAAACTTCAAAGAAGGCAGACTCCCATGTAAGTATTTAGGGCTCCCCCTAGTTAAGGATAATAGGGAAACAAATGTATGGGACCCCATTATTGAAAAAATTAAAAACAAAATGAGTGCATGGAAAGGGAGGTGGTTGAGAACTACCATGATAAGATTAGTACTAGCTGCAATACCAATTTATCAATTATCATGTATGCACTTACCTCCAAATAAGAAATCCAAAATTATAAAGCATTTAAGGACATTTTTATGGTAGGGAAGCCATGAAAACAAGAAAATTCCACTCATATCCTAGGAAAATATCTGTAAGTCCAAAGAAGAGGGAGGAGTAGGCATTAAAAACTTAGGAGATCAAGGGAAAGCCTTAGGAGCCAAATTATTATGGAGGCTCTTTAGAAACCCTGAAGCAAAATGGGTGAAAATACTTATCCATAAATACCTGAGAGATGGGTCACCCATAAATATCTTTAGAGAGATCCATCCCTTGAAAGGATCAAGGATATGGAATTTTATGATGGAATGTAAAAACATTATCCTAGAAAAATTATCATGGAGTCCAGGCTCGGGAAAGGAAGTACTATTTTGGGATGACTCATGGGGAGGCTATGAAATAATATCTAAGAAACTAAATAACCCAACCCTCATAAATTCATTAAAGAAGAAGATAGGTCATAATCTCATGGACTACCTCATCCTTAAGGATGGAAACTGGGAATGGGTATCTTTGGAAAAATATGGGATATCGGCTTTAGATAATTTAACAATCAAAGGCATACTTAAAAATAGGAAAATATCATTAAATAACTCAAAAGATAAATTAGTGTGGGATTGATCAAAAATAGGGGAATACAACACAAAAGATGGATACAGGATAATCTCCCAAAGCTATAATAGACCAAAAACCTCCTTACCAATACACTTGTGCTGGGGTAAGGAATACTCCCCAAAAGCAGGCTTTTGTACATGGTTAGCAATGAACTATAGACTTTTAACTGCTGATCGTTTTAAGAGATTAGCTTTTTCAGGACCTAGTAGATGTCCATTATGTGAATCAGATGAAGAAGATGGTGATCACTTATTTCTAAATTGCCCATTCACAAATCAATGTTAGAATTGGTTGCAAGGAAACTGAGGTTGGTCCTCAGCCTTTCCCCAATCTCTAAGTGCCATGCTGCAAGCATGGCCAATCATCAAACAAAAGAGCATCTTTGACAACCTATGGTCTCTCTCCCAATCTATTTTAATATGGGAAGTATGGAAAGAATGAAATAGAAGAATTGTTAGAGGAGAAAAAATGGAATGGGGACAACTATGCAACAAAATCGAAGTAGCTATAATAGAAAAAATGAACAGTAACACACTTAAAATCTAGAAAAAAGATCTAAGGATGAGTCAGTGGGATGGAAAAATGAGAGGAAAATGGGAAGGACTAGTCTTACCACCTTTTATAGGAAGCGGTCCTTAGATTTCTTCAAAAAGAAAGGAATGCATGTGGAAACCTCCAAAGAATAATTGGTACAAACTTAATTTTGATGGAGCATCCCGAGGAAATTTGAGAATTGCGAGCATTGGATGTTGCATACATAATCATGAGGGCAAGGAAATTGTAGCACTTGCAGCTCCTATAGGAGAAGAAACAAATAATTGGGCAAAACTCTATGCTTTAATAAAGGGTCTTCAAAAATGTGTATCCTTGGGATTAAAGTACTTAGAAATTGAAGGTGATTCTGCAATAATCATAAACACACTTAGGAAAAAAGAAACTCTGAATTGGAGATTAAATTCCCTCCTCTCCCAAGCTTTGACCCTTTGTGATTCCTTTTTAGAAATATCAATTAATCACATTTATAGAGAAGGCAACAAGAGAGCTAATGAATTAGCAAACTTAGGAGCAGATGGGATCTCCTTGACATAACTGGATAATGAAGAATTTTAGGTCAATAAGTTACAACCCTGAATGTTTAGAAATCTAGAATACTATTTTTAGAATCTATACCAAAATAGTATTCTTTCAAGACTCTCTAATGCTATCAGGTAGAATCAAGGAAAGCTCCTATCATCTACTTAATTTAGCTGATGGGAACTAAGATATGAGGATTTTAGATATAGGATTTTAGGATTTTAGGGGCTTTCATAAAAGGGCATTTCCCATATTCCTTTGATTAAATATTTACGCAGCTTTTTCTCTTTAAAAGCATCTTCTTGTTACTGTTATTTAAACCAAAGTAGAAGCTCACATAAGATAAGATTTTATTAAGTGCAATAAGGGTTTGTTTTTCTTATCTTTCCTCACAAATTATTTCTTGAACATGATATCATGCAATTATATACTAACCAATTGCAGACAAAGCATAAAGGATTCTAACATAGCAGGTTTAACAGAGTACTCAATGAAGGGTAATCCACAAGATTGTTCTAGCGAACTCAAATAAAGATTAGACAATAGATATAGGCTCATAGAATAAATTATTTCTGTAAAAAAGGGGGAGAACTCCTATAAATGTAAAGGCAGGGAATGCTCTCCTATAAAGATATGTAATAAAAATAGGACTAAGGTCCCAGGCTAGGCTGGAGGGTTTCTCTACCCTGCTCTTCCCTACCAGCGCCTGCACTGAGCGGGGTTCATGTAAATATTTTAATTGATTAATGAAATCTTGGCCTTGGCCTTTTACCATATATATATATATATATATATATATATATATATATATATATATATATATATATATATATATATATATATATATATATATATATATATATATATATATATATATATATATATATATATATATATATATATATATATATATATATATATTTATTTATTTATTTATTTATTTATTTATTTATTTATTTATTTATTTATTTATTTATTTATTTATTTATTTATTTATTTATTTATTTATTTATTTATTTATACATATAATATATAACATTATACTTATATTATAATAAATTAAAACTATTTAATAAAGTTTAAAAATGAAATATTAAATAAACAAAATTAAAAATTAAAAAAAAAAATTAAACAACACTTTACCTTTCGATGGACTACCCCATCGTAATCCCCAAAGGGATATGTGGTGGGCACAGCCACCGCACCCCGTTGGGGGACGGTCGACCTACCACCACCATCCCCTTGGGGGGAGCGGTGAGCAACCCCCCCGCCACCCAACAGGTGTGGGTGGCTAGGCTCCCCCGCATACCCATTAGGGTGCGAGTGGAGCAGACCCTACCCACTGTTGTCATTCATTGTGTTGGGGGTCGGCCTGCGTACAGCTGTCAGCTACCCAACACAAAAAAATAATTTATTTTTTTATAATGTTTTCTATAAACTCAAACAAGTATGGCATATTCAAATTTAGAAAAGATATTTAAAAACATGCAGCAATTTAAACTATATTATAGTATTTCATCTGCAACATTAGAAAAAAAAATATGATTGTAAATCCTAACAGAGAATAACTCTGGCATTTGAACAGAGAATTAATTATGAGGATTAAGAAAGTATATGAAATTTCTATTATTAGTAAAATTATGGTAAAACTAGTGTAAAAATTTTAAGAACTAAATCTAACCTATGTTTTACCTTGTTGTATTTGATGTTGTGGAATTTTTTAAGATGCCATGAGAACCCTTCTAGATTATCTGTGTATACCCTTTTGTAGAAACCCTAGCAAATATACACAAGTATATATGTGTGTGTGTGTGTGTGTGTGTGTGTGTATATATATACACACACACACTTGTATACTTGTGTGTATACAAACTTGCATATTTTCTTCAGTCATGCTCCAAGGCCAAACCTGCAATAACAAAATGGAGAAATTAGGGTTTTGGCCAAGTTTTATTTTAGGGCCTAACCCTAATTTTGAAACTAGGGTTAGGGTTGGCTTTTGGAGCCATTTTCAATTTTTAATTTTTAATTATGATTTTTCATTTAATTTTGGTTTAGTTTTTAATTACTGATTATTTTTATTTAATGATAGTTGAGTTTTCACAGTCACCTTTTGAATTTTGATTTAATAATATTATTGTATTTTATCTTGAGATTTCAAAAAGATTCTCTTTTATTAATTTATTGTGATTTTAAATGTTTGGTCATTGGAAGACTAATTTCATTTTATTTTCAAATTTAATAATGTTAAAATATTAATTAAATGGTCTCTTTAATATTTTAATATTATTTCTTGAGATTTGCCATTTTCAGATTTAAAATTTATTATTTAGTTCTTATTGGTTTTTATTAATGTTTTAATATAAAGTTTGTGATTATTCTAATATTTATTATTTAAATTAGTTTTATTATTTTTTATCTTAAATGAATTATTTTAGGGGAAATTAATTTAGAAGTCCAAGGTGGGACTTAGGTAAATTATTTCTCCCTTAGCATTAATGTCAAATTTAATATTAATATTTTTATAAGGTTATTAAATCCTTTTAATGATTAAATTAAATTGATTAATAAACTTTGGAACCTTATAACTTAAGTAAAAATATAATTTTTAAATTTAAAATATTTGAATATTATTATTTTTAATGAGTAATAAATTCTTAACCCTAGTTTCCACTTAGGGTTATTATCTTATTCTTATTTTAACATATTATTTATATTTATTGATATTTTGCATTTTTCGATCCTAGTTGGTAACCTGGTTCATGCTAGGAACCATTAGGGTTATGATTACGATTGAATTGGTTTTTATTTTAAATTTACCCTTTTATGGGTGTGTTGACCCAACTTTTGACTTTTCAACATTTTTTAAGTTTAGATTTTTACCTTGGTTATCCCTTTTAGTATCTCGTGTTCTAAACCCAGTTAGAGTTTCTTAGAGACCTAGTTAGGGTTTTGAGTTAACTGATGTAGTTAACGAACAAGGGATGTTGGCAAATGCCATGATACCTCTTATGAGTTAACATGTGTTGGTTGTTGTGTTTCGTTTCGTTTAGAGTGTTTCCTAGTTTGTAGCCTTGTTGATTATTGGTGCTTTAAAGAAAAAATTATTGGGTGTGTTTTGCCCTAATTTTTGGGCATGACAATAACAAACTTCATCTTTATCCTCGTAATCATCCCAATTTATCCATCTCATCATCTTATGTCGGCAATCAAATGTTCCACATTATTTGTTCCACTTGGTTAATACTGTGATGTGTCGGTGACTTCATTTCTCCATTAATACCACACTCAGTATACAGTACACTTTCTCAGTGTACACTGTATCTACTCAGTGTATACTAAGTTCTTCATATACCGACCACATTAACTTGTACATTCTTGATCTTCAATTTTTAAGAGAATCATGTAATACAATCAAATCACTATCATACTGTCATATACTCATCAATAAGTTACCCAATGAATACCATATTCATAACTTACTCATACATCTACTTTTCATGTTAATATCTCTTTCCTTCACCAATATTACCTTCTTCATATGTTTGCAACTATCATGATAGGTATAGTCAAAACGAGTTGATATCAATGACAATATAATAAGTGATCTAATGTCTCACATATACCTTTGTATCTCGGTGATCATCTTCACATTCTGTATTCAATCAGTTGTAGTCTAACAATCTCTCCTTTTGGCATTGATGGAAACACAAACACAATATGAAATATGTCATAGAATACCAAACATCTTAAGTGTCTACAACTCTATTTATATGTTGTGACTTGGTAACCTCTCCTTAGCTTATGCATTTAATATGTTTAATCACTACACAGCATCATTTGTCTCTCCCTTTCGGTTAGCTTCATTTCCAACTGATATTTCATGATCATCCCTTCCTTTAATATTCATCTATCCATCTCTCCAATTTTTCCTTATCATATCTCCCTTTGAGTTTATTTTGAATATTTCATGTAACCATCTCTTCCTTTGATAGCATTAATGTGAAAAGAATAATCATCTCTTCAACAGCCAAATAAGTATCTTTTCAGCTTAAGTTCATATTTTTGTACCTTGTATGTACAAATGTTTTGTGTTTCAACTTGTCTACCATCTTCTTCACAACCTTAGGAATCCCAAATCGTGAACATCATGCATCAACATCATTAGATCTTCTAATAAAGTGTAGGTTGATGCAACCCCATATCACCTTAGTGACTGTTAGACTGGGGATGGACCCCTAGTCTACTTCTCAAGTATTAAAAAGTATCCTTTGGTAAGGGTTTTGTGAATATATCATCAAGTTTCTCTTGTGACTTCACATATTCCAATTTGACCTCTTTTTCCTAAACTTGTTCCCTTAAGTAGTGATATTTAATAGATATGTGCTTAGTCTTTGCATGCATCACTAGATTCTTTGAAATGTTAATAGAACTTATATTGTCACAATAGATTATCATTGGATTAGTGATTTCTTCATTCATACCTTCCAATAATTGTTGTATCCATGCAATATTTGAACAATTAGAAGCAGCAACTACATATTCAATTTCAACAGTAGATTGAGAAATGCATCCTTGTTTCTTGCTTATCCATGTTATTAATCTTTCTCCTAAAAAGAATTCTCCACTTGTAGTGCTTTTTATATCATCAATATTTCCATCCCAATCAGCATTTGTATAAACTTTAAGTTCAAAATTGCCTTCTTTCTTATACCACAATCCATAGTTTTCAGTGTTCTTTAGATATCTCAAAATTATTTTCACAGTAGTCATGTGTGACTCTTTAGGATTAGCAGAAAATCTAGCTACAATGCCAACAACATGTACAATATCTGGTCTAATATGCACAACATAAATCAATTTTCCAATCATAGATCTATACAAGGTTTGATTTACCTCTATTGACTTGTCATCCTTGATCATCTTGCATCTGGTTACCATAGGTGTACCAACTGGTTTTGAATCTTCCATATTGAATGTCTTCAAAACTTCCTTAATGTACTTTGTTTGTGTGGTATAGATGCCTTCCTTTAGTTTTGTATTTGCAAACCAAGAAATAATTTGATCTCTCCAAACATTGACATTTCAAATTCTTTTCTCATTTCATTATAAAAAGACTTACATAAAGTATCATGACCTCCAAATATGATATCATCAACAAAAATTTCAGCAATAAGTATCTTATCATCAGTTTCACATTTCAAATATAAATTTGTGTTATCACTTGTTCTAACAAATCCAATTCTTATGAGATAAGAATGTATCCTTTCATACCATGCTCTTGTTGCTTCCTTCAGACCATATAATGCCTTGTGCATCTTATAAACCATGTTCTTCTAATTAGAATCAACAAAACCTTCAAGTTGTTCAATGTATACCTCTTCTTCAAATATCCCATTCAGAAATGCAGATTTCACATCCATTTGATATACCTTAAATATTTTATAAGTAGCATATGCAAGTAGTATTCTCACTCCTTCAAGTCTAGCAACGGGTGCAAAAGTTTCTCCATAGCCAATTCCTTCTTCTTGTGCATAACCTTTGCAAACTAGTATTGCTTTGTTCATTGTTACATCTTCATTCTCATTCAATTTGTTTTTGAAAATCCATTTGGTGCCAATCACATTTTTGTCTTTAGGTCTTGGTACTAATGTCCATGTCTTGTTCTTCTTTATATGCTCAATCTCTTTGTTCATTGCCTTAATCCAATCATCATTCGTCAATGCATCTTTAACAGTTGTAGGTTCAAATTCACAAACCAAACATGTATTATTCCTTAACTTACTTCTAGTCATCATTCTTTCTCCTTTGTCTCTAATTATCTAATCTTGTGAAAGGTGTCTTCTCACATATTTTTCTAGTACATGCTCAGATTTCTTTTCTTCAATGTTTTCTCCATTCAGGACATGATCATCATTCCCATCAGTAACTATTTGTTGTTGCTTGGTCTGTAAGGATTGTTTCTCAGTAGCAGTATTTTTTTTCTTGGTGACTCCAGATTGTTGGTCGGGTAGAGTTTCAAGTCTTCAATATAAATGAATCTACCATAGTCTTTGGTTTCCTTCTTACTTTCTTCATCATTCTTTTATGCAAACTCATCAAATCTCACATATGCACTTTCAAACATCTTGTTATTCATCTTGTTCAAGCATTTATAAGCCTCACTTCTAGTAGAGTAACCTATAAATATCCCTTCATCACCTTTAGAATCAAATTTTATATTTCTATCATCTTTTAGAATCTAACATCTACTTCCAAATATTCTGAAATAGATAACATTAGGTGTATAACCATACCATAGCTCATAAGGTTTCTTGTTTGATTCTTTTTTCAGTTGTACTTGGTTTAGTGTATAAATAGCAGTACTGACATCTTCTCTCCAGTAAATTTTTGCAACATCTTTCTCAAGCATCAATGTTCTAGCACAATCAATAATTGATCTATTTCTTCTTTTAGCAATCCCATTATGTTGAGGTGTCCTTGGTGCTAATACCTCTCTTTATTCCATGCTCATTACAAAAGTTAGTAAACTCATTAGAAATGAATTCACCACCTCTATCTGGCCTCAAGAATTTTAGTTTCTTACCACTTTCTCTCTCTACTTTTTCTCTATACCACTTAAACATTTTAAAAGATTCTTATTTTTCTTCTAAGAACATGACACTCATCATCCTAGAGAAATCATCAAGAAATAAGATAAAATATATATCTCCATAATAACTATGAGTTCTTATTGGACCACATAAGTTAGTATGAACTAACTCCAGAATAGAATTAGATGAGTAATGTTTTCTCTTAAAAATAGACTTTGACATTTTACTTGTTTGACATTATTTGCACATTACATGGTTAGGTTTAGATATACTCGGTAATCCTCTAACTTTCATTTTCTTATTGATCTTAACCATGTTGTCAAAGTTCACATGACATAACATCTTGTGCCATAACCAAACATCATCATTTTTAGCAAACAAACAAGAAGTTTCAGCATTATCCAAATAGAATGAGTTACCTTTTGATTGTTCACCAGTACCAATCAATTTTCATGCCTCATCATATATTTTTACTTTTATTTTCTCAAATGCAACTTAGTGACCTATATTATTCAGTTGTGCTACACTCAATAGATTATAGTTAATTCTTTTCACCCAATAATTATTTTCACATATGATCTTATTATTCAGTAATATAGATCCTTTACCTTTCACTTGACATGGTGTATCATTTCCCATTTTCACAGATCCTCCATTATGATGTTCAAGATATTCAATTTTTTCTTTATCACCAGTCATATGATGTGTGCAACCACTATCAATAATCCAAGTATCATTTTTTCTTACTTTATAAATAAGTACCTTTTCAACATACCTTTCTTCTTCTTCAGAATCTTCTTTCAATTCTACAAATACCACTTCTATATCTTCATTACTTTCATTCTCGGTATCATCATCTTCATATTCAACTAGGTATCATGCCTTCTTACCTTTATCTCTGTAGTATCGTTTGTCTTTGTTACCATACTATCAGTTACCTCTGTGATCTCGGTAATTTCTTTTGTCATTCTTCCTTTCATTTGATCTTTCACTTGTTTTCTCTTCATCTTTCCTGTCAAGATGTCTTGCAGCAATATGACTGATCTTTTTACATTTAAAACATACCAAGGGTAGTTTACCTCTATATCTTCCTTTGCCTTTCAGTAGCCTTCTATCCATTAGTGCTTTAAGTTCATCAAGCTCAAATTTTTCAGCCTCACTATTACTTTTATTTCTTATCTTATGTCTACTGATTGATCTTCCAATATTTAGAGATGACACAAATGCAGATTCTACCTTAGGTAAAATACAGTTATCATAGTTGTTAATCTCAAATGCAGTCAATATACCGATTAGACTATCAAGAGAAATATCATTACCAGGAACTTCTCTCATTTCATGTATTGTTGAGACTCTAAAAGCATAGGAAGGTAATAGTGTTTTGAGAATTTTACTTACCACAATGTCTTCTTCAATAATTCCACCTTCTCCTTGGAAAGCATTCACCACTTCCTTTACTTGATTGTTGTACTGAGTATTGTAATTTTCACCTTCTTTCATCTTCATATCATCAAAATTACCTCTTAAGGTTTCTTCTTTTCCCCTAAGCACATTCAAATGTCCTCCATGAACTAGTGTCAGTTTGTCTCACATATATTTTGTAGTTGTACAGTTCTTAATGTATTCAAATTCAGCATCGAATAGTAAAGAAGAAATATCAATCATCATAGCATTATGTTCTTGTTTCTCTTTCATCTGATCGATAGTCAAAGGACCAATAGGAGTTATGAAATTATTTTTCAAATAGTATAGTATAGAATCTCCAATGCCTGACAGATACAACTTCATCTAGCTTTAGATCTTTAACTTAAGTCCTTCAAACTTCTTCCTTCAAGTACTCTATTCTTTGATACCAATTGTTAGATAACTGAGACTGGGGTGAATTGAGTTAAGTCCAATTATCCTATAGTCCCAAAAACTCTCTGATGTATAAAACCAATTCAAAAAATAAACTTAAATAGCTCGATAAACCCTTGACTGTGTCTTTCTGATTCATTTACTGCCTACCAGTTAAATTAACTAGTATATACCGATCAAACCAGTAATTATAACGTGTAAAGTAAAATAAAAAAATCATCACATGCATACACATATAACACTTGATTTTTAACGTAGAAACCTTGTTAAGGGAAAAACCACTTGGGACCGATACCTGAAATATTTTCACTCTTCTAAAGTGAGCTTGGTTAAGAGCCAACCCTGTTAAAGGTTACAAAACACACTATAATGTGTGACCTTGTTAGAGGATTTATCACTAACAGTTCTATGTGACCATACATTCACTTGGGTCACCAAGAAAATAATCATCATTCATTGAATGTCATAAAGAAATAAATAAATATTGTTAAGTCTTACTCAATTAAAAGATTTTGTCTGTAGAAATGGTTAGAATGCAACAGTAAATGACCTAATTCAAATGCAACTTCTTTTGCAGATATTTATATCTATGCTAAGCTCAATATACCTCTGGCCATCATAATCTCTTCAATTTCCTTTTATCCTCCAACTCTATTTTGCTTGGTGTATCTCCTTCTAACACTTGGTGTAGTCTGCAAAATTGCTCGGCTCTCACTTCAACCTATCTAACCAACTTCGCATGAATAAAATCTTCTCCTCATGCGCATCATCTCATGTTGAATCTCTTGTCTCCTTAAATAGGCATGATAAATCATTTTCTTCTTAGCCATAGATTTTTCCTCTTAATCTCCATCATTAATTTTGTCTTTGTGCCTTGGATTCTTTTAATCTTCATCATTTGATCAACCTTGAATTTTTTCAGTCGTAGATCTTCATAACAAACTTTATCTTTATCCTCATAATCATCCCAATTTGTCCATCTCATCACCGCATGTTGGCAATAACATGTTCCACATTATTTCTTCCACTCAGTCAATATCGTGATGTGTCAGTGACTTCCTTGCTTGATTAATACCAAACTCGGTATACACTACACTTGCTTGATGTACATTGTATCTACTCAGTGTATACTAAGTTCTTCATATATCGACTACATTAACTTGTACATTCTTGATCTTTAATTCTTAACAGAATCATGCAACACAATCAAATTACTATCATATTGTCATAGATTCATCAATAAGTTACCCAATGAATGTCATACTCATAACTTACTCATACATCTCATTTTCATGTTAATATCTATTTCCTTCACCAATATTACCTTCTTCAGATGTTTGTAACTATCATGATAAGTACAGTCAAAATTATTTGACATCAATGACAATATAATAATTGATCTAATGTCTCACATATACCTTTGTAGCTCAGTGATCATCTTCACATTCTATAGTCAATTAGTTGTAGTCTAACAAATTTAAGCACCCATTTTATGAAATTAGAAATGAATCATTTTAAATTATTATAACAATTAAATATTGTACTATTTGAACACCTAAGTCAAATTTTGATTTGTGTGTATTTTTTTCCTTTCTCTTCTTCTCCATATTGTGTCTTCATTTATTAGTGTAGTTGAGAATACAACTCTAAACACCAACCAACACATGGAATACAATTTTTTTAGTCATTTTTTAATAAATAAACCTGATTCATGATTTAAAAATATCCATACTAATTAAGAATTACTATATTTAACATCAGTGTTTCTACTTAAATAATAGAACAAGTGTCTTAGTGGCTTACTTTACATTGTAAATAATAACAAAATTACATCTTTACATAGATTCATTTCACATAACTATTTAGCGTGTTTAAATAATAATTACACTATATGATGCATTACAGTATATGTTCATTTAGGAAAGAAGTCTCAATTAGCTTCATTTCACATAATTATTTAAAATGTTTAAATAATAATTACATGATATGATGTAATATATTACACTTTCATTTAGGAAATAAGTCTCAATTAGCTTCATTTCACACAATTATTTAGCATGTTTAAATAATAATTACACGATATGATGTATTATATTACGCCTTGATTTAGGGAAGAACTCGTAATTAGCTTCATTCTATATAACAATTGTAATGCCCTGCCAAGGAACCCAAGAGAAATTAACCTAAACTATGTTACTAAGTTTACAAAATAAATGTTTTCTTAAGAGTTTACAAACAATGATTAATAACAAAGCAAAAGCAATAATATAAATTCAATACATACTCATAGACATAATCTTATATACAGATTATAAATCTCAAGGGTTCCTTGACATAGAATTACATAAATATAAATTAATCTATTAAGTACAATAACCATACAAATCTTCTACATAATGAAACTAAAGTGCATCATCTCGTAAAGAATAAACAAATACATTAGAACCATAAGGTATACATGATAACCCACATCCACTACACAAGTCATAAGGTATGTAAATATAATCTAAGTACAGAG
The DNA here is from genome assembly GCA_027943335.1 of Chamaecyparis obtusa. Lineage (NCBI taxonomy): Eukaryota > Viridiplantae > Streptophyta > Pinopsida > Cupressales > Cupressaceae > Chamaecyparis > Chamaecyparis obtusa. Next base: position 148,398 of record BSBK01011430.1, read on the forward strand.
CACAACTACAATAAATGAAGAATATAAACCAATCTCCAAGTATGAAAGAATAAGGAACAATTGCAACAAGGATCATCCAGTACTGGTACAGGAATGTCAGAGTTTCAAATGGTAAAAGAATCACTACCTCCCGACCTCATGGAAACTTGTGGTTCCACTCCTACTGTTCTAAGGAGATAACATCAAACCTCACTCGGAAAACAATACCAAAATTATTCATAAGGTAGAACTAGGAATTGGATCTTGAAAGCTCTCTATCTCAAAAAGGTATAACTCAATGGTAGAGGAATAACTAACCCAGAGGAAACCAACACGTGTAAGAAATCTAAGATGCATATAGGGAACTGTCATCACATACGTTTAACCCTTGATTTTTTTCTTGGCATCCTCTCTAGACCCCGGCACTCAAGTGACCATATGCAGTATCAATAACCTCTCGTAATTATGACAAGGCTACTAACTATGCTAGACACACACCTCATCGAGCGGAAAGAATCATCTCATCCTCCAACTCAGCCTATACTAACACTCAAGTATGGGTGAGGTACGCTTATCTTAATAATTCATTAAATTAAATCCCCAATTAAAGTTTCATGTTATCACCTAGTTAAGTTACAATAAGTGATCCCAGCAGCCACTTATGAGCCTCAGTGCTTATTGTAATCCACTCCCATCTATACACCTAGATAACCTACCCTAAGCTCACACAACTATAATAAAACATTTAGATCATAAATCCAGCTCCATGCAACATAAGGGACATACTCTGGTTCTTAAAACCATGATATCACAAAAGCGCTCTCAAGATGACTTCAAAACATGAACTTAAGACAATAAGGTTAGGTAAGGGAATTTGAACCAATACAACATCACATAGGATAAAAATAGACACATAAGTATCAACAGAAAAATACCCCAAAGCCTCTAGTACCATTTCCCTAAAAGCCAACATAATTAATTCCCAAATCATACCAAATCAATTGCAAGAAGCACATAAAAATGTTCAATATCTAGATACCCATTTTAGTTATTTAAAATAATCAATTTTTTTACAAAGGTCTTGTTTAACTATAGTTAAATCTACATGTCAAAACAATTCCCTAATATATATATATATATATATATATATATATATATATATATATATATATATATAACCATGTAGGAAAATAATCACGTTGATAAACTCACACTAAACTATTAATTATTAATAATTAATATTAATTTAATTAATAATAATAACTATTATCAATAGTTATCAATTAAATAATAACTAACTTTAAAAAATTTATAAAATATTTTTTTATTAAAAATAAAACATATTTTAAAATAATAATAAATTTTAATAAGGAAAAAGTGGGAGGATCGCGGGGCCCACCCACTGTTGTAAGTAGCTAGGCTGCCACGGTAGTAAGTTGCTATATGGCAGCTGCTATTGTAGGTAGCTGGGTTGCCACCGGTAGCTAACTGTCGTCAACAACTTTAGCTATCACGACAGTTATGAGCTTCCAGGGGGTAGGGGAGAGAAAACCCTCGCCCTCTCCATTTTATATATATATATATATATATATATATATATATATATATATATATATATATATATATATATATATATATATATATATATATATATATATATATATATATATAATTTATGTCATATATTTTTCTCTTGGACAAAAATAAAAAAACCCCTTTTTTTTTATTTTTTTTAAGAATTTTCCACACACACACACATATATATATATGATAAATCAAGGAGGATTCTAAAGGTTGATTAAAGTTTTCTAGATCTACAAAATGAATATAGCCATATGCAAAAATTATAAATATGTTTTAATTTGATTCAAACTCTAGGATTTTCAACAAAAAACTTAAACAAACCCTAGTTGATTCAAAACAAGATCTTTCTACAATGTCCTAATAAAACTAGGTATTCACAATACAAGATTCCTTCCACCAAAAGCTTCAAAACATAAATTTAAACAAGAGAATAATTCGAAAATAAATATCAACAAAATCTGCCAAGAACAAAGCAAACAAACTTTCTTTAAAAAGAATCAGATCTGCGAGGGTTTCAAATCCCACCTCAAACCACCAATTTACAAAAACCATGAAGAACAATCTAAAAACCTTGAAAAATTCTAAAGCTTTCACAATTTCCTCTGATTCAACCTCAGAGCCAAATCCTGTAAATTTGTGTAAAGAACAGTGGCAAAAATCCTCCTAATAACATACAAAATCAAAAAGGAACCCAGCCTTAAATTGAGTAAAAATAATTTATTTAATAAATATTTCTTATTTTTATCAATTCACTCAACTTTAAAAACTACTTTTTATTCTTTAATTTACTTTAATTGATTGTGCAACTAATTGCATATCAATTATAAGTAAATGAAATATTCTTTTAACATATTATTATTTATGCAATTGATAATTTATTATCAATAAATTGATTTTTAGCTTTAATTAAAATTTTGAATTTAATAATTAATTAAATCCTTTATTTTCACAATTAGAATTTTTAATTAAGTCTTCTAATTAAGAAATGTATTTAATTAATTTCAATTAATTAAATACCCTCACATTTAATTTTTTTTTATATTTAATAAGATTTAATTATTCAACCACATAATTAATCTTAGTAAATTACTTAAACATTACACAACAATCACACCAACCACATAACCAGCCAAACAATAAAAAAATCAACTAAACCTAATAATATGACACTCATGCTCTAGGAAAAGGCTCATGAACTCACGTCACCTAGACAAATTCATAGAGGTAATAAATCAGAAACTTGTCCACTATTTCAGGACAATAAAATGGATTAGGTTGGGATTCGAACCTAAATGTTATCTCCCTCTCTTACCATTGAGATATTTTGATAAAGCATGCTCATCTTGATAATTCAAGGAAGTCAATGCCTAGTACCTACAAACCTACATAAAAGACAAGCATGAACATAGATATAGATATAGATATATCACAAGGAATGGCAGGGATTGGTACATCATGTGTATCCCACAAGAAGGTAACTACAACTCTGTTTGTCAACTACATCAAACACGTCAAATAGTAAAGTAAAACATACATAATAGTCATACACATGCAAGTATGGGGTAAGTAAAACCATGAATATAAATGACATTTTAATCATATAAATAATCATCATCAAAGTAACTAAAAACATCTAACTATAAACATATGATATCTCATGACAATCCAAAATCAAATCACCAAGTAATTTCATACATCCATAACCTCCAAATAAAGCTTAAATAATCAACGCACACATAAAAGTGGCCTAAAAGAGTTTGGAAATATAAAAATGAAAAAGCAAACTATGGGTAGGCACTACATCCACATCCCCTAGAATTAGGCTTACTCTTGGAAGCCTACAAATAGATAGGGATATAAATCTCATAATCTCGATGTGTCCTTCCAAGCGCCTGATGACTCTTCAATAGGGTCCCACTAGACCCTTACCTTCTCAATGGTGTGGCCCCTCAAGGTCAAATCCAACTACTGAAGTATTTGAACAAGCTCCAAAGCCAGTTGTCCATCCTCTACCTATAAATAATTATAGTCAAGAACATGTGTAACATCTAGAATATATTGTCTAAGTACTGAAACATGGAAAACATCATGAACGCAAGATAAAATGGGTGGCAATGCAAGACGATAAGCAACTGGTCATATCCTCTCTAGAATCTCAAATAGGCTAACAAAACAAGGCGCCAACCAATGAAAACTTTAGTGGCGGTTATTCACCATTTGGTGAATGTAACATGTCGGCAACCCATGATTTGGAAAATATTTTGCACATATGGGATTGACCCTATTGCCCCACATTTATTAAAATTGGGTCCAATCCCTGAGATCATCGCCAATCGGTTTATTTAATTTTGTCCATTTCTTTCACATTATTGCCAATGGAATATAATTTTTGGGTATGACATATTTTAAACATTTGCCTATAATTTCAAAGCGGCCCCAAATGGACAGCCTATATTCACCAATAGTTATATATATATATATATATATATTTAGGTGGCCCCAAATTCGCTTGGCATTTTACAGACGCATGTCTCAAACTGATGCATTTTCACCAACTTTATTAATCATACCAAGGTATTGGACGACCCATAATCACCTTGGAAATAACACAAGACATGTTATAATTACACGTACTTTGCCAAATATTTGTAGACCTAATACCTCCCGCCGAATTCACCAAGGATTAGTATAAATACATTCATAGATCAATGTTATTGTACATAATTTGGCTCAATTCAATTTGATCGATAGCAAAGTTTAGACTATTGAGTCTTGACTGCATTGGTGAGTAGCGACTACAATTGAATTTGAGGCAAAGGTAAGTGATTATTATTATGCGACTATGTAAATTTGAGTTCATTCTTATTTAGTGGGGACCAGTTAGTGAACAGTGGTGACTAGGGAGACCTCAGACATGATTTAAGGGTCAATGAATCATATATATATATATATATACATATATATATATTATAGTTCTATTGTCACTTCTTCAACAAGTAAACATTTTTTTTTTCACTGGTAGGCTGATAGCCTTTATTTCATTGAAGAATCAAGATGTCAAACAAGAATGAGGGTAAGGCTCCCGCATATGGGGAAAGCCAAGAGAGGCCAACAAAACATAGAACCTTATCATCATACTTTGGTCATGGTGTTGGAAATGTTTCTGGCCAAAATTGGGAAGCTACTTTATCACAAGAAGATTTTCAAGATTCACAACCTGAACCTACATAGCATATTGAAGAAGTCAACAAACTTGATATCTTAGATCACGATGAACTTAAAGAATATTTCCAATTAAATACCTAGAGTATCCATAATGATATAATCAACTTGGATGAGACTGAGAATGTCAGAGAAGATGATGGTGTAGGGAAGAAGAAAAGAAAATACAATTCAAAGAATGATAGAGAATCAAAAAAAGATCGGATGTGGGATCTATCGAGGAATTTTCAAGTAGAATGGGTATCAAAGTATCCATTCATTGAACCAGTGGACAATCTAATTGAAGGTGAGCCTCCGATAGAATGCAGATGTAAGTGTTACCCAAAAATTCCCTATCATTCATTTTTGGCCACGGTCCTATTTTCCAAAGAAATGCTCAAGTGTCGAAAGTCCAGTGTGTTTTCTGCCTTTTGGCCCGAAAACCCAATGTGTTTTTGACCTTCTCTCTGAAGGCTCGGGATGTTTCTGCCTTTTGGTCTGAAAGCTCAGTGTGTTTTCGACCTCCACTCTGAAAGCTTAGTGTGTTTTCAACCTTCGCTCGAAAACCCTCTATTTTTTGGACTTCTTCCTCTGGCGGCATTCATTTCATAAGTGTGCAACTCCGATCAGTGTGGTCCCAGTGAGACTTCCCAACAGAGATCTACGGTGGTCGCATGATCTCATGGAATCTTTCGAGCCCATGAGATCATGCGACAACCATCCGATGAGATCCCAATGGTCATAGTAAAGTTCTAAATGACAAACGGTTCACGATTCGGGCAGTTAACATCATGTAGTTGGTCGCATGATCACATAGGCCTTCCTAGCCGCATGCGATCATGTGACAAGCGGTCAGTGGGGCCTGAAGTTTTTGCATTGGCGTAAGTGCGACGAAGATCTACGGTGGTCATATGATCTCATGGGATCTTTCAATCCCATGTGATCATGCGACAACCGTTCAATGGACATCTTAGTGGGTGGTGGGTCTAGATTTTCTAAAGCAAGGTGGCAGTCAGCATAGATCTAACGACGGTCGTGTGTTCGCATGGAATCTTCTGAGGCCATGCAATCTTACACCTGCTGTTAGATGGGAATCCAAAAATTTTGAGTGGGTCCATGTCAGGAAGGTGCCGAGGTGTTTGTTGATGTAGCGGCCGGGACAAATAAGGGAGTGACACGTGGTGGTTTTGGGCCTGGGGTTGAAAAAAAAGCTTTGCACAGTTGCGAGGATAAGGTTTTTGCGTAGTCACTGAATAGACCTGGGGTTAAGGAAGACATCATGCGACTCTATGACTAAAGAGAAGGTAAACCTGAGGTAAAACACAGAGTTACGTTTGCAGTGATCATCTTGTGCTTGTCGCACAATCGCATGCAACTTTCTAACCGCATGTGATCATGCGACAAGCTGTCAATGATAAATAGTGACTTCGGTGGTGGGCCAAGGGGGTGATGACATGTCAATCTTGTGAGCCGGTGGTATAGCATGGGCCCCATAGATGCAAGATCTACGGTGGTCGCATGTTCGCATGAGATCTTTTGAGCTCATGCGATCATGCGACTACCGTCAGATTCTTCTGGTGTTTCTTGTGGTGCTGTTGCAGGATTGATTGAGGTGGTGGATATTTGGTGGGTCCAGGTGTCTATGTGGCAAAGCGGTGGTAGTTTCAAAGAGGCTTGTCACATGATCGCATGAGGCTTTTTTAGCTCACGCGATCATGCGACCAGTGTTATTTCAAAGCGATGGCAGTTTCAAAGAGGCTTGTTGCATGATCACATGAGGCTTTTTTAGCTCATGCGATCATGCGACCAGTGTTATTTCAAAGCGGTGGTAGTTTCAAAGAGGCTTGTCGCATGATCACATGAGGGTTTTTTAGCTCATGCAATCATGCGTCCAGTGTTATTTCAAAGCGGTGCAACCATTTTTTGCAGGGTTTCTTCCAAGGTGAATGTTGCAGGCGCGGGTAGCTCAGAATTGAATTTTTGAGGATAGTTGCAGGTTGCGGATTAGATGAGGGAGGTCTAGCTGGCCGTCAGGGGTCATTTCTTGTCTCTACAGGGTATCGATCAGTGCATTCATGGTGAGGGTTGTTGGGTATAGGTTGTTGTGTCAGCAAGCTGCTTACGGTTGATGGATGGGTCATTTATCTGATTAGTTTTAATGTTGCAGAAATATCTTTCATGATCAGATTCGACTGGTTTTAGGGTTGATTATTTTATGCATATTTTTGTAACCCTAGTTAGTTTTGACTCCTGCCTGTGTGTAGTTGAGTGATGTATATATATATTTTTTTTGGAGCTTGCAGGGCTCAGAATTCACATTTTTGTAAAAGAGAAAGACTTTTCTTGGGAAACTATCTATAGCATTTCTTCATGCTCTCTGGTTTTCCACATCCTGTAAATTCTCATTGATAATACAAGTATTGCAAAGTATTTTGTGACATTCTTGTTGTCCTTATGCTTCCTTGTTTGGCTTATCTCTTATTGGATTGAAGTTTATGAATGCTTTTAGTGATTCTTAGGGTTCCTGATCCCCCTTACTTTTAGCTTATATGTGCACTACTGTGTTTGATCTGATCTGAGTGAGTTTGTGGGTATTCTTCGGCCCCTATCATTCGGTCTCATTCCTATGTCCTTTTGTTGAAGAGAATGTCTGCTTGTAGGTCATAGGTTGTGTCTAATTTTTAGGCCCTCTTATGAAATACTTATGCAAGCCTATTCAGTAAGTTGTGATCTCCTAGACCTAAGCCTCTCACTGGTTTCATTCCTCTATACTGAGATCCAAACCCTAGTTTCAGTGCATCACCTAGTAGGATAGATTTGCTTTCATTCATTTCCCTTTCATGCATTCCTTCTATCCCTTTCCCTCAAAAGATTTACTTTCTTGTTTAAAAGAAAATCAAGGTGATTATCCAATAGGAACCAGCCTAGAATCTGGAGGTCTCATCTCAGTTAGCAAAAGGTCCCACAACCTTGAGATGATTCTCATGTTATACTAGATTATCAAGACCAAGAGAGCTTGAGATCAGAGGTACAAATTCAGTGTATAACAGTAAGATTTGCAGCAAGATAAATAAGAAGGAAAAGAGGTTGCAGCTAAAAATTGACACCATAGAGAAGCATATGGGTAAAGTTTATGAAAAGAAAACCATAGATGGAGTTCAAAAATTAGTGGTAAGATGGAAAACAAAGGAGGAATCTCATCATGTTAGGAATGCAAAATTATATGAATTTCAGCATAATATAAAGACAAAGCTTGGTGAAGTTAAAGGCTCTATTGAAGCTTGTTTTGGAAAAGAATTAGAAGTAGAACTAATGGGAAAAGGTGTTTAGTTAAGTGTTGTGTTTAATATTTTGAGCAGAGGACATCTAGTGACAGACTACCCATCATTGAGTGCTTTATTATACTTTCTAAAAGTTTGTAACTATCCTAACAGTCACTAGTCAGTAAACAGTGGATGGGAATGGGCAAGTTGTCTTGCCGAGGTTGAAAAAGAGGATCTAAAGGAAAAAATTAAAGAGTCCAATTTTATTGCATTGTCTTTAGATGAGGTTACAGTAGTAGATAATACTTCCTAGGTATGCATGCATGTTTATACTATACACAATTTTGTTCGCCAACCTCATCTACTAATTGTTGCTAACATGAAGGATAATACGATAGTGGAAAATTTATTTGAACTAGTGAAGAGTTCTCTAATTGAATATGGAGGTATAAATGACATGACGATTGCCAAAAAGTTGGTCTATGTTAGAGCAAATGGAGCTTCAATAATGCAAGGCCACAGGGGCAGTCTTTATACAAAGATACAATCTTCTTGTGCACCCTACATTACTCCCATTCACTACATGGCCCACAGAATGAATCTATCTTTTGGAGTTGTTAGCAAGCATGCTCTAGTACAAAAAATTGAACTTTTAATCAAAGAGCTCTACCAATACTTTTATCAAAGTCAGAAATGATTGAGGGAATTTCAACACTTTTCCAAAGGACTTACCGACGGGAACAAGCTTCTTAAGGATAATGGTACTAGATGGATCTCTTTGGATGGACCAGCGGATCGAGTTTTTTTAGAATATCAATTGCTGCTTGGTCTAATGAACTCAAGTCATGATGAAGAAAGGCAACTGAAATTTCCTACACTGTTGCGAATGTTAAGTAATGTAGAGACACTCTTAACATTAGCATGTCTTCTCCCCATGCTTGATGAAATGATAAATTTAATGAAAAGGCCCAGCAAAGAGCTATGTATATTGTAGAATATGCTACGCTATGTAAATTGACATGTGTGACGCTCGATAGTCTCTATCGATCATGTGATGTAAAATTTGTTAGCTGGCTGAAAATCATAGATTTGGATAATCTTGATAAATTTTTAAAAATTGGTACAAACGAGGAGTTATGTGTAGAAGTTCATGGAGTTGAGATACCAATGCACTACTATGCTAGGATCGAGTCCGAGGAACCAAGAAAGAACCCCAGGAAGTGAGTATCAAGTATTAAAAGGGAAGACTTTACCAAGATTGTTGAGTTTGTAACAACTTCTGTGAAGCACATTTCCTTTGATCTTTCTACACAGATTAGAGAAAGATTCCCTCCATCCAACTACTTGAATCCATGGCTGTTGTGCTTCCTCGATATTGGAGACTGAACAATTTTAAATATTTTAAAACTAAGCTACTAACTTTGATAAATCATTTTTGCAAAACCAAAGAGTTAAATGGAGAAACTCTAAATAGAATTTTAGATGAATCTCGTTTGAGAGAGAAATCAAGTCACTTTTCACTGATAATGAGGGAACAATATAATATTATGTAGAACCCTCTCGAAGATGGATCGATAACAAGGCTTTGGAAAAATCTAGCTTAGAGCAAAATGTTGATTGATTCAATATCAGAATATTTCAAGCTTGTTGATTTATGTCTGACCATGATATTGGGGTCGATGGATGATGATAGAGTTTTCAGTGCTTTGGGATTCCTAAAGTCAAAGCTAAGAAACAAACTAGACAAGAAGTTGGAAAATTGCTTGAGGCTCTATACATCCAGGTATGAAGTCAATACTTTTTCTTACGAAAGGGCACTGAAATTGTGGAGGAAGAAATGTTAGAGAAGAGGTTTGGGAAACATCTCAAACCAAAGTGGGAGTGCCAGAGACAATGATGTCAATGAGTCATGTATTGGTACTGGTACTGCTAGCAGTGAACATCAGTTAAGCAAAGGTATGCAGAGTGAAGAAAACATATTGAAGAACCAAGGAAGCTATGAAGTTGATGATGATGAATTCGAGGATCCCAATAATGATATGATTTGGCATCTTGAATTGTTGTAGAAGTAGCATGTCCTAGGTATTTATTAAACTTTTTCCTAAAGTCTACTATCAGTTTATGTATCTCATCATCAATCATGCATAATAGCATATTCCAATGTCAAAAACATGAATGTGGTTGATAATGTCATCAAGATTCAGTTCCACAATTAATAATAGTTTTCATTTGCATTAGTCAGCTCATATGGTACAATTCTTGTAGATGTTTCATTATTTTTTTTGACAACATAGCAATTCATATGTTACAATTCTTAGAAATATTGATTCTCATTAATTTAATTACAAATATGATAAAATGTAACAATTCATTCATTAATATTAGTAAGAATACAACTTTTTGATTCTGTTTACAAAATTCAATGACTCAATACCCATTGGCACATTGCCCAATTTCAATTTCATTACCCTAAGCCAATGACCCTGAATTCCCTTTTATAGAAACAAGGGAGCAAAAATAGCTTTAGGTCAATTTGCCTAATGTGAAGTCTCAAAATCAAAATCAGTAAGACAACTACAAGTTTCTTCCAATACTACATTTAAATTTGTCAATATTTTGAGGCAATTTGTAATGCCTTCATGAGTTTTGTACTTAGGAAGCTTGCCTAAATCAGATGTCATTGTGTCCTACAACTTTTTTTTGTGTTCCAATAGCATATAATAGAAAAAATCAACTAAGAATAATTGAATAAAATAGAGTAACTCAACGTACATTGAATTGGAAAACATGAAAATTATATAGATCACAATTTGTTTTGTATTCATTTGCAATACATTACAATTTACAATAGTTCAAAATTCAGAGCATTAACAATTTAGAAATGTTTGTAGGCCACTCCAAAATCCTCTGATGGAAAAAAAAATTGGTTCAATGTATAGTCACACTCCTACAACTTCGTTAGCAATTCATATTTGGAAGTGTGACTTGATAGGACTATTGCTTCTAAAACTCCATTCAAAGTTCTGGCTGGTTTGATGAAATCCATTAATGTATCAGGAGATGTGTCTGTAGGAAGAAAGTGTAAATAATTATTTATTTTGTCTTGCAACCTTATTTTGTAATTTTCTCTTCCAATGAACTTATTTGCATCAAATCCCTTATGCAAACCAAGAATTTCCAAATTTTCTTTCCTTTGTTCCATTTTTGTAATCTTCTTCTTAGCTTGCCATCCAATTCTTGTGCTTCCCTTAGCTTCTCACATTTTTGAATGATACTTGATACCTTTACTGGGGCATCAAGGTGGGTGCTAATTCCCTTGTTTGATAGATAACTATCACTCTTATTGTAGAGTTGTTACATAATATCTTTTGCATTCTTTTCTTTCTTGACAACATCCTTGTTCTATTTAATATTGTTATGGAGCTTCCAATAACATACTTTCATACTTTGAAGCATTTCAAACCAGTCACACAAGCTATGAGACATCCCCAATATTTGGCCCCAAATGTGTTCTTTTGTAATCTTCACTAAATTGTTACTAGTATTTGTTAAAGTTTGAATTGTATTATTTGCCTTCTTTAGTTCTTCTGCCATTTTTTCACAATTATTTTTCTCTTCCACTACTTTGTGTTCCCAATGATTGGCTTTATCCACCTGAGAGTCCAATTGCTTTTGAAATTCCCGGTTGGAGCCAGCATTACTCTCCACAATTTTAAATAACTTTTGTGAAGTGACTCTTTCTTCCTCTAATTTTTTACTAGTTTCTGCCAATTTTCCCCTCAATGCCTTCAGCTCTGCCTGCTCCTATTCCTTCACTATTGCCTCCGCATGTTCTTGCTCTTTATTTTTTGTTATAGAGGCTAATTTTTTAATCTTTTTCTGTAATTATTTCAAACTATTCTCCGAAGCTTTCCCTTTTTCCTTTTCATTGGCAATGTCTGCCTGTAACTTTTCTATATTTTTCTCAATCTTACTTTTCTCTCTTTCCAGCTTTAGTAGTGCACTGTAGACCACTTGGTTCATAGGCTTTGACACATTGATTTTCTCCACATTATTAACTTTGGAAAAATCCATTTCGAGAGTGCTAACTTGAAATTCAGACGGATCTATCTGACTCTCTAGTGGGTTTCCATCTTTTTTGGATGGATAACAACCATGAACTCCATCATGTCTCTATTTGGGTCATATGTAGGATTTGCAGGGATTTTACACTTTTTCCTAGTAGGGGGTTTCTTAAAGTTATCCCTGGCACCAACTTCAAACCCTTTCCATAGCGGATCAAAATCTTTGATGGGCGCACTCTTAGAAATACCCTAACACCAACTGCAAACTATTTATCCACCCTATGAGCATCTTCATACTTCTTCGATCTATCATGTGTTGTGGACACATGCTCACAAATACACTCTACATGTTGCTCCATATCTTGAAGCATCTTAGGACCTAGTAGAATACGGTCCTCTATCCTATCACACCTCAAAGGTTTATGACAAGGATGCTCATATAGATCCTGAAAAGGTGACATACCAATTGAACTATGATAACCATTTTTGTAATAAATCTCAACCAAATATAAATAGTCCTCCCAATGAATCTATCTATCCATGACATACATCCTTAACATATCCTCTAACACCTGATTAACCCATTATGTTTTTCCATCTGTCTCAGGTTGATATGTTGAACTAAAATTCAACTATGATCCAAGATCATGTTGCAAATAAGTCCAAAATGTAGAAGTGAATATTGGATCCCTATTTGATATAATCCTATGGGGAATACCATGTAGTCTCACAATATCCTACATAAAGACTTTGTCTACTCAATTTGTTATATAGGATGCTCTCATAAGAAAAAAGTGTTCCACTTTGGTCGATCGATCAATAATGACCATGATGGTATCCTATCTGTGAGGATTCATAGGAAGACCCATGATGAAATCCATCGAGATGATATCCCATTTCAAATTGGAATGAGATCAGGTTATAAAATCCCTTCTGGATGTTACCACAAAACTAGAAATGTCACATTTTATACTGGACCAGTAATATAGTTGTTGAAGGTCTACATGCATCTTCTTGACACCTAGATGTGTTGATTAAGGTGCATGATGAGCCTTAATAAAATAAATGTACAAATATCATCTAATGGTGGTACATATATCTAGCTCATGTGATGAAAAATACTATCTGACTCTAAAACATAACCTAAAAATCTTCCTTCCAAAGGTCTCCCTAACTTAATCTCAACACTCACTTCTTGGTACCAAGTATCTGTAGGAAGTGCCTAGAGTATATGACTTCGCAAATCTACACCAAGAGTCAATATTGATATATCATACCTCCTATGACTCAAGGCATCAACTACCACATTTTCCTTACCCTAGATGTACTTGACCTCAAATTCATACTCACAAAGAAACTCCATCCATCACCTCTTCCTAACATTCAGATTTGGCTGGGTAAAGATATACTGCAAACTGTGATGATCACTATGAAGCTCAAATTGATGTCCCAATAGAAACTATCTCCATCAGACTAATGCATGGACTAGTGCTGCTAACTCAAGATCATGTGTAGGATACTTCAATTCATGATCCTTGAGTTTGCGAGATTCATAAGCAATCACACATCCTTTCTACATAAAGAGTGCTTCAAGACCTTCCAAAGAAGCATCATCACACACCATAAAATCACCCAATGGGTCAGGTATTGCTAGAATAGGTGCACTATTCAAATGCTCCTTGAGGTTCTGAAAATCATTTTCAAACTTCTCTATCCAAACATACTTCTTCCCTTTCCTTTGAAGAGAAGTAATATGATATGAAACTCTAGAGAATTCATGGACAAAACCTGCGATAATATCTTGCCAATCCCATGAAACTACAAACCTCAGATACATTGGTTGGGATTAGCCAATCTACCATAGCCTAAATCTTTGAGGAATCTACTGAAATGCCCTCACTTGTGATCACATGTCCCAATTATTGAACCTCAGACTAAAAGAAGTCACACTTTGTCGCATTGGCATACAATTGATTGTCATGAAGACAATGCAAAACCACTCATAGATGTTCCTCAAACTCTTATGTGGATTTATAATATATCCATATTTCATCCAAGAAGACAAGAATAAAACAATCAAGGTAAGATTGAGATACTACATTCATCAGGCACATGAAAATAGATGGATCATTCATCAAACCAAAAGGAACTACTATGAACTCATAATGTCCATAGCGAGTGCAGAATGTAGTCTTGTGAAGATCTACATCCTGGATAAGTAACTGATGGTATCCTAATTTGAGATAAATCTTTGAGAATACCTTTCCCCCTTCTATCTATTCAAAGAGATCATCAATCCTTGAAAAAGGATACCTCTTCTTGATTGTTCCCTTATTCAACTATCTATAGTCGATGCACAAGCATAAAAATCCATCTTTCTTCTTAACGAAGAGTGCAGGTACTCCCACCTGTCCACTATGACCCAAACCCATATTTATCTCTACTAAGGTAGCCTTGATAACCACCTCCTTGAGGTTCTTAGGTTCAAAAATAGCAACTCCCTCAATGATATAATACTCGTATAATCGAGACACCAAAATGGTTATAAATTTTGATTGTGGAACTCATCTACGCATTGCTACTGTCACTGATCAGCTAAGAAGCATTCCCAAAAGTTCTTGAGAAATAGCTCTCAAGTGTCAGTCTCCATAGTAAGCTCAAGTTTCTACTCCTTAATTCTCCACCAAGAAGCTGCAAAACCTTCAAGGTGCATAATAGCACACCTTTCCCTAGCATTGGTATCAAATTGCTACATAGAAAACCATCGATCCAATACAATGATCCATGTCTCTACCTCAAAACTAGTACCAAGACCATTAAAAGGAGGAGGTCATGATCTCAAAAGGTCTCTCATCTGATTTTCCTTTGTGGCCCCCTAATCAAGGGTAGTGTCCCTTCTTCTGGGACTCTTGGATCTTTGTCTCTCCTCATTATCAGAGTGGTGTAATGCTTCCTACTTAGCCTTTCCATGAACAGATAGATGTTCAAAAAATAGTCTAGATTATTTGCAAGCAGTAAGCTCTCCTAAATCACCATGATGCTCACCACTATTCTCTTCCTTGTTCTCCTCATCTCTATGACTCACAGGAGGGGTATAAAGCCTGCTCCTTCCACGTCCTCCACTACGGCATCTAGCAACTTATCTAGTCTCAGTAACCATCTTTCCTACAACATCCAAACAAGAAGAATGATGTCTCAAAACAAATCCAAAATAATTAAAATGTGATATAATCATAAAATAATAGTCTAAAATGCAAAAGTGCTATATGTCTATTTTTTTTTATTTTCAAGTTGTAACTACTAGAAACCTTAATGGACATACAAAATTCCCAAAGTTCCTAGTGTAGAAACATGGGCTCTTATACCAAGTGCAGTGCCCCGCTAGGGAAACCAGGAGAAATTAACCTGAAACATATTACTAAGTTTACATAATAATTTTTTCCTCAAGAGTTTACAAATAACAATTAATAACAAAGTAGAAGCAATAACATAAATTCAATACATACTCATATACACAATCTTATTTACATATTACAAATCTCAAGGGTTCCTTGACGTAGAATTACATAAATATAAATTAATCTATTAAGTGCAGTAACCATACAAATATTCCACATAATGAAACTAAAGTACATCATCTCATAAAAGAATAAACAAATACGTTTGAACCATACGCTATACATGATAACCCAGTGTAATTCCCCACTAGGGAACCCAGGAGAAATTAACCTGAAACATGTTACTAGGTTTACAAAATAAAAAAATTTCTTAGTATTTTACAAACAATAATTAATAACAAAGCAGAAGCAATAATGTAAAGTCAATACATACTCATATACACAATCTTATTTATAGATTACAAATCTCAAGGGTTCCTTGACGTAGAATTATGTAAATATAAATTAATATATTAAGTACAATAGCCATACAATCTTCCACATAATATAACTAAAGTACATCATATCATAAAAGAATAAAAAAATACATCTAAACCATAAGGTATACATGATAACCCACATCTACTGTACAAGTCATAGGGTATGTAAATATAATCTAAGTACAAAGTACAAATACAATAAAAGAATAATATGAACCAATCTCCAAGGATGAGATAATAAGGAACAACTGCAACAAGGATCATACAGCACTGGTATAGGAACGTCAGAGTCTCACATGGTAAAAGAATCACTACATCTTGACCTAGTGGAAACTTTTGGTTCCACTCCCACCGTGCTAAGGAGATAACATCAGACCCCACTCATATATTAATACCAAAATCATTCATAAGGTAGAACTAGGCAAGGGATCCTAAAATATTTCTATCTCAAAAAGGTATAACTTAGCGGAAAAGGAACAACTAACCCAGAGGCAACCAACACATGTGATAAATCTAAGATGCATATAAGGAAGTGTCATCACATACGTCTAACTCATGAGTTTTTTTCAGGCAGCCTCTCTGGACCTCAGCACTCAAGTGACCATATGTGTATCAATAACCTCTCGTACTGATAAGGCTATTAACTATGTTAGACACACACATCACTGGGAAAGAAGCATCATCTCATGCTCCATCTTAGCCTATACTAGCACTCAAGTATGGGTGAGGTACACTTATCTTATTAATTCATTTTAAATCCCTAATTAAAGTTTCATGTTATCACTTAATTAAGTTACATACAATAAGTGATCCTAGTGGCCACTTGTGGGCCTCGGCGCTTATTGTAAGCCACTCCCATCTATACACCTAGATAACCTAATCTAAGCTCACACAACCCTAATAAAACATTTAAATCATAAATCCAATTCCACACAACATAAGGGACATACTCCAGTTCTTAAAACTATGATATCACAAAATCACTCTCAACGTGGCTTCAAAACATGAACTTAATACAATAAGGTTAGGTAAAGGAATTCAAACCAATACAACATCACATAGGATAAAAACAATGGTGCAAGAGCACCTAGGAATGAGGCTAAATCCCTAGTTTTTTTTGGCTTGTACTTGACCTTAGCCAATTCAAGGAATGAAATAGACTCCAAGAGATTCTAGTAGTTGAGTTAAAGTTTTGGACTTAACACTAAGTTGCCACTAGTTGGCCTTAGGTTGCCAAGTTGGCCAAATAGAGCCTAGTGTGTGGAAAATGTTAAAATAGGTTAGAAAGCTTGTTTTTAGGTTGTTTTAAGATTTGGAGTAGACTTGAGATTGGTTTGAATACCTTTAGGACCTTTATCTTGGGTCAGCACAATGTTGCTAAGACAAAATGTAAAAGTTGTCAAAGTTGCTTGAGCAACTTTGATAACTTTTTGACAACATTTGAACAAGAAATACCCAAGTGCCCTAATAGTAGTTATTGATTGGGCTAGGTCATTTTCAAAGGTCAGAAGTGATATAAAAGGATTTAGGAGAGAAGGTACAAGGTTGGTCATTATGAGAATGCAGTTCCCAAGATAGATCTCATAATTAATTTTTTGAGTTTTTGAATACAGTTTACAAGAGTTTTGAGACTAATCATTGGAAATTGATTGAAGTAGAATTTTTGTTATGTAATTTCATTTCTTCCATGTGATTCCTTACTCTTCACATATTTCTTATGTGTTTTTTATTAGTTTTGTTTGTTCATTGTAAAGCCAAACCCTCACTAGACAATACCCTACCAGTTTGAGTGTTTCCAATGTAAATATGGTTCCACAATGACTTTCCTCCATGGAAAATTGATGGCTCATGGAGGAATTGAATTGGAACCCATGTATAGCATTTTTATTTTTGTACAGGTGCCAGAAGTGATGGGAGATTATTTTGGTGGCTTGCCCTATTCAAGACAGAGGATCCTGGTTAGGAGTAATCCCATGACAGTAATTTTTTTCATACAGGGTTGGATTGGGTAATGAAATTTTTGGATTGGAGAGTGGTGTTATGGATTGGAGGAATCTTTATTACCAATGCCAAGATTTTGGGAAACCGATCTTACAAGATTTGTCGAAAGACCTAGTCAATTAGCCCTATTTTCTAAGAAGACTCAGTAGGCATAAGGTATTGTATGGATAGGTGAAAAACCCTAGATCATGAAAATATTTGAGTTCTTCCAAAAGGGTATCTAGAACCAAGATTATGTTGGGAGCTTCTTTGTAAAGTTTTGAAGTTATTGGGCAAAAACTAAGTTCAAAGACCTAGTTTAGGCCTAATAGGGCTACTAGCCTTAAAAGTAGGAAATCTTGAGATAGGTAAGAAAGATCTACCAAGATTGTATCAAATGGCATCAAATGAGATTATAAACACCCATCTATAATGAATTCAACCTTTCTTAATGGTGGTAATATGCCTGGTGTGTTGGTGGTGAACTTACACTGGTGAGTTCAAGGAGGAAGGGCACCTAACCAGTGGGAAGACCCCTAAGATTTGGAGGAGAATGAGTAGTTTCTCCTAAGGAGGTAGGGTGAGAAAAGATACCCTTAAAAGGTCTAGGAGATGACCTTGGATTTTTGGCTTGCTTGGCTCAAGAAGTGGTGTGGCCTCCCTATCAAACAGACTCATAAGTATCAATGGAAAAACACCCCAAAGCCTCTGGTACCATTTCCCTAAAATCCAACATAATTAATTCCCAAATAATACCAAATCAAATGCAACAAGCATATAAAATTTTTCAATATCTAGATACCAATTTTAGTTATTTAAAACAATCAATTTGTTTACATGATGATACACTGCTCCTATACTAGAAATGTGTGGAATTCTTTTATCAAAAATATTCATCTGGAGTGGGTGAAACCTCAGAGCGTATAGGATCTTTTTCTTCAGTGGCAATGTCCTTTTCCTGGCAAAGAAGAGAAATTTATTTGGGATCTTCTTCTTCCTCACTTCACTTGGTGAATCTGGAAGGAGAGAAATAATAAAGTCTTTAGGGATAAGCCCACTCCTTATGACAAGACAACTATTCTCGTTGGTAGAAGTCTCATGGAGAATTTTAGAAACTCCATTCCTAGAAATTCTTAGCTATGGAACAAGTCAAAAAATGTTGACGATATTCTCTCTTGGGATATTCATAAAAGAAACAAAGACCCCAACCCCAGAGATAATATTGTGTGGACTGCTTCCCCGTTGGGTTGGCTCAAAGGCAACTTTGATGGAGCTACTAAGGGGAATCCTGGAAGGGCAAGGGTGGGAGGATTAATAAGAGACTAGACTGGTAATTGTCTGGGAGCTATGGAAGCCATGTTGGGAATACAAACCAATCACGTCATTGAAGCTAAGGTGGCTTTACATGTTGTGTTGCTAGCAAAAGAGTTGGGTTGTGTGAAGTTTTGGCTGGAAGGAGATTCTCTTAATATCATTAATTGCATAAAAGGAAAAAGTGAGACCTCCTGGACTATAGCCCACATAATTGAAAAAATTAAAAATACTTTACAAACTTTTGAGGAAAATTTCATAACCCACATCTACCGAGAAGAAAATAAGCCTATGGGTAGCATTGCTAATGTGGGGGCCCATAGTGACGTCACAAAAATTTGGAATAGGGAAGTGAATCTCAATTCCAAGATCTTAAGTCTTATCAATTATGATAAACTTAATCACAAAGAGGGCAACATAATTAAATTTAATGATGACAAGGACAATTAAATTACCGAGGAAAGCAAAATGCCAGGTAAGGTGTGATAAAATTATTACGGAGTTAATGACACATGAATTGTGGGCGAAGTTAAACAAATTGATTTGCAAGAACCAGAAGAACATTATTTTATTTTTCTTTGGTACTTTGAGAAACCAGTGTCATCTTAGCTCTGAGAATATGGGAGGTGGTCTGAGAAGGGAGGAGCCCTTGGATTGCAAGAAATGGAGGCAGGAGAAAAAAGTGGAAAATTTTGAAAAGAGGTGGTGTAATCCTGTACATGGAAAAGCTTCATGGATTCGACAAAAAGGAAATGAAAAAATTTGTTGAGGGATGGGTTAATGGTAAAGTTAATCTATGGGGTAGATCCTTTCCGCTTACTCTGAGCTTGGTCTCTAAGATTAGTGGTTTGTCTCTTGAAGGAATGAATTTCTATAGGGATAATAAATGTATAGGGTCTAAAGCCTTTAAACTTTTCCCTAAAAATGTTGATGAAGAAGCTCTACTAACTAAATGGTCGGGTGATTATGTTGAAATTGTGAAGATTAAGAAAATCTGGGTGAAACTTCTTAGGGTGATGATAGAGTATTTTACTCTAGATGGTCACTATTCCAAGATTTATAACTTGCATTTCATTCTGGTTAACCATTTTAGGCATAGTAAGAAGGTGTCATTTCCTTAATTCCTTTTAAGATCCCTAAATAATAGCATAACTGAGAATGGGAAGAAAGCAAGTAACCCTGTGCTTCATGAGGGTTTGATTCTGCTCATAGAGGACTATGCCAAGGATATGATTCCTAAACCCATTCCTAAAAAGGTAATGGGAAAGAGAAAGAAAAATGAAGAAGAAGAGATAAAGGAGGATACCCAAAAGAAGGGTAGGAAAAATAAAAAGAGCCCCCATGTTAGTGCAAACAAAACTAAAGAACCTCACCCTTCTTATCAAGAAAGGAATGAGGTTACTATCTTGGACAAAGAAATGGAGGAGGAGACTAAGAATGAGGAGGGAGCCAAGGAAACAAAGGACCTTACTTCAGGGGACAGTGAGAAGGACGAAGAAAATGAGGAGACTGAGATTTTTGGAGGTGAAGAAGAAGGGGATGAAAAGGAAAATGAAGAAGAAAAGTGGGAAGAAGAGGAAGAGAAAATGGAAGAATAAAAACAAGAGGAAAGCAAAGAGGAAGCTAGTGATAAGGAGGAGTCAAAGGGACAGTCTAGCCAAGGGGGTGGGGACAATCATAATGAGGCTATTGTTGGTCTCGACTTGGATGATAGAGTTCTGGAGGAGGTTGAAAGCAAGGATGATCATGGTTTTAACCAGGAGATGCAAGAAATGAAGTGTCACTTGAAGGCTATGGAGAATACTATGGAACCCCTAAAAGCTAAGCTAGAAAAGATGGAAATGGATTTTTTGATGAAGGTGAAAAGTAATAAAGAGAATGAGGAAAAGATCACCAAAATCAAAGCTATGATGGACGACAAGCTGAAGGACATGACTGAGAAAATCAGCCACAATGAGCATATCGTCAATGAAGTTCTTAAGCATAGCAATGAGGGTCTTAATGCCTCAGTGATGAATCTTAAGGCCTTGTACAACCATCTAGAGAATAATATGCTAGAGAACACTACCATAACGTTGGATGGTGATGTTGGGATCTCTGGGCTGGGAACTAGAACCGGAAGTGGCCTCAGAAGGAAACTGCTTGATACCCCTAAGGAGTTGAAAGGTCTCAAAGACTCCATTCAAAAGATGGAGGATCTGCAGAAATAGGCGGAGAAGGCAATGAAAAAGATAAAGTAGTTTATGTTGCTTGGTCGTTGGGTGGTTGCTGGTTTTCGTGCCAGATTTTGTTTTTTGTTTGTTGCTTGTTGTGTCTTTTTTGTTTTCTTTTTGGGTTGGTTCGGGTCCTGTTGTCTACTATTTAGCAGGTATTCGAATTATGTATGGGCTGAATTGAAAAAAATTTCTCCTATGTTGTAAATGGTTTTGGGCTCCATTCAAAACTTTTTTTTACCTTTATCAAAAATAATCAATTTGTTTACAAAGGCCCAATTCGACTATAATTATCTACATGTCAAAATAATTCCATATGTGTGTGTGTGTGTGTTGGGGGTGGGGGGGGCGGGTAAGTGCACAAAGATGGGGGACCAAAAAGAGGGTTTAAGATGCCACTTTTTTTCTAAAATCGGCAATTTCGGAACTTCGACGAGAAGTTGAAGATAGTTAGATAGAAAATTTCAATATGCGATAAAAATAAAAGTTGTAGTCCTCCAAATCTAGTTTTGAAACTACTATTTTTTTTAAATGGTGGAGTTTAAGGCCCTAAAAAAGGGGGAGCACAGAAAGCTGTCCTATTTTTTGAGAAAAAACATAACATAGTGTCTGGTGTGCTCCCCCTAAAATGTTAACTTTATTTTTTAAAAAATTAATCTCTCTAGTGAGAACTTAGCTGACACTGCGTAGTTTATCCTGAATTTTTCTACTAATTTTAAAATGTATATTTAATTTTTTATGAATTTTGTAAGTGAACACATCCTAAAAACGTGAAGTTTTTGTGTGCCCCCCTAGAAATAATTGAAAACTAATCAAAAATTAAAACTTGTTTTTTAAAGTGTGTAGATTGGAGTCTAGATTCTAAAAATTAGCTCATTGCAAAATTTGATGAACGAGCCAAAATCTAAGCCCAAAATACTAGACATTGGTTTTTTACAAAAATCGGACATACTTTTAAACTAAATTAGAGATTAAAGGCTTAACATAATCAGAATTAAAAATAAATTAAATGGTTAGATAACTAATAGACAGATCTACGATATCATGTCATCTGATTTTATCATTATTGAACCATGAGTAAACTTGACGAAGGGCACATAAAAAAAGTTTTGAATTTTTTGTATATTTTATGGAAAACACGTCTCGGACCTGTTTGAATCCTCCAAGCCTTTGGGTTGGATCTCCAAGGAAAACCCAAGTCCTAGGCTTGGTGGATTCCAATGTATTTAAAACTGCATACGCACAATACCGTGTACGTGTTATAGTGCATACGTGCTATTCAAATTGAAATATTTCCCAAGGTTGTATTTGGTGCAACATGAAAATGCAATGGCTTACATAGCATGTACACGCTATAGTGCATATGCACTATGTGGCAATATAGAAAGATTAATAAAAACCCTTCTAAATAGGGTGCATTCATACCAATTTCGGCACTAGGACCATACATAAAATGTAACATTTAAGTATAAGTTCCTAAATGAACTCAGTGCAACATCAAAATTCAATGGTTTACAAAGTGTGTATATGCACTATAGTGTGTACGCCCTATGTGGCAATAAAAAAAGACAAAAAACAATTCTAAATAGGGCGCACTCATGCCAATTTCAGTAGCAAGACCATACATAAAATATAACATTTCAGTATAAGAATACTCTTCACTTCTTATACTTAAGTTACATTTTATGTATATACTTTCAAGATGTTTGAGATTGGTTTAAACCTCATAGGAGTTAAGATAAAGATTCTATATTTTGAGTGTTTTTAGGAAATTTTAGACTTAGCCAAATTTTAGGAATCAGCACATTGTCTTCAGCATGATTCCCAGTGGACTATTGATTGTAACCTTAAGCCCTTGAATTATGCACAATCATTTGAGGATTGTTTCCAATTGTATTGTTTATACTCTCTCTCTCTCTCTCTCTCTCTCTCTCTCTCTCTCTCTCTCTCTCTCTCTCTCTCTCTCTCTCTCTCTCCCCCATCGCTATCTTTGTCTATTCCAAGACCTAATTATCATCTTTCTTTGTCTACCTCATCTTTCTCCCCCTCCATCTCCACCTCCCCCTTCTCCCTTTCTCTCATCTCTCTCCCCTTCTCACCATTTCTTCCCCCTTATTACCATCTATCTCCACCTCATGTCTCTCGCCCTCTCCCCCTTCTCTCACTCTCAATCTCACCTTTATCTCCCCTTAAATACCCTCTTTCACTCTCTCTCCCCTCCCTCTTCTCAACATATTTTCCCCTAATTTAACCTCTATCTCTACCTAATGTCTCTCACCCTCTCTCACTCTCACTCTAACATTTATCTCCCCTTAAATACCCTCTTTCACTCTCTCCACTTCCTCCTCTCACCATATTGTCCCCTAAGTTAACTTCTCTCTCTCTCTCCCTCTTAGGGGTCCTAAGATGCATTAATATATCCTAGGACCCCTTTACAACCCTTATGACCCATAATATGTAGAGAGAGGGATCCTAAAGAGTCATAAGGGGTTCTAAGGAGTCGTAAGGGGTCGTAAGACCCCTTAGGACCCTTTAGAACACCTTAACATTCATCTTAGGGGTCCTAAAGGTTTATAAGGGGTCATAAGTGGTCCTAGGAAACATTAATGTGTCCTAATGTATGGTAAGGGGTCCTAGGACACATTAATGTTTCCTAGGACCCCTTATGACCCTTTAGGACACCTTACCATATATATTAGGGGCCCTAAAGAGTCCTAAATGGTTACAAGGGATCCTATGATACATTAATATGGCCTAAGACCCTTTAAGACCCTTAGGACCCCTTATCATACACCTCTTACAATACACTAGTGTATAGTAAGGAGTAATAAGGGGTTGTAATGGTTTTTAAAAGGTCTTACAACAAATTAATGTGTCATCAGACTCCTTAAGACCCCTTCAGACCCCTTACCATACACTAGTGTATGGTAAGCAGTCCTAAGGGGTCGTAATGGGTCCTAGGACATATTAATGTGTCTTAGAACCCCTTGACAACCCTTAGGACCCCTAAGATATAGAGAGAGTAGTTATAATGGGTCGTAAGGGGTTATAAGGTGTCTTAGGACACATTAATGTGCCCTAGGACCCCTTAAGACACCTTAGGACCCCTTACCAAATATTAGTACATGGTAATGGGTCTTAAGGGGTCCTAGGACAAATTAATGTGTCCTAGGAACCCTTACCATACACTAATGTATGGTAAGGGGTCATAATGGGTCTTAAGTAGTCCTAAAACATGTTAATGTGTCCTACAAGTCCTTATGACCCCTTATGACCCCTTACCATACATTAGTGTATGGTAAGGTGTCATAAGGGGTCCTAGGACATATTAATGTGTCCTAGGACCCCTAATATGTGGATAGAGTGGTGTTAATGATTCCTAAGGGGTCATAAGGGGTCCTAGGACACATTAATATGTCCTAGGACTCCTTAAGACACATTAGGACCCCTTACCATACATTAGAACATTATAAGGGGTCTTAAGGGGTCCCAAGACACATTAATGTGTCCTAAGTCCCCTTAGGACCCCTTACCATGTATGGTAAGGGGTCTTAAGGGGTCCTAGAATACATTAATGTGTCCTACAACCACTTAAGACCCATTACCATACATTAGTAGATGGGATGGGGTCCTAAAGGGTCATAAGGGGTCCCAAGACACATTAATGTGTCCTGGGACCACTTAAGACCCCTTATGACCCCTGAGGACCCCTTACCATACACTAATGTGTGGAAAGATTTCTTAAGGGGTCGTAAGGGGTCTTAAGGGTTTTCAAGACCCACTAATATGTTCTAGGACCCCCTAAAACCCCTTACCATACATTAGTGTATGGTAAGGGGTCCTAGGATCCCTTAACCCCTTTGGACCATTTAGGGACCATACAATGTTTAGTAAGGGGTCCTAAGGGGTTGGTATGGATCCTAGGACACCTTAATATGTCCTAGGAACCCTTATGACCCCTTACGAACCTTTAGGACCCCTAAGATGTATGGTAATGTGTCCTAATGGGTCCTAAGTGGTTTTACAACCACTTAAGATCCATTGGGACCTATTAGGAGACATTAGGACCCATTGGAACACATTACAACCCATTACAACCCCTTAGAATGCATTAACCATTGTAGGAAACACTAATATGTCTTAAGGGTCCTAATGTATCATAAGCAGTTATAATGGGTCATAACTGGTGCTAGGACCCCTTAGGACACATTATGACACCTTAGGATGCATTAGGACCTATTACAACACATTAGAACCTATTAATACCCCTTAGAACACATTAAGGGGTGTAGGACACACTAATGGGATCTAATGTGTCCTAAGGGTTTCTAATGTGTCCTAGGTGGATCTACAACCCCTTAGGATCCATTAGGACTCCATAGGACACATTAGGACCCATTAGAACACATTAAAACCCATTATGACCCCTTAGAACACATTAACCATAGTAGGACACACTAATGTGTCCTAAGGGGTTGTAATGGGTACTAAGTGGTTGTAATGGGTCCTAATGTGTCATATTGGGCTTTAAGAGGTCCTCATGTATCATAAGGGGTCATAATGGGTCCTAAGTGGTCCTAGGACCCCTTAGGAGCCATTGGGACACCATAACACATTAACCATCGTAGGACACACTAATGGGTTCTAAGTGGTTCTAATGTATCATAAGGCATCATAATGGGACCTAAATGGTCCTATGACCCATTATGATCCTTTACAAGATGCATTGGGACCCCTTATGATACATTAGAACCACTTAGAACCCATTAGTGTGTCCTATGATGGTTAATGTGATCTAAGAGGTCCTAAGGGGTTCTAATGGGTCATGAGGGGTCCTAGGACCACTTAGGACCCATTATGACCCCTTATGATACATAAGGACCACTTAAAGACAAATAGGACACATTAAGACCACTTAGGACCCATTAGGACACATTAGAATCATAAAGTGTCTTAAGACATCCTAGGACCACTTAGAACACATTACAACCCCTTACCACACACTTTATCATTCTAATGTGTTGTAATGAGTTGTAATGAGTCCAAACACCCCTTAGGACCCATTAGGTTCCATTATGACTCATAACAACCCATTATGACACATTAGAACCATAAAGTGTGTCATAATGGGTCGTAATGTGATCTAAGGGGTCCTCAGACCCCTTAGAACACATTACAGTCCTTCAAGAGACATTTTATGGTTCTAATGTGTCCTACTATGTTATAATGGGTCGTAATGGGTCCTAAGACTCCTTAGGACCAATTATGACCCCCTTTATGACATAATTTATGCTTCTAATATGTCATAACCAGTCATAACAGGTCGTAACAGGTCCTAAGGGGTCCTATTACCCATTATAACCCATTAGGACACATTAGAACCATAAAGTGTGTCCTAAGGGGTCGTAATGTGTACTACGGGGTCCTAGGACCACTTATAACACATTACAACCCCTTATAACACATTGTATGGTTCTAATATGTCCTAATGTGTCATAATGGGTCCTAACACCCCTTAGGACCCATTAGGATCCCTTACAACCCATAAAGTGTGTGGTAAGGGGTCGTAATGTGTTCTAAAGGGGTCCTAGGACACAGTTTATGATTCTAATGTGTCCTAATGTGTCATAATGGGTTGTAAGGGGTCCTAATGGATCCTAAGGAGTCTAAGTACACATCACAACCCTTTATGACACATTAGGACACATTAGAACTATAAAGTATGTTATAAGGGTATCTAGGAAAACTTAGAACACATTACGACCCCTTACCACACACTTAAAGGTTTTAATGTGTCCTAATGTGTCATAATGGGTTGTAATGGGTCCTAATACCCCTTAGTACCCATTAGAAAACATTAGAACCATAAAGTGTGTCATAAGGGTTTGTAATGTGTTCTAAGGGGTCCTATGACCTCTTAGAACACATTACAACCCCTTATGAAACACTTTATCATTCTAATGTGTCTTAATGTCTTGTAATGGGTTGTAATGGGTCCTAAGACCCCTTAGGACCAATTAGGACCGCTTACGACCCATTAGGACACATTAGAACCATAAAGTGTGTCTATAAGGGGTCGTAATGTGTTCTACCGGGGTCCTAGGACCTCTTATGACAAACTTTATGATTCTAATGTGTCCTAATGTGCTTTAATAGGTTGTAATGGGTCCTAAGACCCTTTAGGACTAGTTGGGACACCTTACGATCCATTATGACACCTCAGAACACATTTGAATCATAAAGTTTATTATAAGGGGTCTAGGACCCCTTAGAACACATTATGACCCCTTAAGACACACTTTACGGTTCTAATGTGTCCTAATGGGTCATAATGGTTCCTAAGACCCCTTAAGACCCCTTATAACCCATTACGACCACGTAGAACATATTAGAGCTATAAAGTGTGTCATAAGGGGTCATAAGACCCCTTAGAACACATTACAACCCCTTAGGACACACTTTATGGTTCTAATGTGTCCTAATGTGTCATAATGGGTTGTAATGAGTTCTAAGATCCCTTAGGACCTATTAAGACCCCTTACGACCCATTAGAAAACATTAGAACTGTAAAGTGTGTCCCAAGGGGTCGTAATGTGTTATAATGGGTCCTATGACCCCTTAGGACACACTTTATGGTTCTAATATGTCCTAATGGAACGTAAGGGGTCATAATGTGTCCTAATGGGTCTAAGGACCCATTATGACACATTAGGACACATGAGAACCATAAAAGTGTGTCATAAGTGGTCGTAATATCTTGTAAGTGGTCCTAGGAGCCCTTAGGAGACACTTTATGGTTCTAATGTGTGTCCTAATGGGTTGTAATAGGTCCTAAGTCCCCTTAGAATCAATTAGAACCCCTTGCAACCTATTACAACCCATTATATGACACATTAGAACAATAAAGTGTGTCATAAGGGGTCAAATGTGTTCTAAGGGGTCCTAGGACCCCTTAGGACACACTTTATGACCTTATAATGTGTCCTAATATGTCCTAATGGATTGTAAGGGGTCCTAATGGGTCTAAGACATGTTAAGACCCATTACAACACATTATAACACATTAGAATTGTAAAGTGTGTCCTAAGGGGTCGTAAGACCACTTATAACACATTACGACCCTGTATGACACACTTTATGATTCTAATGTGTCCTAATGTGTTGTAATGGGTCGTAATGGGTCCTAACACCCCTTAGGATCAATTAGGATCCCTTACGACCCATTAAGACACATTAGAACTATAAAGTGTGTCTTAAGGGTTCGTAATGTGTTTGAATAGGTCCTAGGACCCTTAGGAAACACCTTATGGTTCTAATGTGTCCTAATATGTCATAATGGGTCGTAAGGGGTCCTACTGGGTGTAAGGACCCATTACAACCCATTAGGACACATTAGAACCATATAGTGTGTCCTAAGGGGTTCTAGGACCACTTATAACACTTTACGACCCCTTACAACACACTTTATGGTTCTAATGTGTCGTAATGGGTCCTAACACCTCCTAAGACCCATTAGGATTCCTTACGACCCATTGAAACCCACTAGGAAAAATTAGAACATCAATTGTGTCATAAGGGATCATAATGTGTTCTAAGGGGTCCTAAGACCCCTTAGGACAAACTTTATGGTTCTAATGTGTCCTAAGGGATCTCTCTCTCTCTCTCTCTCTCTCTCCTCTCTCTCCTCTCTCTCTCTCTCTCTCTCTCTCTCAAATGATCATGCACAAGTCAAGGGGTTAAGGCTACAATCAAAAGTGCACTAGAAATCACTTTGAAGATAATGCACTAATTCTTGAGATTTGGTTGTTTGAAAAATTCTAAAAACCCTCAAAATTTGAAATCTTTATCTTAACTCCTATGAAACTAAAACCACTCTCAAACATCCTAAAAGTATATACATAAAATGTAACTTAAGTATAAGAAAGGAAGAGTATTCTTATACTTAAATGTTACATTTTATGTATGGTCCTGCTATTGAAATTGACATGAGTGTGCCCTATTTAGAAGGGTTTTTTTGTATTTATTTATTGTCACATATGGCATACGCACTATACCGCATAAGTGATATGCAAACTATTCCATTTTGATGTTGCGCCGAAGTCATTTAGGAACTTTACATGGTGTGTACGAAGTATAGTGCACATGCGCTATTTTTTGAATTGTCCAAGCCTAATGCTTGGGCAATCCAGGCCATAGCGTGTGTTATAGTGCATACGCCCTATAGCACGTGTGCACTGTCTTTTCGGGGACCAAAAAAGAATGACACATTTTTGGTCCCCCATCTTTGTGCATATATATATATATATATATATATATATATATATATATATATATATATATATATATATATATATATATATATATATATATATATAATATATATATATATATATATATATATATATATATATATATATATATATATATATATATATATATATATTATATATATATATATATATTATATATTATTTTATTAATTATTAATTATTAATTATTAATTATTAATTATTAATTATTAATTATTAATTATTAATTATTAATTATTAATTATTAATTATTAATTATTAATTATTAATATTAATTATTAATTATTAATTATTATTAATTATTAATTATTAATTATTAATTATTAATTATTAATATTAATTTAATTAATATTAGTAACTATTATCAATAGTTATCAATTAAATAATAAGGAAAAATTGGGGGATCACGGGCCCCACCGATTGTCGTAGGTAGCTAGGCTTCCATGATAGTCAGTTGCTACA